>JBBGZY010000721.1:1200000-1590000 GCA_037952925.1 Lithobates clamitans | reverse complement strand
TTTATAGTCCCGACGTACATGTTTTACGTCACCGCGTTTAAAACGATCGGATTTTCCGACAACTTTGTGTGACCGTGTGTATGCAAGACAAGTTTGAGCCAACATCCGTCGGAAAAAATCCTAGGATTTTGTTGTCGGAATGTCCGAACAAAGTCCGACCGTGTGTACGGGGCATAACGAGTCACATAACACCAGGGAGGGAAAATGGATAATGGACCCAATTTGGACATTTTCACTTAGGGGTGTACTCACTTTTGTTGCCAGCAGTTGAGACATTAATGTGTTGAGTTATTTTGAGGGGACAGCAAATTTACACTGTTAGACAAACTGTACACTCACTACTTTACATTGTAGCAAAGTGTCATTTATTCAGTGTTGTCATATGAAAATATATCATAAAATTAGGGTTGTCCCGATACTAGTATCGGTATCGGCACCGATACCGAGCATTTGCCAAGTACTTGTACTCGGGCAAATGCTCCCGATGCTTCCCCCGATACCTTGACAGTCAGCAGTGATCAGCGTGTGGGGGAGTTACAAACTTCTCCCCCCGCGGTTTTCAGCTGCTTTAGTGACGTACAGCGGTGATCGTAAGTCCCCCACACGCGATCACCGCTGACTGTCACCTCAGTCCCCCTCCGTTCCGCTGTCCTCCTCCGCTGCTCTGTCCCCCTTTCCTGCGTGAATGGACAGAGTCAGCTGACTGTCTATTCACATAACTGAAACATTGTAATCTCCTGTGATTACGATGTGTTAGTTTATGAATGGAGAGAAGCCGCTGTCTTCTCTCCATTCATTCTCAGTGCAGCTGAAACTGCAGAGAAAGGGACTGGGGAATCTCTATCCTCGGTCTCTTTCTCTGTCTCAAAGGTAAGATATCAGAGGTCTGTTATGACCCCTGACATCTCACCAAAGCCCCCCAACAAAAAAAAAAAAAAAAAAAAAAAAAAAAAAAACACACACACATATTGCAATAAGGAATAAAAAAAAAAAAAAATATTAATATTAAATAAAAATTATTATTGTAAAAAATAATAAATATAAATAAACAAAAAAAAAAAAAAACACTGTCACGTGACATTAAAAAAAAAAAAAGTATCAGTAATCGGTATCGGCGAGTACCGTATATACTCGAGTATAAGTCGAATTTTTCAGCACCTTTTTTTGTGCTGAAAGTGCCCCCCTCGACTTATACTGGAGTCAAGCACTTTTCTGCAGCAAAAAATTTCATTTTCCGAACCGACTTTGGGGCCCCGTATCTCAGGGTCACTTAGTGCTAGAAACCCCAAATTTGGTGTGCAAACCCAGTGGACCTGGTACCACAACATATCCAAAGCTGGAGTTTCTAACACTAAGTGGCCCTGAGATACGGGGCCCCAAAATCGGTTCGGAAAATGTCATTCTCTGCTGCAGAAAAGTGCTTGACATTTTCTGAACCGATTTTTGGGGTCCTGTATCTCGGGGCCACTTGGTTCTAGAAACCCCAGCTGGGTTTGCACACCAAATTTGGGGTTCCTAGCACTAAGTGGCCCCGAGATACAGGGCCCCAAAGTTGGTCAACTGTGTCCATCTGTAGCAATGTCATTTCGGGACACTTTGGGTTCAGAGACCCCATATTTTGGCTGCAGCTAGGGGGCATCTAGGAACCCTTAACTACCGAGTTTGAAGTTCGGGGGACCTATGGCTGCAAATGGGCACAGTGAGGCATGCAAATGGGCACAGTGAGGCTGCAAATGGGCATTGTTGACCCTCTTTTCCACTTACAGTAGCTGTGCATTTCTCACCCTCGCCTTATACTCGGGTCAATAAGTTTTTCCCATTTTTTTGTGGTAAATTAGGGCCTCGCCTTATACTCGGAACGACTTATACTCGAGTATATACGGTACTTGAAAAAAAAGTATCGGTACACGTACTCGGTCCTAAAAAAGTGGTATCGGGACAACCCTAAATAAAATATTTACAAAAATGTGAGGGGTGTACTCACTTTTGTGAGATACTGTAGGTAAGGTTCACCCTTACCAACAAGTTACAACCATATTTAGAGAGGAACAGGTTGTTAAATTACCAGCCCCCTCACCCCTAGAGCACATTTAAAATCAGGGCAGCTCTGCGGGGCTACTTCCGCACAGCAATCTATGAATGAATAAACTGCAAGTCCTGTCTGCCACCCTGGCAGATGGACTTATAGTTTTTAACCACATAAGGACCGGGCCTCAGTTTTAGATGTGTTGTTTTCAAGTTAAAAACTTTTTTTTTGCTAGAAAATTACTTAGAACCCCCAAACATTATACATTTTTTTTCTAACACCCTAGAGAATAAAATAGCGGTCGTTCCAATACTTTGTAACATCGTATTTGCTCAGCAGTCTTACAAGCGCACTTTTTTTTTGAAATTTAAAAATAAGACAACAGTAAAGTTAGCCCAATTTTTTTTACACTGTGAAAGAAAACGTTATGCTGAGTAAAATTGATAGCCAACATGTCACGCTTCAAAATTGAGCCCGCTCGTAGAATGGTGACAAAATTTTAGCGTTATAAATATCCATAGGCGATTTAAAAAAAATTCTACAGGTTGCATGTTTTGCGTTACAGAGGAGGTCTAGGGCTAGAATTATTGCACTCACTCTACCGATCGCGGCGATACCGCACATGTGCGGTTTGAACACAGATTTCATATGCGGCGCTATTCACGTATGCGTTCGCTCCTGCACGCGAGCTCGGCTTGCGTTTAAAAAAAGTTTTTTTCTTATTTAATTTTACCTTTTTTTAATTTTTACACTGTAAAAAAAAAAAAAAATTGTGTCACTTTTATTCCTATTACAAGGAATGTAAACATCCCTTGTAATAGAAAAAAGCATGACAGGACCTCTTAAGTATGAGATCTGGGGTCAAAAAAACCTCAGATTTACACTAAAATGCATAAAAAAATAAATAAACTTGTCATTTAAAAAAAATGGAATAAAAAAAAAAGCGGCTCTTTGAGCGGAAGTGACGTTTTGACGTCATTTCCGCCCTGCAGTGTGATGGAGACGGGTGGGGGTCATCTTCCCCTCACTCATCTTCATACACAGCCACGGTAGGGATCCGATTGCCTCCGCCGCTGCCGACGGCTCTGGTAAGTGGTGGAGGGCACTGGATCACGGCAGAAGGGGGGGCCTCTCCCGCCACCGATAAAAGTGATCTCGCAGTGAATCAGCTGCAGAGACCACTTTCATCTTGTACCTGACCGTTGGCCAAACGCGGTGATACCGGGGTTATGGCAGCTAGCTGCTGCCCTAACAACGATATCCGTCCTCAAAGTGAGGACGTGTATCGGCGTGCGGGAGTCCGGAAGTGGTTAATGGACTACGAGCATGCTGATCAGCCCCCCTTTAGTTCACTGACACTTTCTGCAGCTTAGTAACTGTTAGCTTTTCTGGCAAAATCACGTGCATTCATTTTATTTTTATTTTTTTAACCCCTTTGCGCCCAAGGGTAAAACAAATCTAAATTCCCAAGCGTTAGTAAAACCGTAAATATCACCACAACTACTTTGTGCATCAAGGTGTATTATACCTGTTTTTTTCAGGCCAAATTGGGCTTTCATTTGGTGGTAAATGGTAATGGATAACACCTGGTTTTTTTTCTTTATTATCAAAGGAAAACTGGCACTAAAAATAGTAAAAAATAAAATATATATTTTTTTAATTTTAACTGTACATTTCTTGCCACTACACCTGTAGAAACAATAGTGCACACTTTTTTTTTTTTTTTTTTTTTTAGTTCTACATAAAATACACCGACACTGACTGGCACTAATACGAATAAAAAAAAAGAAAAAATTAAAATCTCGTCCAACAAAATACTGACCCAAACACTAACCTTGGCACTGATCTAGATCAAACCCTGAGCTAGGTATTTAAAAAAAAATAATTAATTATAATTTTTTTTTTAATGATTTTTTCTTTCCTATCTCTGCAAGGACATAGAATGATACAATACATCTGCCTTGTCCATTCACAGAGACAAAAAACACAGGGGCCAATCAGAGGCTATCACAGCGATCAGGTGAGCAGTTCCAGGTCCTGATAGTTAGAACGGGGCCTTGGGGCTCTCAGTCAGACCCCGGTCTCTGTGCTGAGAATATGCTGTGCGGCACGCCCCCAGCACAAAGGGAGGTACACAAATATGAGGCACCACAGAAAAAAGCCCAGTCCAGTGGGGGCACATATTTGCTTTCAGTCAGCGTGACGGGGTTAACAAAAGGTACCTCCAGGTTTAAATGTAGTGCCGCCACAGGCTTAGGCTTGCCATACACCTGTGGATTTCTCCATCCACACTGAACAGCCTGGATGAAGCAATCTTCCCTGCTGGCTATTGTATTCTGACCGGATGCAGTCACTGTTCTTCTGACAATTTGCCACCTGGCTCCAACAAAGCCAAAGCTCAAATTTTAGCTGATTCAGTAGGAATATGCATGGCAGGCTTTAGGCACTGTATCTGTCAACTGATGATAGGGATGGCAAGAGCTCACTAGGGCACCAAATGCGGTCATGTGGTGTATATGCCAACTCCTATACCCTGGAATTTAGGGAGATCTGGAAGTGCTGGTGAAGGGTTTCTTAGTTATATTCTGGCTTCCAATGGTGGCTATTTGGTAGTTTGACCACCTTTTTAACCCCTTCCTGCCCAGTGTGCCTTAAAGTCTGTGCAGGAAGGATTGGCCAAACACGTGACCACTGTGCGATTGCCTGTCGCAGTGGTCACTTGATTGGAAAGCCAGTTCTGTTGACTCCCAAACAAAACAAACAAAAAGCTGTTTGACAATTCTGTCACTTACTGGGAGCACACAGTGAGTGATCAATCAGCATGGGAAGTGTTGCTGCCCATGGACGCATATATGCGTCAGGTGGGCGTTAGAGCCTACCCGTGTAACACAAGCAGCTTTACATTAAAGCAATTACCGTATTTATCGGCGTATAACACGCACTTTTTTCCCCTTAAAATCAGGGGAAAGTCGCAGGTGCGTGTTATACGCCGATCCCCTGCGATCCGAGCTGTCAAAATAACAAAATCGCGGACCGCGATTTGAAAATGGCGCCCCGGATAGCTCCGCTCGGGGCTACGAGTGAAACCGAAAGTAAACGAGAGCTGCCGGAAAGAGCCGAGGACCGGCTCTATGTATTTTGGCGCCGGTGTTCTGCCGAATAAGTTCCGCTTGGCGGATAAGTTCCTCACTGTACTGCGCATGCGCAGTACGATCCGGCGGAAATAGCCGAAGCGGAACAGCTGAAAATCAGCTGTACACGGCGCCTGTAAGAGGGCCCCTCGCGGGCTCGCTTCGCTCGCCACGCTTCGGGCACGGCCTCGCTGCGCTCGGCACTTTTAGATTCCCCCTCCAGGTCCACTTGGATGGTGGGGAAGGAATCTGGACCCAGAACGCAGGCGCCGTGTACAGCCGATTGTGGATTTTGAGCTTCGGCTATCTCCGCCGGCTGACAGCAGTTGGTACTGCGCAGGCGCTGCGCCTGCGCAGTACAGGGGAGGAAGTTATCCACCGAGGGAACTTTCTTGGCAAGACACCGGCGGCGCCATTTTCAAATCGCGGTCCGCGATTTTGAATCCCAGCAAGCAGGGACAGGGGATCGAAGGCTGCACTGGGGCAAGGCTGCACTGGGGCAAGGCTGCACTGGGGGAAGGCTGCACTGGGGGAAGGCTGCACTGGGGAAGGCTGCACTGGGGAAGGCTGCACTGGGGAAGGCTGCACTGGGGAAGGCTGCACTGGGGAAGGCTGCACTGGGGAAGGCTGCACTGGGGAAGGCTGCACTGACAAGGCTGCACTGACAAGGCTGCACTGACAAGGCTGCACTGACAAGGCTGCACTGACAAGGCTGCACTGACATGGCTGCACTGACATGGCTGCACTGGGGCAAGGCTGCACTGAGAAGGCTGCAATGATGGGCATTTAAATGTAAGTTTTTTTCCCTTCAACTTCCCTCCTAAAAGTTTTTTTTTCCTTAAAATTCCCTCCTAAATTGGGGTGCGTGTTATACGCCGATAAATACGGTATTTCAACATTTAAGTGCAATTATGCAAGTTTTGTTACTAGTGTCTAGTTAGTTAGGAAACAGACCGACACTAGTAACAAAACTTGCATAATTTCACTGGATGTGTGAAAAGGGTACATATGGAAAGTATATTGAGCATCTCATCAATACAATACATGGATTAGGGATATGAAGTGCCATAGATTACGTGACACGCAGCACTAAGATAGTATGCATGGCAGCACAAAACCAAAATGAAACAGAAAAGGGAACTAGCAAACATCTCCTCTCCATACAATACACTCCAAGGTCATTGCTGATATCTAAAAAGGCCCATACACACGATCAGACTTTTTTGACAACATGCAAATTACCTGTTTTAAGGCAACATCCGACCGTGTGTAAGCTCCATCTGACAAACTTTTTCAGTTTTCATCGGAAAAATGTTGGCTGTACAAACAGGCAAACTTTCCGGCAACAAAAGTCCGATGGTGCAAAATCCTATCGTGTGTACACAAGTCCATAAGACTTTAGTCCAAAGTACAAACACGCATGCTCAGAACCAATGCAAAAGATCAGACAACAATACAGAAGTTGAACAAAGCGGGGCGGTAAAGAGCTGAAAAACCACGTGATTTGGTGAAAGTTGGCTGAAAAAGTCCTGCCGTGTGTATGCATACCAAGTTCACGGCCAAGACCCTTTGGCCAGAAATCCACGGAAAAGTTTGTTTGAAGTCAGATTGTGTGTATTAGGCTTTACACAGTTGAACACTTTACTATAAGTAAATATATTCAAAATATAACAATTACTATAAAGTACAAAGCCAGGTAAACAGCTAAATACACAGTTGTTATCCATCAATGCAAACTTTTTTATAGGACAAAAGATTTCTGGTTCTGTTCAGGAGTTTTGCACAGTTCGGTGACACCACTTTCCTTGTTGCAGCTTCCGGTGTGCTGACTGGACAAGAAAAAGTTGATTGGTGCACTTAACATGCAACCTGAAGTGCCAGTTCACACTGGAGCGGCTTCAATGTCGTCCGACTCTGAAGCCACCCCATCCAGCGTCACCTCAGCGTGGCTTGCAAACAACTTCTTTAATAGAAGTCAACGCAAGCCGCTCCGAAGTAGTACAGGAACCTTGTTCTAAGTTAGAGTGACTTGAGTCGCTCCCATTAGAACAGTTCCATTGCACTGCATGGAGCGCGACTTGCCAGGTGGCTAAGTCGCCTGACAGGTCGCCCCAGTGTGAACTAGTACAAATTCTCACTGGGTTGCATTAAAAAAGGACTAATAGTGTGTACCAGGTTTTATTCTCAGTCATAAATGTTCCTTTAAAAGGCACTGTGGGCTTGGTTTAGAATGACCAATTTGTGCATGATGCTTCAGACAATGGCAGACCATGCCAGCTCACCAGCATCCATAGCTCCACTATAGAAGGAAAGAAGGAAAGGACAAGACAAGAAAAAGGAGAAAAGACAAGACAAGAAAAAGGAGAAAAGACAAGACAAGAAAAAGGAGAAAAGAAAAAAAAAAAGAAAAAAAAAAAAAGGAGAAAAAAAAAAGGAGAAAAAAAAAGGAAAAGGAGAAAAGAAAAAAAGGAGAAAAGAAAAAAAGGAGAAAAGAAAAAAAGGAGAAAAGAAAAAAAGGAGAAAAGAAAAAAAGGAGAAAAGAAAAAAAAGGAGAAAAGAAAAAAAAGGAGAAAAGAAAAAAAGGAGAAAAGAAAAAAAGGAGAAAAGAAAAAAAGGAGAAAAGAAAAAAAGGAGAAAAGAAAAAAAGGAGAAAGGAAAAAAGGAGAAAAGAAAAAAAGAAAAAGGACAAAAGAAAAAGGACAAAAGAAAAAGGACAAAAGAAAAAGGACAAAAGAAAAGGACAAAAGAAAAGGACAAAAGAAAAGGGGAAAAGAAAAAAAGAAAAGGACAAAGGACAAAAGAAAAGGGGAAAAGAAAAAAAGAAAAGGACAAAGGACAAAAGAAAAGGGGAAAAGAAAAAAAGAAAAGGACAAAGGACAAAAGAAAAGGACAAAAGAAAAGGACAAAAGAAAAGGACAAAAGAAAAGGACAAAAGAAAAGGACAAAAGAAAAGGACAAAAGAAAAGGACAAAAGAAAAGGACAAAAGAAAAGGACAAAAGAAAAAGGACAAAAGAAAAAGGACAAAAGAAAAAGGACAAAAGAAAAAGGACAAAAGAAAAAGGACAAAAGAAAAGGACAAAAGAAAAGGACAAAAGAAAAGGACAAAAGAAAAGGGGAAAAGAAAAAAAGAAAAGGACAAAGGACAAAAGAAAAGGACAAAAGAAAAGGACAAAAGAAAAGGACAAAAGAAAAGGACAAAAGAAAAGGACAAAAGAAAAGGACAAAAGAAAAGGACAAAAGAAAAGGACAAAAGAAAAGGACAAAAGAAAAGGACAAAAGAAAAGGACAAAAGAAAAGGACAAAAGAAAAGGACAAAAGAAAAGGACAAAAGAAAAGGACAAAAGAAAAGGACAAAAGAAAAGGACAAAAGAAAAAGGACAAAAGAAAAAGGACAAAAGAAAAAGGACAAAAGAAAAAGGACAAAAGAAAAAGGACAAAAGAAAAGGACAAAAGAAAAGGACAAAAGAAAAGGACAAAAGAAAAGGACAAAAGAAAAAGGACAAAAGAAAAAGGACAAAAGAAAAAGGACAAAAGAAAAAGGACAAAAGAAAAAGGACAAAAGAAAAAGGACAAAAGAAAAGGACAAAAGAAAAGGACAAAAGAAAAGGACAAAAGAAAAGGGGAAAAGAAAAAAAGAAAAGGACAAAGGACAAAAGAAAAGGGGAAAAGAAAAAAAGAAAAGGACAAAGGACAAAAGAAAAGGACAAAAGAAAAGGACAAAAGAAAAGGACAAAAGAAAAGGACAAAAGAAAAGGACAAAAGAAAAGGACAAAAGAAAAGGACAAAAGAAAAGGACAAAAGAAAAGGACAAAAGAAAAGGACAAAAGAAAAGGACAAAAGAAAAGGACAAAAGAAAAAGGACAAAAGAAAAAGGACAAAAGAAAAAGGACAAAAGAAAAAGGACAAAAGAAAAAGGACAAAAGAAAAGGACAAAAGAAAAAGGACAAAAGAAAAGGACAAAAGAAAAAGGACAAAAGAAAAGGACAAAAGAAAAAAGGAGAAAAGAAAAAAGGAGAAAAGAAAAAAGGAGAAAAGAAAAAAGGAGAAAAGAAAAAAGGAGAAAAGAAAAGGAGAAAAGAAAAGGAGAAAAGAAAAGGAGAAAAGAAAAGGAGAAAAGAAAACAGATTTCATACTGGCTCACAGGAGGTTGCAGGTGAGGGGGGTGGCCAAACTTCTGCTCGGATCTAAGTGGGAGCTGGAACCTGTCAAAACCAGGTACCTGCTCCCTGAAAAAAAAAAAAAATCCAAAATGTAGTGGGAAGAGGAGGAAAAGTAAAACTTCTGATTATTTTTTTTGGTGAAGTTATGCTTTAAAGCAGAAATAAAGGGGGCACACTTCCTCCCTGGCATCTTCTCCTTTGTGCTGGGATTTGGCCATCTTGATTGGCTGGTGTGGGATGAGGTCACTCCTGTGTATGTGCAGGAGCTAGTCAAACCCCCAGACACAGGACTGGCTCAGCCACTGTAAGCATAACATACACAGCTCATTTTACAGTACTGGTATTGCTGTGAGTAGGTAAGTAGGTATGTTTTGTTGCAGAAGTGACATTGTATGTCTCTTCCCAAAAAAAAAAAAAAACTGCCTGTGACACAAAAAGACAAAATGTAGGTGCCGCTTAGAGGTAAAGTCCAACTAAACTACTGTGGGTGCAGGCAAGGACAGGGAGCTCGTCCTACCTCTAAAACATTTTAAAAAAATGAATGTATATACTCTAGAGCCGGGATAATCAATTAGCGGACCTCCAGCTGTTGCAGAACTACAAGTCCCATGAGGTATAGCAAGACTGTGACAGCCACAAGCATGACACCCAGAGGCAGAGGCACGATTTGTAGTTTTGCGACAGCTGGTGGTCCGCTAATTGCATATCCCTGCTCTAGAACTATCACATGACAGCCAATGATGCTCTTATAAACACCCCCTTATGCCATGAACGCCCCATGATTAAGCTCCAAGGGGCAGAGTGAAACACATTGGAGGTGTGGTCCGGCTGAGGCTGCCATTCATCTCAATTCATGCACAGGGGCCTGCTTCATGATGTGCGGCTTATGGATCTTTTCCTTTGAAAGTAACTGCCTGCTCACAATTCATCAAAGCAGGACTTCAGTTCTGCTTTAAGGAGGTGGCTGTAGTGTCTCCTGAATGCCTGGCAGTCACTAATCTACTGCGCTCTGAAAATCTAGCCATCACAGATGGCTTTACAGAAGGGCAGTAGAGGCTTCTGCAGGTTTGAATGAGCCCTAAAGGCCTTGTCTACATGGGTGTACCATAGCTAATGCCCGTGCACTGTCCTCAACACAGACAGTAATGGGAGCAGCAGCTGTGTCCATGCAGCTTCTGCATCCCGACTAACTTGTACGCTTGTGTGAACGAGGCCTAAGGGCTCCTTAGTCTGTGAAGAGCAATCTGCAGTGGATTGCTTTTCAGAAGGCCTTTGAAAGGCAACAAGGAGGCTTTAGGTTGCCTCGGCACCCCTAAAAAAGTCTGCGCTACAACCGCAGCCCCATTCACAGTACCTCTTCAAAACAGCATGTCATGATTCTTTTTAACAAGTGCAGAGTTCTCACAGCTGAAAAAAAAAAAAATATATGGGCAGCCTGCCGAGTTTAATCACAAGCGAATAAGTAGAAACAAAGTATCTTTTCATTCTTTTATCAAAAGGAAAGAACTCCGGTGTTCTGTCGAGAAGTGCCCCATTCTAATAGAGCATGCGCAGGATGGAGGTCCGGTTTTGTCTTTGATGCAGGGCAGATTTGCTGTGTTGAACGGCCGGCTTTGCCTGTGTGAAAGGGCGGGTTGCAACAGACAAAACCAGCTCTTCAAACACGGCTACTAGCCGCAGCGATGCACAATGTGAGAACTACGGTCTCTGTACGGCGCATGCGCAGTCCATATCGGGCACTATTCGATGGGGGGCACTATTCGATGGGAGGGCACTTCTTGACAGAACACCGGCGTGTAAATGAAGGGAGTTTAACCATTCATTTAAAGACCAAACCTTTTCTGACATTTGTTGCTTACAAGTAAAAATCATTATTTTCTGCTAGAAAATTACTTGAAAACACCCAAACATAATATTTTTTTTTTTTAGCAGAGACCTTAGAGAATAAAATGGTGGTTGTTGTAATATTTTATGTCACAGAGTATTTGTGCAGCGGTTTTTAAAACGCAATTTAAAAATGAATTAAAAAAAAGTTAACCCAATTTTTTTTTTTGTATAATGTGAAAGAAGATGTTAAACCGCGAGAATCGTGATCTTTAGGCCCCTTTCACACGAGGCGGGCTCCGTTTCCACGGAGCCCACCTCCGTCCACCGGCTCAGCGGGAGATCTGTCCGTTGATCTCCGCTGAGCCAGCGGATGACAGGTCCCTCTCTGCTCACTGAGCGGGGAAGGGCTTTCAGGCGCCGCTGCCGCCTATGGAGGAATCGGATGAAAACGGACAGCATGTCCGTTTTCATCAGATCTCACCGGATCCGATAGCGACGGACCTGGACGTAGACCCATCCGTCTGCTTTTAGCGGATCGGACCGGGTCGGATGTCAGCGGACATGTCTCCGCTGACGTCAGACGCTCCATAGACTAACATGGAGCGCCCGTTCAGGTCCGCCGTCAAAACTGACAGGCGGACCTTAACGGTCCGCCGTCAAAAAAAAAAAATGGTGATTCTCATTTTATCCAGAATCGTGCAGCTCTAGTAGAGATGCGCTGAGCCAGCAGCTAAGATCTGCCTGTATTATGGAATGTGATCTCACCTGGAAAGTTAGTAGAGATCAGGAGCTCAGAAACGAGCCATCCTGAATGCAGACACTGAAGAGCGCCCCCTTTCTGTCAGGCTGGACTCTACACCAGGGCGCTCATCTCCCCCCCTCATTGTACACAACACATCTGTACTCATGTCACACACAACTCCATAGACATATAACACACCGGCCTATGCCTCCTGACAGCTCAGGGCTGGCACACAATGGCCTGTAAAGCCGCCCCTCCACACCTAGCGGTATCCCATTGTTTACGCCGAGCCATGTTGATAAACAGCCCACCCACAAAGCGCAGACAAAAGACTGCAATATACACACTTCATCCTCGGCCCCGTCCCGGAAGCACACGCACGCCGCCCGTTTCTTGTACCCATCCCGGTCATACGTCCGGGTCTGGCTGTTCTTCAGCTTCATCGCTAGTCCCCGGATCCGAACGGGCTAAAGGACCTGTGCTGACGTCACGATCAGTTGACTGACCACATGGGTAGGCGGAGCTTAGAGGCCTGTCAGTGAGGAGAGGAGCTGCATCGCCATTGGTCACCTCTATGATTATTTCCGCTCCTGTACAGGGCACCGCCCACACAGCCCTCTTCTCCTGTCTGCTGAATGCATTGTATATCTTTTGTCTCCGCTCTGCAGTTGTTTATATGTGATTACTTGATTCTTGGTTATCTACTAGCATGTTCTCCCTGCCGTTTCTACAAGGCAGCGGCTGCTGCGCCTGGTTATGGCTGCCTGAGTTAAAGATGGAGAATAGTCACTCCCAAGACCTGTCATGGCTGGCAGGAGTATGTGAAAAAATGAAAAGGCTTCGCTTATTGGCACATAAAATCTGAACTGCAACCACTTGCTTCCCAGGCCTATTCTGACACTTCTCTCCTACATGTTCATTTTTTTTCTGCTAGAAAATTACTTAGAACCCCCAAATGTTATATATTTGTTTTAAAGCAAAGGGCTTAGAGAATAAAATGTTGGGTGTTGCAATTATTTATCTCACACGATATTTGCACAGCGCTTTTTCAAACAATGTTTTGGGAAAAATTACGCATTGATGAATTTTAGTGAACGCAAACACAATATAAATATTATTATTATACAGGATTTATATAGTGCCAACAGTTTGTGCAACGCTTTACCACATGAGGGCAGACAATACAGTTACCTTACAATTTGGTACAAGAGGAATCAGAGGGCTCTGCTCGTTAGAGCTTACAATCTAAAAGGGAGGGTCAATTGATACAAAAGGTAATAGCTGCATTTTGTTTTTGCTTGGTAAAATAGGCTGGGTTCACATTATGTGCAGTCGTGGGGCACAGCAGGGGGTCCGCTGCATCCCCGTTCATCATTTCAAGTCCGAATTTGTGGCTGCATTTGGACCTGAAACAGAGCCAAAGACACAAAGGACCCTTCTGCTGTGCACTTCGCAGCCGCCCCGGAGATGTGTGAACAGGTTTCATTGAGAGACGGTCACAGTCTCCTGTCATGCGAATTGGATGCGGAGAAACCCATATTCAATTCGCATCCGTGTGAACCCAGCCTAAAAGATGATGTTACACTGAGTAAATAGATACCAAACATGTCATACCTTAAAATTGCACACACTCATGGAATGGCAACAAACTATGGTACTTTTAATTATCCATAAGTGATGCTTTAAAAGCCTTTGCATGTAACCAGTTTAGATTTACACAGGAGGTTTGGTGCTTGTGGAGATACCTCACGTGTGTGGTGCAATCACTGTTTAGATAGGCAGTGGGGAACGCATGGGAACATGGGGGACAGGGGGGCTTTAAAAAAAAAATTGAAATAATTATATATATATATATATATATATATATATATATATATATATATACATACATACATATATATATATACACATATATATATACACACACAGACACACCGTATTTATCGGCGTATAACACGCACTTTTTTCCCCTTAAAATCGGGAAAATCGCGGGTGCGAGTTATACGCCAATCCAATCTCTGCTGATTGTGAGCGGAGCGATCGCGCCGAGATACACATAGCCGAGTGAACTCGGCTCTTCTCCGCTCCGCTCACAGTCACGCCCAGTCCTGCCATTGGACCTGTGTTATGTCCATCATAGGGCGGGACTGGGCGTGACTGTGAGCGGAGCCGAGAAGAGCCGAGTAGACTTGGCTATGTGTATCTCGGCTCCGCCCAGTCCCTGCAGTCTCGGCGGCGCTCGCTCTGCTCCGGCGAGTCCCTCCGTGGTGCCATATTTAAATCTGTGCAAGGCTGCACTGGGGCAAGGCTGTACTGACATGGCTGCAAGGCTGCACTGAGAAGGCTTCAATGACACTGATAAGGCTGCATTGATGGGAATTTAAATGTAAGTTTTTTTTCCTTAAAATTCCCTCCTAAACTTGGGGTGCGTGTTATATGCCGGCGCGTGTTATACACACAGAATGTCAGGCTTCTGTGATGTAAGAAAATGAGACAAAGATAAATCATTCAGAACTTTTTCCACCTTTAATGTGACCTATAAACTGTACAACTCAATTGAAAAACAAACAAATCTTTTAGGGGGGAGTAAAGATATAAAAAAAAATGTATGTGGTTGCATAAATGTGCACACCCTCCTATAACTCGGGCTTTAGCTGTGTTCAGAATGAAGCAATCACATTCAAACTCATGTTAAATAGGAGTCAGTACACGCCTGCCATCATTTAAAGTGCCTCTGATTAACCCTAAATAAAGTTCATCTGTTCTAGTAGGTCTTGGTTATGGAGACTGCCAAGAGGCCTACAGCAACATTAAATTAGCTGCAGGAATATCTGGCAAGTACTGGCTGTGTGGTGCATGTGACAACAATCTCCAGTATTCTTCATATGTCTGGGCTATGGGGTAGAGTGGCAAGACGGAAGCCTTTTCTTACAAGGGAAAACATCCAAGCCTGGCTAATTGTTGTAAATGCACATGTGAAGTTTTCAAAAAGCATGTAGGAAAATGTGTTCTGGTCTGATGAAACCAAGGTTCAACATTTTGGCCATGATTCCAAAAGGACACCATACCCACATTGAAGCATGGTGGTGGCAGCATCATGCTTTGGGGCTGTTTTTCTTCAGCTGGAACAGGGGCCTTAGTCAAGGTAGAGAAATTTATGAACAGTTCCAAATACCAGTCAATATTGGCACAAAACCTTCAGGCTTCTGCTAGAAAGCTGAACATGGAAAGAAACTTAATGACAGGTACTCTTTTTGGGGAGATTGGGGGGCTAATAGGCCCCCCATCTCTCCTTTGGGCTCCAATGCAGCCAATCAGACACTGATTGATCAGCTGCTGCACTGGCTGCTGTGAGGCGAGTAAACAAAGAGCCGGAATCGGAAGTGACTAAATAGGATCCCTGGGGCCTGTGATTTACTCATACAACATGGCAACTGGGTAACAGGGTAACATGGTAACCAGGCAACAGGCTCCAAACTAGAGATGTGCACGACGGAAAGAATTGTTTGGTTTTGTCTTATTCGTTATGTTACAATGATACATTTTCGGAATTTGTTTTGCATATTCGTTATTTTAATATTAATTTGAAATATAAAAATTTTTCAATAAATTCAGTATGGTAAAAAGGTGAAATAAGATGATTCCTAGAGATGGGATAGGATAAAATAGAACAAATATAGCAGGCTTCCGAAATTCAAATTTTCGGGAGATGGATATATTTTATTTAATTCTATTCCATTCTACCCTATTCTATTCTTTATTTACTATTATATTCTTTCATATTCTGTTTTATTCTATTCTCTAAAGCAGCCTAAGTAGGAATCACCATCTAATTTCACTTTTATAAACTTACTGTATTTACTGCAAAATGTTTCCAATTTGGATCATTTGTTTCATTATAATTTATTTCAAATTCATTGAAATTCACTACTATTGTGATTCAGAAATTCGGATACATCTGAATAATGAAAGTTTTGTAAAAAATTCAAATTTGGGAAGATGGCTATATTATTTCTGTCCTATCCTGTTCTATTTTATTCTATCCTATTCTATTAAGCAGCCCAAGTAGGAATCATCATCTTATTTCACTTTTTTTTTTTTTAACAGAAAAGTTTTTATTTATATCAAATACAAAAAATAGTACAAAAGAAAACAAATACGGTACAGCATGAATATATCATATCAATATATGCTATCTAGAAATATTATCTCACATTCAAATTAGAATGAATGATGATGCTACATAAGAGTACTCTAGAATATGGGTCGGAGCCTGGTATGCCTGCCTAACATTTGTGCTGGATTATAACCATAGTTTATAGTTGGTAGGGGGGAGATGGGAAGAGGAGAAAGGAAGGGGAAGAGAAGAGGGGAGGGGGGGCTACATTGGACCCAATTATACTATTGCATCTTTTTAGGTTTATATTTGACCCTGACAGGTCGATCAGGCTAATTGGTTGGATACATATTAGGAAAAGGGTTCACCCGTCAAACAGAGTTATACGGGAAGGAGGAGGGCTTCAAGCATAAATCCTGAGATTTCCCATTCCATCTACACCAGCACAACATCAAAGCTTAGGGTAGGTAGGCAAGTCAGGACTATCCACATTATTTTCGTTTAACTATATTTCTAGACCCGGATAATTAATACATGTAGGCCAGCAGTATCGTTAGTTTTTAAGCTATCCTCGAAGATCGCCTCAGTCCAAAAGTGGTCTCGCGGTCACCCATGGTTCCCACACCTTGTCAAATTTTTGAGGGCATTTACGTCCCATATACGTCAATTTGTATAAGGGTAGCACCGCATCCACCAGGGCACGCCATTGAGTCACAGTGGGGGGAGCCGCTAGTTTCCACTGTTGGAGGAGAGCCTTCCTTGCATAGAAGCACAGATAAAATAATAGTAGCTTTTCATACGTAGAATGAGTAATTAGTTCTGTAACCCCTAGAATAAGGATTCTAGGATCTAAGGGCATAGACATGTTGGTGACACTATTAATTTCCTCAACCACTTTCCTCCAATATTCCTGAATGATAGGACATTCCCAGATAACGTGATAGAACGTCCCCAGTGCCTGCTGACATTTTGTACAGTGATCTGTTTGTGAAGGATATATCCGCGCCAGTCTTTGTGGCGTATAGTACGCTCTATGTATGAACTTGAGTTGGATAAATCTATGCCTAGCCGAGATCACTGTCGGTATATAGTTTTGAATCGCTGTTTCCCATTGTTCGTCAGAGAGATCAGTTATGTCTGATTTCCACATTTGTAGGAGATGTGGGTTCTTCTCTGCGTCATCGCAGGTAAGGCGTAAATATATGGAAGACAGTATCCTGTCTACCCCCCACGAGGTAAGGAAGCTCTCCATCTTATTTCACTTTTATACTTTACTTATTTATTGCAATATGTTTCCAATTTTAATTTTCAAATAGAAGTAATTTGTTTAATTATTACAATTTATTTCAGATTAGTGAAAATCCATTACTATTGTGATTCAGAAATTCAGATTCATCTGAATATCCAAATAATTTCAGATAAATTAATTTAGTCAAAAATTCAAATTTCAGAAGATGGCTATATTCTATTCTATACTGTTCTGTTCTTTTCTATTCTATTCAGCAGCCTATCATAAGTAGGAATAATCATCCTATTTCAATTTCATATTTTACTGTATATACAGTGATACCTCGGTTCACAAAATTAATTAGTGAAATGACTCTGGTCGCGAACCAAATTGGTTGTGAACCGAGGCAAATTTTCCCATTGGGTTCAATGTAAATCAGGTTAATCCGTTATGAACTTTTTATTTGTATATATACACATATTAAAATTATGAAGTGTATGTACAAAAAAAAAGGATTTTAAACATGTATTATATACGGTCCTTTACATTAAGCTGACCTCTTTCATGTGTACATCTAAAATGAAAAAAAAAAAAAAACTGTAGCTCCTCTTTAATCCTTGTTGGAAACAATCCCAAACCCCAATTTAAATGACTAATCTAGAGGCCAGAAAACAGCACTGTGCATCCAGGAAAAGATCATCTAAGGGCATAATAAAGTTGTAGAATTCATATGAACCGTTTTTCCATGATTCCCAATCAAGTGAGCTCACCTTCATGGTAATCAGGGGGCAGAAACCCCCTATCTGAGTGGACAGGTTCACTGCTCTTCTCAATTTGAACGTGTCAGAGCAGGGAAGATGGCCACGGCTGGTGTTTGTGAAATGAAGCAGAGTTCATGAACCGGAGCAAATTTTTGTGAACAGAGTTGTTCGTGAACAGAAGCGTTCGTGAACCGAGGTATCACTGTATTGCAAAATGTTTCCATTTCAAATTAATTTTCAAATAATTTTGTTACCATTTATTTCAAATTTGTTACTACTGTGATCCAGAAATTCGGTTACATCCGAATGTCGATGCGTAACAAAACAAATTTCACGTCTACTACAAACAACTAAACATAACAGGTTAGAACCTCACACAAAAGCCAGCAAGACTTACTGACCAAAGGTAGCATCATCAGAGGCATGAACAGCTATTTCGTTAAAGGTATAAGACCAGGTAGCAGCCTTACAAGTTTGATCTACTGAAGCCTGATGACAAAAAGCCCAGGAAGCAACAACATGCCTTGTAGAATGAGCCATTACTGAGAATGGGGGAACAATGACATTTAGATTGGAAGAAATAAACTGGAGGAACCATCAAGAAATGCTAAATTTGGAAGCTGCGTGATCGTTTCTTGGGCCTTCAGTAAGCACAAAGACAGAATCAGATCAAGAATTGCAGCCCTCAAATTTATGTAAGTCTTGGGAACATCCCAGATGAGTTCAAATGGAGACTTCTTCAATACAGAAGTACCACTTTGAGGGCCCACAGAGTCTTAAGGGGTGGATAATAACGTGTGACTCCTTGTACAAAGGCACACAACAAGAAATGCAAATCAATAGATCTCTGAAAGAAAACTAAGGCCAAAATCCAACCATTGACTGTACTTAAAGGGGTTGTAAAGGTATTTTTTTTTTCTTTAAAAATAACAAACATGTTATACTTACCTTCACTGTGCAGCTCGTTCTGCACAGAGTGGCCCCGAACCTGCTCTTCTGGGCACCCTCGGCGGCTGTCTCAGCTCCTCCCCGCAATAACTAACCACCTTAACGCGAGCTCCCTTGCATGGTGGATAGTTATTGCGGGCGCGCTCCCGTGATACAGCCGGCGGCTATAGCCGCTCGCTGTATCACTCGGCCCCGCCCCCGGCGTGCCACGTCATTGGATGTGATTGACAGCAGCGCGAGCCAATGGATGCGCTGCTTTCAATCCATCCACTATAGCCAATCAGCGACCAGGCTGATCGGCTGAATGGAGGTCGGGAACGAGCAGGCGAGTTTTTGAGGTGTCAGGTAAGTAAAACGGGGGGGGCTGGGGGCGGCGGTATTATCAAAAGTGTTTTCACCTTAATGCATAGAATGCATTAAGGTGAAAAAATTTATACCTTTACAACCCCTTTAAGGCCAGTTCCTAAGAAACGCCAGAATGCCGCCCTCTGCATACAGGAGTAGAAAATTCCTCAGATTTGGTGGTCAGGAGTAAAATAATTACATAATGCCGGTGGGCAACAGGAGGTATTCCATCATTGGTGTCAGTGGGGGGAATGGTGTCCCATCTATGGCGTCAGTAGGGGGCGAATGGTATCCCATCTATGGTGTTAATGGGGGGGGGGATGGTGTCCCATCTATGGCATCAGTGGGGGGGGATGGTGTCCCACCTATGGCATTAGTGGGGGGCAATGGTGTCCCACCTATGGCATCAGTGGGGGGGGAATGGTGTCCCACCTATGGCGTCAGTGAGGGGGAATGGTGTCCCACCTATGGCGTCAGTGGGGGGGAATGGTGTCCCACCTATGGCGTCAGTGGGGGGGAATGGTGTCCCACCTATGGCGTCAGTGGGGGGGAATGGTGTCCCACCTATGGCGTCAGTGGGGGGGAATGGTGTCCCACCTATGGCGTCAGTGGGGGGGAATGGTGTCCCACCTATGGCGTCAGTGGGGGGGAATGGTGTCAGTGGGGGGAATGGTGTCCCACCTATGGTGTCAGTGGGGGGGAATAGTGTCCCACCTATGGCGTCAGTGGGGGGAATAGTGTGCAATCTTTGGCGCATGTGGGGGGGAATAGTGTCCCATCTATGGCGTCAGTGGGGGGGAAATGGTGTTCCATCTTTGGCGTCAGTGGGGGGCGAATGGTATCCCATCTATGGCATCGGTGGGGGGGGGAATGGTGTCCCATCTATAGCATCAGTGGGGGGGGGGAATGGTGTCCCATCTATGGCATCAGTGGGGGGAATGGTGTCCCATCCATGGCATCAGTGGAGGGGAATGGTGTCCGTGGGGGGGGAATAGTGTCACACTTATGGCGTCAGTGGGGGGGAATAGTGTCCCATCTATGGCATCAGTGGGGGGGAATAGTCTCCCATCTATGGAATCAGTGGGGGGGAATGGTGTCCCATCTATGGCGTCAGTGGGGGGGGGGGAATGGTGTCCCATCTATGGCATCAGTGGGGGGAATGGTGTCCCACCTATGGTGTCTGTGGGGGGGCATAGTGTCACACCTATGGCGTCAGTGGGGGGAATAGTGTCCCATCTATGGCATCAGTGGGGGGGGGAATAGTGTCCCATCTATGGCGCACGTGGGGGGGAATAGTGTCCCATCTATGGCGTCAGTGGGGGGGGGGATAGTGTCCCATCTATGGCGTCAGTGGGGGGGATAGTGTCCCATCTATGGTGTCAGTGGGAGGAATAGTGTCTCATTTATGGTGTCAGTGGGGGGGTTGGTAGTGTCCCATCTATGGCATCAGTGGCAGGAATAGTGTCCCATCTATGGTGTCAGTAGGATGAATAGTGCTCCATGTTTGGTTTCAGTGGCATGAATAGTGCCTCATTGTTGGTGTCAGTGGGAGGAATGGTGCCATAAGGGCCAGATAAATGTAAGCAAAGGCCAGTTTGGAGACTACTGGTTTAGAAAAATAATTTTCCCTGAAAAGCATTCTAAACTTGTCCATAATCTTCAAAAGTTAGTCAGTAAGATGACCAAACTTAACACAAGCTGTTGTATGTACAGTAATTGTTTTCAGTAGCTGCTTTATTTCTTTCCCCTCATTCTCTTTTCTCAGTTAGGTTTGACATTGCCACTTTGTCAAATTTGCATAACAAATTGCTTTTCACTTATGTGGATTCAAATAAACAGACTTTTCTACTCTAATATATTATGTGCATGAGGACTGAAATGTACTTGTTTTCATTTTTATACAGAAAGAAAACGTAACACGACTTGGAAAGGACTCAGCATCTGACAGCACTGAAGCATAAAATTTATGCGAACACTTGCTGCTTGACAGGTGAAGCCATATATTCATGTGCTGTGAGCCACAACTTGACATGGCTTGCCAAGTGTATTACGGTATTTTTAATTAAATTTGTATATAAAAGCCATATCATTGTATTCCAGAAACTAAGAGCCAGTGTTTCACTAGTACGACACCAAAAATGTCTAAAAGTAATTTATTAGGTACTATGAGGACTGTGCCATTATGCAAATGTAGACTTTATAAAGAAAAGCAAAATATTCACATCGTCCATTTTCATCAGCTTTGTTGGTAAATACTAAAATGTGAAGAACAGTAAGCCTTTCCATGTAAAACCTTCTGTCATCTGATAAAACTGAAAATGTCCTATCACTTAACATAATTTTCCTTTCTTGATGAACTCCATGGCATCATGCTCTTGGGTGCTCTGTCTTCGCTCCTACCCCATAGGACCCCACTCCCATAAATTTTAAGGCTGAGCCAGAGGCCACGTTCCGTAAAAAGCCTACTCATGACACTAGGAGAGAACTCCTGCTGCCATGGAGTCCATCAGGAAAAGAAAATTACAGTAAGTATTTAATAGGAAATTTTCTCTTTTTCTGACAGACTCCAGAGCAGCATACGTTTGGAAACTAACTAGCCCAAAAGAAACAAGGGTAGGATGCCGAAAAAAAATAAGTTTTCCAACATAGCACTTAGCCAACAGAAACCTCATGGATAGATACTAACAGTATAAGGAAGTTATCTACACCGCATGAGCCAGAACAGCCTTCAAAAGGAAGACATGTCACCCCCCTACAAATATTCCCTTTCACAGGGAGTCCACAAAGCCTACACATTCCTGGTTGAGTGTGTTGTCACTGCTTAAGTAGGAATCAGGCCCTCAGCTCTAAAAGTCTATTGGCAAGCTGGAATGACCCATCCAGTGATGATTCTGGATCATATCACCATCCCCCTGGTTTTGCTAGAGAGAGTGACAATATGTCCCAGAACTCTGAGCAAAGTTGTAGCTTGAGAGCATGCTCAAAGTATCCCAATACCCATGGCATGGAACCAGTTATCCTTGGTGGTCCTGCATATGGGAGGAACAAATCTTTGTTCTCATAGGATGCCGAAAATTGCCGCCCAGTGTGGATATAAACACTACCCATAGTAGGGAGAATGCTAACAAGGATCCCTCATGGCAAAAAGGCCCAGATCCTGGCAAACCTCCTGCCTGAGGAAAAAAGAACCCTAACAGAGGCTGCCTTCATGACCGAACCTTTACTTAAAACTGGACTGAAAGAGATCCTATCTGGAGCAGCAAACTGTCAAGGGTCCTGATTCTGGTAAACTTCCTGTCAAGGATGTAGCCCTTAGAGAATGACATAATGGCTCAATCCTTACTCCAAATGGAAGAGACGAACAAGGGTGGAGTATTGCACTCTGCGGCAGCAGATCTCATCCGAGAGAAAGGCCATTTGACCAATGGAGAATTACTGCAATCATTGCCATGGTCTTTTTAGCAACAGAACCCAAAAATAGTATATGGATCAGACTGGAGGGAAAGCATATGGCTTCAGAGACCTTTCCTAATCTGTCAAAGCATTCCAGCTTGTAATAGTAAGGAGATGCTAGCAGAGCTAACTCTGACATCTTGTCCAGAGATGAAATCCACTTGGAGAAAACTGGATGTAGGAAACACTTGTTGCCCAATTGGGCCACAGAATATGGATCCTTCCCAGAAGTTCTGAATGTAGACTCAAATGAGATGATAGAGAGATTCTACTCTACCCAGATCACAGTAATTTCTACCTCTTCTCAGTGGACTGACCCTGCAGGTTCTGACCTGCCCCCTGATGTAGAACATCACAGTGACGTTGTTCAGCCTCGCTGAAGACTAAAAAGCCTGCTGTCAGGTGACAAAAGGCAAAGGGAGCATAAAAGAACTTGCAAGAAAACCAGAATGTTCAAAACAACTTCCCGACAGGGGAGATCCACTGGCAATAGCTCTGCAGCACAGATTTATAACTGTTCCAGCACCCAAGGCTTCATCTGTCTGTTTGCGAGATATGAATAGCTGAGTGTATGATCAATATTAAAGAAAACCCCCTTTCAGGACAGAAAGCCTTCTCCGTTGAGCCCACCTCAGTATAGGGATGAGAGAGACCATGGTCCTGATCATCAGGCATTGAAACGCTGACAGATGAAGAGAGAAAAGCCAGGATTACCCAGCATCCTACCACCAGGATGCTCGAGTGGTAAAAACAATGTATCCTGAACCGTGATGAATTGAGCGCCCAGATACACAAGGATTCGCATAGGAGTCAGCTGACCCAGTTTTAAAGACTAGCCAGTCAATCTCTTGTAGGGTTCCAAGAACTCCCTCTGTATTCTTGACAGGGATCCCTGTCTAGAAAAAGAGTGGATAGAGAAACCAACCAGCAGACACGTATGCTGCATAACTTCTTGACCCATGCATAAACAGAGGTATGTCAGAGAAGACAGCTTTGGGAGTTAGAAATAGGCATCCTGTAAGCAACCATAGTACTCATCTTAAAATCACATCTGCTTTAATTGAAATTGCCCTCCCTACTCCAAGAAACGGTAAGGTTAATGAATGGCTAGCAGAACTTAGGGTCAATTTGCTAAGAGTTAAATAATGGTTAATAAAATGCGGTAATATAACCGCATGCTGTAACATTTGTGCAAGTGTTCACTTCATTAAGAATTTTTTATTATAAAAAAAACTGCATCCCCAATTTAAATCCATCATCAATTATGCTGCCTGCCGCACTGAAAAAGAAAAAAAAAAAAAAAAGGGTCCCGCCGCCCATGAAAGCTGGCCACCTACTGCAGGCACTACTGTTTGACAGTTCTTATATAGGTAAGGGGCGGGGTTACCTGGTGGCACTTGTTAAAGGGGGCTTCCAGATTCCGATAAGCCCCCTGCCCGCAGACCCCCACAACCACCGGCCAGGGTTGTGAGGATGAGGCCCTTCCTTCTGCCTTCCTTCCTGAACAGACTTTAGGTGATGACACAGGAAAGAGTTGACCAGCTGAGGGTAGATGATACAGGGTGTGTGCTAATGAGATCAGCTGGTCAACTCCTTCCTGTGTCATTGTCATAGTTATGTAATAGAGTTTGTCTGTCAGCTTACCAGTCACCATGTGTTCATCTCTAGAGACCAGCCGACTCTCACCTGACTGCTTTTATAATCTCTCCTCTAGCATGGCTCCACCCCAGCTCCTATCAGAGAACTCTGTATTAACCTGTGCACTGCATGCCAGCCCTGCTGATCAACCTTTGTGTGTTTGGCTTCCTGTTCCTGCTTGCTCTACATTTGTTTCTGTTACCGATCTTGGCATGTTTTCTACTATTCCTGTCTGCTCGTGACCCTGACCTTTTGGCGTGTCCCTGACTATCCCCGTTTGCCTGTGACCCTGAACCTTTGGCGTGAACTCTGTTGTCCTTGTCTGCCTGTGGCCCCGACCTTGGCTTATTCCCTTACTATCCCTATTCTCCTGTTGCCTACTGTGGGCGTGAGCTGGGGGACCCTAGGGGTCGTGACCTGGAGCCAGTTGCAGCCCAGTCCATCCTCACCACTAGAGGCTCTGGTGAACACCTGCTGCCTCATAGACTCCGTGCCCCAGGGAATCTTACGCTCTAACCCCGGTGGGATCTGAGTTGGAGTTCCAGCGGCCCTGCCTTCCTTACCACCCTGACTCCCATCCGCAGCAGTCAGCCATAGGGTCCACTACCTTGGGGTGCACTCTTGATCCCAACGGTGGGCATTTGTCACCTAGCCTCAAGGTGACCTGACAGTCATGACCTAAAGCCTGTTCAGGAAGGAAGGCAGAAGTAATGGAGCAGGGTTTTTAAACACCCATGACGGGAGTGAGCTGTAGAATAAATGGAAAGCGGTTTTATTTTTGCAAAAGTAGTACTACATTAATGCTATATTGGTACATAGGGGAGCTGGAAATTAGGAAAAAAGGTGAACTTAGCCTTTAACCGCTGCAGTTGCGGCAACATGGCTCAGCTGCGTGAATCGGCCTAATGTTACGTCGCTTCCCTTTTTGTCCACTAGGGGCACACACGCTCCCTGCTCGCCCACGGAGCCGATGCAAGTGCCCGGCAGTCGCGATCACCGCCGGGCTCCCGCGATCGCTCGGGGCACACGAAGAACCGGGATCTGTGTGTGTAAACACAGTTTCCGGTTCTCTGAGGGGAGAAGAGAGATCGTCTGTTCATATAGAGTATGAACGATGATCTATCTCTTCCCCTACACAGTCCACTCCCCCCTTCAGTTAGAACACACACTGGGTAACACAACCCCTTGATCACCCCCTAGTGTTAACCCCTTCCCTGCCAGTGACATTTATGAAGTAATCAATGCATTTTTATAGCACTGATCGCTGTATAAATGCCAATGGTCCCAAAAATGTGTCAAAATTGTCCGAAGTGTCTGCCATGATGTCGCAGTCCCAATAAAAATCGCAGCCATTACTAGTAAAAAAAAAAAGAGAATAAAAATGCCATAAAAACTATCCCCTATTTTGTAGACGCTATAACTTTTGTGCAAACCAATCAATATACGCTTATTGCGATTTTTTTTTTTTTTTTTTACCAAAAATATGTAGAAGAATACATATCGGCCTAAACTGAGGAAAAAAAATATTTTTATGTATATATTTTTGGGGGATATTATAGTAAAAAATAATGCATTTTTTCCAAAATTGTCGCTCTTTTTTTGTTTATAGTGCAAAAACTAAAAACCGCAGAGGTGAAGTTCTATTTCTGTGGAAAAAAAGGACGTCAATTTTGTTTGGGTGCAATGTCGCACGACCGTGCAATTGTCAGTTAAAGCGACGCAGTGCCGAATTGCAAAAAGTGCTCTGGTCAGGAAGGGGGTAAAATCTTCCAGGGCTGAAGCGGTTAAACAAACAGATATCTGTTCAGGACAGAAAAAAAGACAAAAAGGTACGAAACTGCACCAAACTTTGATAAAAACTGCAATGCACATCGATCACCCAGAGCACAGTCATCTCCATACATTTTCATTTTGATTTTTTGGTACTCCCTAACAGCCCCCGTGGAGTCTGGTCCCTTCTGTGGACCTCGAGCCCCACGTAACCTAGACATCTTTCACAGGGCAATTGATGTATCCGCTGGGCGATCAGGATCCCAGAGGCAGGAATGCAGCTGCTAGATCTGCATTGGGCACACTTAACGGCCACCCACTATTAGCTGGGCTCCTGGCCAATGCTAATGGCAGAGCCCACTCTCCAGGCATTGATCGAGCCATAACACTACCCCGCTGATAGCTGGGGACTTCCACTTGAGTCATCCTCGAAGACTTTTGGATACCACAGGACACTCCTGTGGTATCCAGAACTGTCCTGCAGAAGACCTGGCCGTTGATACTTACAAAAGGTAGGAAAACTTCACATAAAAGGGTCATATGAGTGAGGACAAAAAAGGAACGAGGTCTCTGGCTCAGCCTGAAAATATATGGGAGTGGGGTCTTATGGGGTAGGAGCCAGGGTGGGCTACTCAAACGTATGTTGCCATGCAGTCTGTCAGGAAAATAGATGTTGTCGAAAGCACTTTCCAGACCAGGGCTTTTATGGCACTTTTTGTTTACATGTACCAATCATTTTTTGCTAGAAAATTACTTAGAACCCCCAAACATTTTTTTTAAAGCAGAGGCCCTAGAGTGTAAATTGGTGGGTTTTGCACATTTGTATCTTACCATGGTATTTGCGCAGCAGTTTTTCAAACGCAATTTTTGAGGAAAAATACACTTTTTGAATTTTATTGCCAAAAAACACAATACATAGCCCAATTTTTTTGTAAAATATAAAAGATGTTACGCTGAATAAATAGACCTAAAACATTGCTTTAAAACTGTGCACAGTTGGGAAGTTTACCGACACCAATCTCTATCGTTTGTTTACTCATCTACAGATTTCCCACAAAATAACTGGAACTAGGGCGGTGATCTCACTGGATATGGCCAAGGCCTTTGAGTCGGGCTGATTGCAGCTATATGAAAGTGGCGTCAGAACGTTTGGGTTTCAGGCCAAATTATTGTAAGTGGGTGCCTTATTGTACAGTAAACCTCAGATGGCATTAAAAATTGGGTCTTCCATATCCCCTTTTTTGAGGTGGGTAGGGGAACTAGGCAGAGCTGCCCTTTATTGCCTTTCCTGTTTTCCCTTTCCTTGATTGAACCATTGGCGCTGCGTTCTTCCCCTGAGGTTAGGGCCCTGGAAGTTGGGAGCATTAAAGAATGTTTAGCCCTGTATGTGGATGATATGCTGCTGTTTTTGAAGGCTCAGGGTACATCTCTGCATGCAGTCCTCAGTATTTTGGACAACTTTGCAAAATATTCAGGCCTAAAAGTTAAATTGGGATCAGGGCAGCCATCAGAAATTTTTGGGCCCCTTGCACAGCTATTGACCTGCCCGATCCCTAACTCTTTTGCTACCTGCAATTGAGAGACACTTTCATCTTCCAGTTCCTCAATGCTGGAGAATATTATATTGGACGAATCCATGAAAAAAACATTATCGGAACTATACAAGGAACTTTTTCCGGTCTCTCCCCCTCCGTAGCCAGGTGCAGGGAGCAATGGGCGGCAGAGGTTCGGAATTTGGGAAGAGAGGAGTGGGATATGTAGAGCGTCCCTTTCACTCCCTTGGTGTCAACTAAACACGCTGTGACACATCAACTCTGCTTATACCAGCCGCTTCATCCATCAGTTGCCTCCAGCGTGGATGTTACTGATACTTCACAGAATTACACGCATTATAGCTATCCCCATTAATTGAGTGCAAAAACTTTTTTCATTTTTCTTTTCTCTCTATCCCAAATTACATTTACCTAAATAATTTACATAAGAAGGAGGCGCCCTCTTCTTTGTGTATTTATATCTGTATTAGGTACTTAGGACCTTTATAGGACCCCTTACACACAGAGGCAGTTATTAGGCATTTTATAGTGCCTGTAAAGCGCATGAAAATTGCCTCCCATGCCGCCCAAATGTGAAAGCCCGAGTGCTGGGGTGATGCACTTGTGGATGTTAGAAAAAGTCCTGCAAGCAGCATCTTTGAGGCAGTTTGGGAGCGCTTTATACAGCACTCCCAAAACGTCCCTGCCCATTGAAATGAATGACGGGCAACACGGACGTTATTAACCCCTTTGCCCGCTAGCGTGGGTTAAAAGCGCCCCGCTATCAGCCAAAAAGCACCGCTCGTTTTAGCAGCGCTTTTTGGCCGATAGCGAGGCGCTTTTAACCCCCGCTAGCAGCCGAAGGTGTTCAAATTGCCCGTGTTGCGGCGCTTCCGAATTGCTTTTCAGGCGCTTCAGAAATGCTGCCCTCTGATTTCAATGGGCAGAGGTGTTTTGGGAGTGATTACCGCTAACACACGGGCAGCCCCAGTGTGAAAGGGGTCTAAGAGGAGTTGCCTTTACATGTACTCTAATTCACCAGTTTCAGAGTTTGTAAAAGACTCCCAAACCATATATTTTCTGAAAGCACAGGACCAGTAGAATAAAAATAAGGTGGTACTGATTTTTAAGGACCCACAATATTTGCACAAATGTTTATCAAAACAATATATTTTTGCTAAAAATAACCTAAAATCATTATTAGCAGATAAACACAGAAAATTTTACAAAAGTCCTACTAAATATAAAAGTTTAACCTGTAGGGGGCGTGGCTATGGCATGCAGGAGTGAAGACGCACTCTCCTTGAGCTCTGTGCGGCCCGCTCTATACAAAGCCTGATCAGCAGCATTAAAGGGGGTTTTAACACCCACAACGATGCCCCCGAAACGCAAGACATCTCCGCAACCACAGCGTACCCCTCGAGGCCGGTCGGAATCGCTGGAAAACTACTTTTCTGGGACTCGCAGAGGAACGGCAAGTACAGCCAAGATGGCGCCCGGAGGCCACGCTTCCAGAGCTACCTCTCCTATTAGCTCCCCACGCATACCGCTACCTTGCCTGCCTCCCCCCTCCTCTCCCTCCGGTTCAGACAGATCAGAAAGGCTCCCTGATGGAGGTGATGCCTGGGGGGATAGAGACATTCGCTCCCATATTCTCTCCTTACCCACTAAAGATGATTTGGAGAAGTTGGTGCACAGGGTGGAGAAGGCCATGAGGCAAGACATAGAGGATTTACAAGCTGATACAGCACATCTAGGGGGGAGAGTGGAAACGCTGGAGACACAATGGGAAGAGACTGTTCCCACATTACAAGCCCTTACAGACCGCTGCAAATCGCAAGATCGCAGGATTGAAGCCCTGCTTGACCAAATGGATGATGCTGAGAATAGGAGCCGAAGGGTTAACATACGCATCAGAGGCCTACCTGAGGCCACAGGCCAGAGAGATATTGTACCTACCCTGCAGGGGGTCTTTAAACAAATATTAGGCCGTCAGGCGCCAGAACATATTGAGATAGACCGGGCACATAGAGCCCTGAGACCTCCATCTGAAGACCCTGACAAGCCCAGAGACATCATCTGTAAACTGCACAAATACTCTCTTAAGGAACAGATCATGACTCAAGTCCGCGGACTCAGACATGTGGATTTTGATGGAGCCAAACTATCTTTTTTTCCAGACCTATCCAGACACACGCTGATGCAACGTCGTGCTCTCAAACCATTGCTGGTGGCCTTACAAGATGCTCAACTGCCCTATGGGTGGGGATTCCCCTTTAGCCTATCTGCAACTAAGGACGGTAAACAATCTACACTGCGGAGCAAGGCTGATTTACCCCATTTTTTGGAGTCTCTTGGACTGCCGCAAGTGGACATTCCGGATTGGAGGACCTCGCCGGAGATACCCCTCCCAACTCGCCCTGAACAGTGGCAAGCGAATCGCCGCAGACGCCGTCGGGGATCCAGGAGAGGCCCCCCTGCTCAAGCATCTCACCCTCGGTCCCCTCAAGGAGAAACCTAAGAAGCAGAACTTTCTATACTGGGTATCCTAAATGTCCCCTGGACGTTTTTTCATTTATTGTCACTTTTTGACATTCCCCCGGCTGCTGATTCATCATTTGCACTTAGAATTGAGGTGCAATTTTTGTACCAAACACTATCAGCGGGTTTCATCACGGTCTCACCCCCCGTGCTGTTCCACTTACCTCCGATAGGTCAACTCCTCTGAGTTTTGTTCCCGTATTGGGAATTGGCGCTGCTCGCTGATCCTCACTGCTCCTTCTTACTGAGGGAGGGGTGGGAATCCCCGATCGGTGCAAGGTTGCACTTTGCCCTACTTTTAGGGCTTTTGGTTTTTCTATATTTTTTTTATGACTGTTTTTTCTCATATGTTTTATGTTATTTACACCTGCAATAACCATGGTTTGTCTCTTAGGCATATATTGGCGCTTAATGTGTCCCTCGAGCTACATCCTGACGATAAGATTACGCTTTGGATCAATCCCCCTCTTGCTGACAGAATGGCGGCCCTTCCCCATACTCTTCTACTATGGCTGATCTGAAAATCGGGTCCTACAATGTGCGAGGCCTGGGATCACCCTCCAAAAGGGGTAAGTTGTGGCTTGAGATGAAACGTTCAGGGGCACATGTCGTTTTTTTTGCAGGAAACTCATTTCAATACTGACTCGGTCCCCCGACTCCCCACACACCTATATAAGTCCTGGTTTCTAAGCAACTCCCCAAGACCCAAATCCGGGGGTGTTGCCATTGCAATTCATAAAAATTGCCCCTTTATCCTAACAGATCAACTAACAGACCCCCATGGCAGATATGTATTTGTCAAGGGCTCCATTTATTCCCGTAGGTTCACGTTTGCAGCTGTGTATGCCCCAAATAACAAACAACTTACTTTTATAGACTCTGTCTTAGATACCCTGTCCTCCTTTAAAGAAGGCCAACTTATAATGGGAGGGGATTTTAATGTCAGTCCTGACCCACAGATAGACACTTCTTCCAGTCGCTCAGCTCACTCGTTTGCCTTTCTGAAACACTTCCGGAAATCACTACAGGCACACCATCTGGTGGACTGCTGGAGACTACTACACCCGGTAGATAGGGACTATAGCTACTTTTCAGCCACACACAATGTCTACACTCGTATAGACCTACTGCTAATGGATCAATACTCTCTGGACTCCCTGTCCGGTGCTTCAATTGGCTCCATCACACTGTCGGACCATGCCCCTGTCTTCATCTCCCTGCGGCCCTTGTCTGCGGAAGCTCGGACATGGAGCTGGCACCTAAATGAATGCATTTTGGATGATGCGGTAGCACACAAACAGGTGCTAGAGGCCATCTCTCTATACTTTGCTGAGAATAAAACAGGTGAGGTGGGCATGGGCTCGGTATGGGAGGGACATAAAGCGGTTATCCGAGGAGAGCTAATATCTCAGGGATCGAGATTAAAGAAGGCTAGGGAAGGGGAATTGCAGGACTTATTAAGGGAGATTCAGAAAGCAGAACTGATACACAAACGACACGTAACCCCTACGGTAACTTCAGAATTGCAGGCCCTCAGGCAAGATTTGTCCAGATTGCTAGATGCTAGGATCAGGACACGAATGAGGCATGTAGCACACAAATTCTATGAATTTGGTAATAAGTGTGGGCGGCTATTGGCGAGAGCTCTCAAGCCCCAACGGGTTACAGGCCATGTACACAAACTGACTTCGACAACAGGCGCACTGGTTGTGCACTCTTCAAAAATAGCCCTCGCCTTTAAAGAATACTATGCTCAGCTATATCACCTCCCGAACACAGTATCTGGTCTAACGGATGCCCAACGGACTGACCGCATGGCACAATACCTCTCAGAGGCCCAATGCCCGCAGCTGGCGGCTTCCATTAGTAAACAGCTGGATATACCTATCTTCCTTTTGGAAATTAAGACTGTGATTAAAGATCTCCCCAATGGGAAAAGCCCGGGTCCTGACGGCTATACAAACGCATACTATAAGAAGTACTCAGAAGTACTCTCGGGAACCCATGTGTGCATATTTCACGGCCCTGGCTTCCAGTACAGTGATGCCTAAGGAGGCTCTGATGGCGCATATCACAGTCCTTCCAAAAGAAGGGAAAGATCACACCATGCCAGGGAGCTATAGGCCGATATCCCTTTTAAACACCAATGTCAAAATTTTAGCAAAAATTCTGGCCAATAGACTCAAACCGATCCTTCCGTCACTTATACATTCTGACCAGACGGGATTCATAATGGGCAGGGAAGCCAGGGACAACTCCAATAGAGCACTCTAACTGATACACTGGGCAGAGTCTTGGACCACAACACATCCCCGTCTCTTGCTTTCTACCGATGCCGAGAAGGCATTCGATAGGGTTGACTGGACCTACATGAGGGCAGTGCTGACCAGGCTTGGCCTGGGTCGCAGCATACTCTCGTGTATACCCTCCCTATACAGTTCCCCAACAGCTAGGGTAAAGGTAAATGGTCTACTGTCGGATGCCTTTCCAATACATAATGGGACACACCAGGGGTGCCCTCTATCCCCTTTAATTTTTGCTCTGACATTGGAACCCCTGCTAAACAAAATCCGCCTTAACAGGGATATCAGGGGCTTCACCGTGGGGCCAAATGAACATAGGCTTTCCGCTTATGCGGATGACGTCTTATTCTACGTCTCGGAACCCCTCATATCACTACCCAACATTATGGCAGAGCTGAAGGAATTTCACTTATTATCTAACTTTAAGATCAATTACAACAAATCTAAGATTCTGTCCCTAAATATCCCCATGGCTTTACGTACACAGCTGCAGACTGCCTTCTCGTTTACATGGTGCCAGACCTCCCTGAAGTACTTAGGGATATATTTGCCCACACGGTGTTCCCAGCTCTATACATGTAATTACTCACCACTGCTCACTAATGTCAAAACGGACCTAAAATCTTGGAATAAAGCTGCATTCTTATGGATGGGCCGAGTCAGTATTTTGAAGATGAATGTGCTACCCCGCATTTTATTTTTCCTGCAGATGGTGCCCATCACTCTGCCTAGGACTTTCTTCTCAACCCTCAACAGCCTGTTTATACAATATATATTGAGTGGGAAGTGCCCCAGACTAGCCCTTCACACGATACAATGCCCTAAAGCAACAGGGGGATTGGGAATTCCAATAGTATGCAGGTACTATGAGGCTATAGCTTTACAGCGTATTTTAGATTGGTACCACAATGTTTCTCTTAAACTGTGGGTCCCGCTTGATAAGTTCTTAGCTGGCCGAAACCTATCACATACACCATGGGTTCCCAGGGAGAACAGGGTTCTCTCAACGCTGGTCTCTCCTATGGCTTCACACACCTTAAATGTGTGGGATGCCTTGAATAGGAAAGGGAAGCTTGCTCCGCCGACTTCCCCCCTGGCACCCCTAGGTGGCTTCCCCTGGTTCGCTCCGGGGGAACACCCATCTTTTTTCCGGACGTGGACAGCCGATGGAGAGACCAGATGCGGTAGATTTGTTCAAGATCAAGGTTTGCTACCACTGGCTAAATTAAGGGAACTATTCGGCCCATTCCCGATGGACGAATGGCGGTATAGACAGCTTAAACACTTTATTGACAGCTTACCACAGGGGGTTCGTTCCCCCACGGTGGCATCGCCCTTTGAACGTTTATGTATGTCATCCTCTATTACCCCCCCCCCATGCAATCTCAGTGTTATATGAACTACTGCAATCTACACAGGTAGAGGGAAAATTGGGATTTATTAGGGAATGGGAGAAAGACCTTAACCACACCTTTACAGAACCCCAGCTATATCATCTTTTCCGCCTTACCCACTCGAGCACAGTTGACACCAAAATGCAAGAGAACAGCTATAAGGTTTTGACCAGGTGGTACAGGGTTCCCTCTAAGCTCACTAAGATCTATCCGTCTCTTTCCGTCGCATGCTGGAGGGAATGCAGGCTTCGGGGTTCATTGCTCCACATTTGGTGGGAATGCCCCAAATTACAACCATACTGGTTAGACATACATGCTCAAATTAAACTCATTTTGGATGTGGAGCTTCCAGACTCACCACTGGAATCCTTATTGCACTTCCCTACCATTCCTCTCGGCCAGTATCGAAAGTCAATCTTGCCACATTTACTATAATGCAGCCCAAAGGCTGATCCCTATACATTGGAAAAAGCCTCAAATACCCACACGTACCGAATGGATAGGGTTGGTTGATAATATTATGGCTGCAGAGGAATGGATGGCGAAGTGTAAAGACAAATATGAAAAATTTTATTCAATATGGGCCACATGGATGCACTACACCGGACAAGGGAGGATGCCCACCACGGGATCTTCTCAGATACAGAACCCCCATTGATCTTTGCGTCGTGGGGTTGATTTTGACAGATATTGAAATAAATATCAGCAGGTAGATGAAGCACAGATGAGCTCTAGTAAGCCCAGAGCAGCTCAATATGGTTGAATATGATATGAGGTGTAACATTTCCTTTTCTTTTTATTCTTTATTTTTATTAAAAGAATAATTGCAGTATGTTATGGTTTACATCAAAATTTATGACTTGGCGTTCGGCCTGGTCCTAAGTACTATAGGTTCCAGTTAAAACCCATACATTTGACTGATGGTTATAGTCTTGTTTAGGGATCCACCATCTGGGTGCAATAGGGGAGATCCATGGTTGTGTGAACTTATAAGTGTTGATTAGATGACAATAAATATCCCCCTACAATATTGCCCCTGATGTGTATAAGATCCTGGGTAATATATACATTCATTTGACACATAATAACCTCCTATGTAAATCGTACATACTTCATATGAGTTAACTGTTATACTATGTCTTTCTGTATGTTTTTCATGGAAATATCCTTAAAATAAAGATTATACAAAAAAAAGCTTAACCTGTATTGGAGTTAATAAATAGGTATTTGTAACTTTTAAATTGCACCTTTTTGCAAAATGGTGAAAACTGAACAGATGCAAAAGTGTAAATATTCAAATTTCTCAAAAAATTCTGAAGGTTTTCATTTTTCCCTTACAGCTTTTAGAATTTGTAAAATACCCCCCAAACCATATATTTTCTGAAAGCACATGACCTGTAGAATAAGAAGAAGGTGCTACAGATTTTTTTTAAGGGCCCACGGTATTTGCGCAAATGTTTATCAAAACAATATTTTTGCTAAAAATACAGTAAAATCATTAGCACTTAAAGCTTTCAAAGATTGTTAAAGGCCACCCCCCCCCCCCCCCCAAAACCATATATTTTCTGAAAGCACATGACCAGTAGAATAAAAAGGTACTACTGCAGGCAGTCCTATTCATGTTATTGAAACGCAGCAGCTACAAAGACAGATCTGACATCCATGCAGGTGTAGGTGCATGGACCTAAACGCAGACAGTGTGAGTTCAGGGACATGCACCCACACGGATGTCAAGTTGGGAGCAGCGGCCGTGTCCTTGCAGCTGCTGCACAACTGACATGAATGGGATGGGGGGGCAACAAAAATGCACGATGGAGATGCGTTTCTGCCACCCTCCAACCACACCCCTCAAGTTGCAATAGGGAAATGCTACAAACTGCAATTCATGCAGTTGCTGCGCATTTTTTGGCAAAATGGGGTTCAGAGGCAAGGGTGATTTAGAGGCATGCCTAAATCTACCCTTAACTATGATTTTTTGTTTTTTTTAAACAGATATATATATTTTTTTTACATAATAGAATTGTATTTTTTTTTGGGGGGGGGGGGGGCTTTGGAGAGACATCAGGGGTCTAAACAAACCTCTGTCTTTTTTTTTTTGACAGAGAAAGGGACTGAAAACAGAGTTCCGTCCCTTTATCTGCAGGCTCAGCTGCAATGCTTAATGAATCGAAGTCTCTGCATAGAGGCTCCCATTCATTCATAAACTGGGGCATAGCATAGTAAACATGGTTTACTATGCCATCGTGACAGCTGAACATTGTTACCAATCGCTCACTATGTTCATCTAGTAAAGGAAGGGGCCGGCAGCACTCCCTGCTCTCCATCCTGACAACAAGCGTTCCGAACTCCCTCCTGAACAGCAGTTTTTTCGCTCTGTACCTTACCTGCAGCAAATAAGCCAGCAGGAGGGGGGGGGGGGCACCTTTTTTGGGGGAATGGGAATAGAGGTATGGTTTTGTTCAGCAGTTCTGATATAAACTCATGGTCATTGTAGTATGAGCACGAGGTGAAAATTTGTTTTCATTTTATCACTTTTTATTGCTGTCAAAAGGAATATAAACATACCTTTTGATGGTAATAGCAATGACAGGTACTCTTTATGAAAAGATTTGGGGGGGGGGGGGGGTCTCTCCTTTGGGCTCCAATGCAGCTGATCAGAAACAGATCGGCCTGATCGGTTGCACTGGCCACTAGGCTAAATTTTGCAAAAGCACATGTGAAGTCTCCCCAAGGTTGAACTTTCTGGCCATGATTCCAAAAGATATGTTTGGCGCAAAAACAACACTGCACATCACCAAAAGAACACCATACCCACAGAGAAGCATGGTGGTGGCATAATCATGCTTTGGGCCTGTTTTTCTTCAGCTGGAACAGGGGCCTTAGTCAAGGTAGAGAAATTTATGAACAGTTCCAAATACCAGTCAATATTGGCACAAAACCTTCAGGCTTCTGCTAGAAAGCTGAACATGAAGACAACGACCCAATGCATACATCCAAATCCACAAAGAAATGGCTTCACCAGAAGATGATTAAAGTTTTGGAATGGCCCAGCCAGAGCCCAGACCTGAAACCGATTGAGAAATCTGTGGGGTGATCTGAAGAGGGCTGTGAACAAACGATGCGCTCGCAATCTAACAGATTTGGAGTGTTTGCAAAGATGAGTGTGCAAATATTGCCAAGTAAAGATGTGCCATGCTGATGGACTCATACCCAAAAAGACAGTGCTGTAATAAAATCAATAGGGGATTCAACAAAGTACTAGTTTAAGGGTGTGCACGCTTATGCAACCATATTATTTTAGTTTATTTTTACTTCCCTCCACCTAAAAGATTTCAGTTTGTTGTTCAACTGAGTTGTATAGTTTATAGGTCACTTTAAAAGTGAACAAAGTTCTGAAAAGATTTATCTTTATCTAATTTTTTCCCATCACAGAAACCTGACATTTTAACAGGGGTGTATAGACTTTTTACAGCCACTGTATATACAGTGGCCAGTAGGGAGGTTGTTAAAGGCAACATTCAGCTCCAGAACTATGCTTTTAAATCTCCAGTGTTCAAGTGCTAAGGTGTAGATAGCTGAACCTGAACCGCTAAATTTCCAGTGACATAAGCCACACACACACACTGTACCATCTCTACTTAATACCATGTCACGTTTTTAAATTGACAATTTATAAGCTACGCTAGCATTGTTCTGGTATACTGCAATATTTTGTCTATCAAAGCAAAAAATGCACAAGATTTGTGAGAAAGTTATAAATAAAGCAATTTTTATGTTTATTTAACCACTTCAGCCCCGGCAGGATTTACCCCCTTCCTGACCAGAGCACTTTTTACAATTTGGCACTGCGTCGATTTAACTGCTAATTGCGCGGTCATGCAATGCTGTACCCAAACGAAATTTGCGTCCTTTTCTTCCCACAAATAGAGCTTTCTTTTGATGGTATTTGATCACCTCTGCGTTTTTTTTTTTTTTTTGCGCTATAAACGGAAAAAGACCGAAAATTTTGAAAAAAAAATGATATTTTCTACTTTTTGTTATAAAAAAAATTCCAATAAACTCAATTTTAGTCATACATTTAGGCCAAAATGTATTCGGCCACATGTCTTTGGTAAAAAAATGTCAATAAGCGTATATTCATTGGTTTGCGCAAAAGTTATAGCGTCTACAAAACTAGGGTACATTTTCTGGAATTTACACAGCTTTTAGATTATGACTGCCTATGTCATTTCTTGAGGTGCTAAAATGGCAGGGCAGCACTCCTCACTACCTATCAGTTTTGAAGGACATAAAATGCCAAGATGGCACAAAATCCCCCCAAATGACCCCATTTTGGAAAGTAGACGCCCCACGCTATTTGGCGAGAGGCACGTTGAGCCCATGGAATATTTTATATTTTGCCACAAGTTGCAGGAAAATTACAAACTTTTTTTTTTTTTGCACAAAGTTGTCACTAAATGATATATTGCTCACACAGGCCATGGGCATATGTGGAATTACACCCCAAAATACATTCTGCTGCTTCTCCTGAGTACAGGAATACCACGCGTACAGGGCCCCAAAACCAAGCACCGCCTTTAGGATTTCTAAGGGTGTAAATTTTTGATTTCACTCCTCACTACCTATCACAGTTTTGAAGGCCATAAAATGCCAAGATGGCACAAAACCCCCCCAAATTACCCCATTGTGGAAAGTAGACACCCCAAGCTATTTGCTGAGAGGCATGGTGAGCATTTTGCAGCTCTCATTTGTTTTTAAAAAAGTGAAGACAGACAAGAAATGTTTTTTTTTCTTTTCCAATACTTTGTGACAAAAAGTGAGGTCTGCAAAATACTCACCCCATACCTCTCAGCAAATAGCTTGGGGTGTCTACTTTCCAAAATGGAGGCATTTTTTTTGGGGGGGGGGGGGGGTTGTGCCACTTGGGCATTCCATGGCCTCCGAAACTGATAGGCAGTGAAGAGGGAGAACCCAGTACACGAAAAGAAGCCCAAGAGAGAAGTCAAAAAGAAGAGGTGGAATCGTGCCAAACTGTCCCTGGCACAAAAGAAAGACCGCATTGCTCAGAAAAAAGCCAGCTTTCTCAGAGCTCAGGAGAAGATTGTCGAAAGCAGCTAAACTGGGCCTCCTGCAATTTTCTACAAGAATCTCAAAAAATAATTACGGGCAACTAGGTACCAACTGGTCGTTGAGGTCCACCCCTCACATATTGAGGTTATATTCGTGGACACAGGAGGGGTTTCTCCACAACACCAGTCGCTGTAGTAATTTGGACCGTCGTGTCTGCATGAAGGGAGGCAAGAACGAAAACATTCTTATTAATTATTACACTGCAAGCAGGCTCTCTCCCCCAGCCTAAGACAGGTATCTACAAGCCGCTGGGGAAAGCCCCGGCGATTAGGTCGCACGGTGCCACATGCTCCAATCTGATGATCAAAAAGGTGACTAAAAAGTGGCAAGCTCGTGTAATAATTGTCCACATAAGTGGTACCCCTTTCCAAATAAGGGTGACACCAAGTCCCACACAATCTTGCCAGCGCTTCCTATGTAGTCAGGGCAGTTTGTCGGCTCTACGTGACTATCTTTGCCCTCGTAAACCATAAAACTACATGTATAGCCTGTGGCCCTGTCACAGAGCTGATACATCTTGACCCCGTACCTGGCACACTTGCTGGGAAGGTACTGTTTGAATGACAAGCGGCCAGAAAACTTAATCAGGGACTCATCGACGCAGACAACTTGATGGAGAGTAAACAAGTCTGCAAAACGTTGGTTGAAGTGGTTTACGAGGGGCCAAATTTTGTAGAGCCGATCGTATCCAGGGTCTCCACGAGGACGAGAGTTCATTGTTGTTGAAGTGCATGAACCACAAAATCTGCTCGTATTGTGCCCTGGCCATGGAAGCAGAGAACACAGGCATATGGTGAATTGGGTCAGTGGACCAATATGACCGCAACTTACTCTTTTTGGTTATACCCATGAGGAGGGAACGGCCCAGAAAGATCTTTAATTCGGAAACCGTAATGGATTTCCAATCTCTGGCAAGGGAGGACTGGGGAATAGTGGCGATGTGTTGACCAGCGTAAAAATTGCTTTAGTCCACAATAGATCTATAGAGATCTTCGGTGAAAAATCAAATGTTTCCACATGAATGCCGGGTTGGCCAGTGAATGGGGGGGGGGGGGGGGGGGGGAGTACAGGTACTGCAAAAGCGTTGGGGTTTCCAATTAGGATTGGCAAATGCAGCAGGAAGGGCACTATGGGCACAACGGGCCTGTGTTCGTCTTCTTGGTGGCAGCGGGACACTACTTGTGCTTGCCACCTCGCCAGCTTGAACTGCACTTATGGGACTCGCCACATCACCAAGTGTTACTGCAGTACTGGATGTACGACCAGGGTGTACTAGGCCGCTGGTGCTTGCCAGTTCACCAGAAGGAATAGCGGCACTAGTACTTCTCTGCTCCATACGAGAGCCCTGCGGTTCTTGCACCTCAACAGCAGAAGTTTGGGGTCTGGTACGCCTGACCTTGGCAGGGACCACAACTCCGTCCTCAGAGCTATCTGTCATGGAGCCGCTGCTGTCTACTGGTTCGTATTCTGAGCCTGAATCTGACAGATGAGCGACTTCCTCTTCGCCATCTGTCATGCTCAGAAACGTGTAGGCCTCTTCACTAGCGTACCTTCAATTTGCCATTTTGGGCTCTAAATTTAGTGGTACACTAGTGAGACTCACAGGCAAAAAAAGCTCCTGTTGGCGACTGTATCAAAACGCTACCAAAAAACTGTTAGCGATCACCGGGATCAAGCCTGACTCTGCGAACGCTGCAGTTATGCGTTTAGTGTTTTGTAAGCGACAGTGATCACTCGATACTGCACTTGGGTGGGCTGGGCTGAGGGGCAAAACGCAGGTGCTAGCAGGTATCTGGGCTGACCCCACTAACACTGCGTTTTTGGGGACCCTAAACTGCTGGGGACGCTAGTATAGATCTGATCGGATCAGATATTAATCCGTTCAGATACTATACCACTAAGGGAGGTGTACGCTGCGTGCGTGGGTGTTAGCGGTACTGAAACTAACCCGACTCTGCCTGGGGCGACGCAGACCCTAAAAAAAAAAAGAAAAACAAAAAACAAAAAAAAACGTAACTTATATCACCGCCGGGCGATTAGGGGGTTAAATCTTTATTAGGTAATAAACGGCGGGTGCCCTGAAACTATAACAAACTAACCAGCGTCACCCGTAACACTTATACGGTGATCACTGGTGAAAGGGTTAACTAGAGGGCAATCAGGGGGTTAAAACCTTTATTAAGTAGTATATTAGGGGTCCCTGACGCTATAAAACGCTGACGCAAACCTATATACTTACCTCCCTAACTAGCGTCACCTGTGACACTAATACAGCGATCAGAAAAATAATCGCTTAGTGACACTGGCGACAGGGGGGGGAGGGCTGGGGGTGATCCCGGGGTTAAAACTTTATTATAAACTTTTAACAGGGGCCTACCACTAACTGCCCTACCACTTATAACTGTCACAAACTGACACAAATGCAATAATCAGAAAAAAAAAACCTGCTATTGGTGTCACTGTGACAGGGGGGTGATAAGTGTGCCTAGTGTGTTCTACTGTAAGTGTAGCGTTGGTGCAACTCACATTGATGTCATCTCTCCTCGAGCAAGTCTTTTCATTTCGGCGCCGAGGAGAGAAGACATCACTTCCTCCGCTTCTGTTTACATTACAGAAGCATTTCATTCGCCAGGAGCTATCGCAAGGTGGTGGCCACAAATGAGTGGCCTCCCCCTCACCCCTGATGAGAATCCGACCGCCGCAGGCACGGGGGGGGGGGCCATCGGACAGGGATGTACAGGTAAGCCCTTATGCCTGCCCCTGCCATTGTGCCGACGTACATCGTCGGTCAGCAACTGGTTAAGCATAGCTTTACATTCCCTTTAACCACAGTTATCAGATTAAAAGTATTTTTGTGTATTCCCCATGTCTGAGAAATAAAGTGGTAGTAAAGTCTATAGGTTTTTTTTTTTTTAACAAATGGGTCCCCCGTCAGCTTTAAGCCATAATGTACTAGGTGTGCATTGCATACTAGTACATTACGACAGACTTGCCTACAAACGCAGCCCTCCATTGCTGCGCTCTCCTTTGTCCCCGGCAACTCCAATCTCCACCCAGTCTTTCTTCCGGGTTTGCGATCTTCATCCACTTGATTGGCTGTGCCAGGATGACGTCACTCCCATGCACAGGAGTCACATCGCAGCGGCATACAGAGCAGGCCATAAATGTGGTGTGAGTAGCGCATGTGCAGTGGAGGCACGACAGGCAGGAAGATTCATGACAAAAAAAAAAAAGAGGGCCTCTTCTGTAAGACTCCTTTCACACTGAGGCATGGCCCCTTTAGCGCTGTTTAAGTGGTGCTTTTCAGCCGCTTTTAACCCCCGCTAGCAGCTGAAGGGGTTAAAAACGCTCCTGTTGCGGCGCTTTGGAAACAGTGTGCATTCATTTCAATGGGCAGGGTGTTTTGGGAGCGATGTATACAGTGCTCCCAAACCACCCCAAGGATGCAGCTTGCAGGACTTTCCCTAATGTCCCGCAAGCACACCTCCCCACTGTGAAAAGACACACTAAAATGAATGGGAGGCGGTTTTCAGGTATTTAGAGGTTATTTCTAGCGTTAAAACGCTTGAAAACCACCTCAGTGCGAAAGGGGTCTTATAAAAACCCTGCCTGTCAGCAAGTTTTGTAAAAACTGACTTTACCACCACTTTAAAAATTTGCTCATATACTAGACACCACACTACAGACAGGTCATAAAAGCTGTATACACCAAGACTAAAGCCCCATACACTATAAGAAAAATCGGGTGAACATTTTCAAGGAACGCGCGTACGATTTTCAGATATTTTGTACACAACTTTCAACAGCCGATACCGACCTTTCCGAAGATACAACCTCCTAAAAAAGTTTCTCATGTGGGACCAGAATCAAAACGATTTTTATTTAATGTGTACTGCTTTCATAAAAAAAAAAAAAAAAAAAAAAGCCAGAAATAAAAGATTGCGCATAATCAGAAACCATAAACAAAACAAAACAAAAAAAAAAAAGCCTCTGTCGTACATTTCCTTCTTTGGTTCCGACTTGCTGTAAAAAACAAACATCGAGGGGGAAGAAAATCTATAGGTTTGCCTAATTTTCTTATGTGTACCCCACTTAAGGGGTCAGTGTTCTGTTTTGCACTGTAATCACCCTTGTGCAAGTCTAAAACAGGTTCTTGAACAAGTACAAAGTGCAGACATACCTGCAGCAGCCTCTTAACACCCTACTCTAATGGCCAAATCTTGGGCCATTGTTACATTTCTCACCAGAGCAAGGGGTTTTACCATTCAGTTGTTTATCTAGATTAACCCAAAATTGAATATAAAAAAAAAAAAAAAAAATTAAAAAGGATTGATTAGTAAAAATGTATCAATGCTTCTTGTACCAGTTTGAATAAGTAACATAGCATGAGGGGGAGAGAACCAAGTACAGTAAACATGAAGCAATTCAAAATCTGAAACTGTTGCAATTAAAAGTATAGGAGAGTATTATAGTTAAGGCAGCCATAGATGGTACAAATCTTGGCCCGTTCAGCAGAAACTGGCCGAGATCCAAATCATGTATGAGCAGGTTGAATATACCCAAAGTTGATCAACCGATAAACTTGGGTACAACCAGACGGCCGGATTTTACATAAGATTATTGCTAGCGACTATTATAGCTGCTAGTAATAATCACGGTGTTGCCCTGGCGGGGCAGCTTCCTCCCCCCCACCGCAAAGAACACAATGGCTCGGGCGGGAGAGATTCCCCTGTCAACACTGTTGATGGGGGAATCAACACCTGGTTGCAGGGAAGAAATTCAGTCTATGACCAGCCTTAGCCTGGTTGAAGTAAAGACAAGTCCATCCAGTTCTACCCATACGCAAATCAAAAACCTCCATATACCCAATCCTATACCTACAGTTGATCCAGATGAAGGCCAAAAAGAAATCCCCAATAAAAGCATGATCAGATTTGCTCCAGCAGGGGAAAGAAAACAAAATCCTTCTTACTACCTCAAGAGGCAATCCGATATTAATATCCAGTGCATTCTGCACATTTACGAAAGAAACCAGGCCAAAAAAAAAAAGCCAGAACCAGCTTGAGGGAGTCTATTCCACAGCTTACTGTGAAGAAACCCTCCAGTATTTGTAGGTTAACCTCTTCGTGCCGGCACCTCCCGGCACTTTAAGAGGTTTACGATGCTGGGAGACAGGGCAGGGTTTAGGATCATGTGACCAATGAGATTGGCTGTCACACGATCGAGTACTTTCTGTTAGTCGTCAGTAACCATGCCAGGAGCAAGCAGGGCGCATGCTCTCGGCACAGCTGTGTTTACACCAATTCATGCAGATATGCGGCCGCTCGGCACCAAGAGGCTGCATATTTGGGTTCGGACAGCGCCAAGGGGTTACATTTTCTCTCCAAAGAGTGCCCCGTTGTCCTCTGTGATGGCCTTAAAGTCAATAACTACATCAAGTTCACTATATGGACTTTTGAATTTATACATGTTGATCATACCTCCCCATTAATATCAGAGAATAGATTCAGTTCCTCTAGTCTTTCCTCATAGCTGAACTCCTCCATGCCTCTAATCAGTTTGGTTGCTTTTCTCTGCACTTCCCCCAATATCCTTTTTGTGAACTGGTGCCCAAAACTGAACTGCATATTCCAGATGAGGTCTTACTAATAAGTTGTACAGGGGCAAAACGATACCTCTCAAGTCTATAATCTTAGTACAAGAAAGGATTTTGCTCGCTTTGGAAAAGGCAGCTTGGCATTACATGCCATTAAGCTTATGATCTACCAGAACACCCAGATTCTTTACCATTAATTCCCCCAGTTGTACTCCCCTAGTGTAAGATGTATGCATATTTTTAGCCCCAGGTGCTAAACTTTACATCAACATTAATCCTCATTTGCCACATAGGCACCCACTTAAGGACGGAAGGATTTACCCCCTTAATGACCAGGCCATTTTTTGCAATACGATACTGCGTCACTTTAACTGACAATTGCATGGTCGTGCAACATTGTACCCAAACAAAATTGATGTCCCCCCCAAACAGAGCTCTCTTTTGGTGGCATTTGATCACTTTTGCAGGGGGTTTTTTGCACCAGAAAAAAAAAAAAAAAAAATTCCTCCATCAGTTTAGGCCAATATGTATTCTACATTTTTACCAAAAATATCGTATGAAGCATAGAATGATTGGTTTGCGCAAAAGTTATAGCGTCTACAAAATAGGGGACAGAGTTATGGCATTTAAACAATGGTTACGAGTGATTTTTAGCGGGACTGCGACATTACGGCGGACAGATTGGACACACTTGGGACCAGTGACATTATTACAGTGATCAGAGCTAAAAATAGCCACTGATCACTGTATAAACGACACTGGCAGGAAAGGGGTTAACACGAAGGGACGATCAAGGGGTTAAGTGTGTCCTAGGGAGGAGATTCTAACTGTGGGGGGAGTGGACTGACTGGGAGTACAGAGAGATCGCTGTTCTTGATCACTAGGAACAGACGATCTCACTGAACTCTGCCAGTGTAAAAAGCAGATCCCTATTCTGCCTCTGAGGAGCAATTGTGGGTGGTCGGCGGACATCAGAGCCACTGGACCCACGATGTGCAGCGGGCTCAGGCCCACAGCGACTCGTGCACAAAACGACGTACAGGTACGTTTTGCACAACAGGGCCGCCCTGCCGCAGTATATATGCGGTGGGCGGTCTTTAAGTGGTTAAACAATCAGGATGTCTCCAATTTACAAATCAAGGTCAATGCAAAGGATGTTATTCCACTGCATCTTCTGCAAAGAAGCTCTGCCCACAGGGCCGCGTTATTCATACATCAGTTTCCTGTGAATGACTTTAACTACTACAATTACCGTCAGCCATTGTGGCCGATGGATAGTCGTTCCAAATGCACTGTGAGGTTACTGATGAGCAGCCTTAGTTTACTCACAAGCCTTGCAGCTTGTAGACAGCCAGCCGCATGATCCACCGATTATAGGTGCAATGCTTTCCAGGCTCCTTTGGGGAAAAAGTCATGTATGTAAAAATATGTACATTTATTATTTTTTCCCCAAAAGAGTCCCAACACTGAACCTTGGGAAACACCACTAATAACCTTAAACCAGAGCATGAATTATTCACTACTCTTTGAATAGGGTCCTTTAGCCAGTTTTCTATTTTACTTTACATGTTTAACTGAGGTTTCCAAGCTTTTACCTTACACGTTGCACAATGATAAAAAAAGATTATGCATTTGTACTCCAAACAGCAATTACAAAAAAAAAGAAGTGCCAAAATAAGTGGTGTTTCAAAAATTTATTCACAAATGAAATTTGATGTGCATCACTGGGGGGGCTGCTGTCCACGACCACGTCCAAATCCTCCTCTCTAAACAAAAGAAGTAAAAATGGTATAATTAGTTTGAAACAGGGAGGTACATTACACAAGGTCATGCTTGGTTTGTTGATGAATGGTTAAACTTACAAACTGGAATTCTGTAGCTGCTCCAGCACCAGCCTCAGCCTTTTTGTCAGAACCAGCTGTAATATAAAGAAATGAAAGTGAGAAATTAGGAACATGGCTAATTTTAAGAACTGCACCTTTTATTTTGGTATGGGCAAAAATACAAATGCCTGATCTGACAGAAATCCAGTGAAATCAATTCTCAAATAAGAATGTTCATTCAAATTTCGCACCATTAGTGGGCCGTGGCAATGGCTGATTTTTGTGCGGTCATCAAATTTAGTGAACAGGCATGTTGGAAAGTTGCTGAAAAACGCACAATTTTCTAATAGATGGGCAAATTGTGCGAGAAATAATTGAAAAAGAAATGCGCAAGAAAACAAAATTCCCAGAAAGAAAAGCACATTCCCAACCATTAAGTTTATTTTTTGTAGCAACATGGGGGTGAAATTGAAGTCTTGGTTGGTCGCATTTCAAAAAAAAAAAAAAAAAGCACCATCGAATCACTAAATTTCTAATTTTCGAAAGAAAATTAGTTCGGAATTCGACCCAGGTATGGCTTGCATTAGGTTACTGCACTGAATTGACAATGCTTTTAACATCTACATATTATAAAGATGCCAAGGTTCCAGCAGGGAACTCCTCGAGCAGAGCTGTTTGGGATTTCCTGTGCAGTAAGTGGCACAGTTGTGAACTCAGGTTGTCAGCTCAGAATCAAGCATATCTTTCTGTATTGTCAAGTGTTTTTAAAGCAATTAAACATGAGGAAATTTGCATGCACTGCATGGATGTAAAATATGTTGTTTATGTAAATTTTACCCAGACATACAGCCGTGGCCATAAGTTGAGAATGGCACAAATATTAATTTTCACAAAGTCTGTTTCAGTGTTTTTAGATTTTTGTCAGATGTTACTATGGTGTGAAGTATGAATTACAAGCATTTCATAAGTGTCAAAGGCTTTTTACAACTACATTAAGTTTATGCAAAGACTCAATATTTGCAGTGTTGACCCTTCTTTTTCAAGGCCTCTGCAATTCGCCCTGGCATGCTGTTAATCAACTTCTGGGCCACATCCTGACTAATGGCAGCCCATTCTTCCATAATGAAAGTTTGGAGTTTGTCAGAATTTGTGTTAATTCGCCTCTTGAGGATTGACCACAAATTCTCAATAGGATTAAGGTCTGGGGAGTTTCTTGGCCATGGAACCAAAATTTAAATGTTTTGTTCCCCAAGCCACTTCATTATGGTCAGTGCCCTAAGGCAAGGTGGTACATCATGCTGGAAAAGGCATTGTTCCTCAAACTGTTCTTGGATGGTTCGGAGAAGTTGCTCTTGGAGGAGGTTTTTGTCCCATTCACTATTTATTCATGGCTGTGAGACCACTCCCTTGGTTGAGAAGCAACCCCACACATGGTCTCAGGATGCTTTACTGTTGGCATGACACAGGACTGATGGTAGCACTTGCCTTTTCTTCTCCGAACAGGGTTTTTTCCAGATGCCCCAAACGGAAAGGGGATTCATCGGAGAAAATGACTTTACCCCAAGTCCTCAGCAGTCCAATCCCTGTACTTTTTCAAGAATAATCAGTCTATCCCCAATGTTTTTCCTGGAGAGAAGTGGCTTCTTTGCTGCCCTTGACACCAGGCCATCCTCCAAAAATCTTCGCCTCACTGTGTGTGCAGATGCACTCACACCTGCCCGCTACCATTTTAGCAAGCTCTGCACTGGTGGTGCCCCAATCCCACAGCTGAATCAACTGAAGGACACAGTCCTGGGCCTTCTTGGGCGCCCTAAAGACCTCTTCACGAATGCAGTGGAAAAGCTTTTCATGGGATGACGTTCATTTTCATGGCAAAGAGGGACTTTACAATTAATTGCAATTCATCTGATCACTCTTCGTAACATTCTGGAGTATATGCAAATTGACATAAAACTGAGGCAGCGGACTCGGACTTTGACAATTATTAAATTTTCACATTCTCAAAACTTTTGGCCACAGCTGTACACTTACAAGAAAAAAAGTTACATTATGGGTAGACTACTATTTTGGGGGGGGGGGGGGGGGGGGGGGCGATATTGCTTGTGTCACACCCCAAATACAGGTATAACATGTTGCAAAAGGTGGACTTAGCCACACACTTACGTGGAGCGGCACTGCGTCTGTAGGTATCTCTGTCTGTCTCACCACGGGACAAGCGGGCAGGTCGTTCGCCCTCTAAACCTAAAAAGAAATCAGTGGTAAGAAACATGCAACCATCATCTTTAACAGAAAGTAAATGCCTGGTTCATGAGAAATATTCACCAGTGTGGAAGGGGACATACAAAGAAAATTGAGTTAGCAAAGTGGTAACCACCTGACAATGTACACAGACATGCATTTCCAGTGAGTTTAAAGTGCATCAGAAATAACGTCACGTTATTCACAATTTGAAATTATCGCTAATCTGACATGTGTAACCCCATTGGAAAAGCCTTTACAAACCTTTACTTTTATTTCTGACCATTGTTCTGCTCTTTGTGCTGCGTCACAACAAAGATTCTCACAGGCCCAACTTATAAGTGGACCTCGCCAGACCTACAACCTTGTTGAACAATACTGGAAAGAATTCATAAACACCTGTAACAATAAAATCGGTCATCTCTTCTAGGGATAGCTTTAAGTGAATAATCCTTTTTCACCACAGCCATTTCACTCCAGCCAAAGCCAAACGACTAACAGTTTTGAGGCTGTTGGGCAACTGCTGACTTTTTGCATTGTGTGTGGAACTGCCCTGACATCTTGGCTTTCTGGTCTGAGGGGATAACATTTCTACTGCTTTGGGTTTACACAATCTACTACATCCTAAAAACTGTTTACTTGGGAAGATAAAATGTTTGTTATGTACTCTTTACTTCTATGCCAAGTAATCCTACCTTCTCCATACACCCCTTAAGAGATTGATTAATGGTAATCTCCCGTTATAAAGGGTGACTTTTAGGCTGGGTTCACACCTATACGAATTGGATGCGAAGAAACCTGAATCCAATTCACCTGACAGGAGATTGTGACTGGCTCTCTATGGAGCCGGTTCACATATCGCAGTTGCGGAGCGGCTTGCACAGGAAAGCTGTGCATCCCTGGCTCTGTTTCAGGGCCAAGTTCAGGCAAAAATTTGGCCACAATTCATCCCTAAAACGGAGAACAAGGACACACCGGACCCCTGCTGCGAGCCGCATCCGGAGGTGTGAATCCAGACTCAAACTTAGGAAGAAACCACAGACCTTTGATAGTGTGTGCAATCACTGGGTTGAAAGTCCCCTTACCTCTTCAGATCCAGGTTTTTAATAAAATTTTTACTCTTCTGTATAGCTGACTGACAGATGCTGTTTGTGGTACCCCTTATGTAACTGCTACTGTATTACTCTTATAAAGTTATATCTGAATTTAAGAGTATTGTTTTTCACTAGGGTTCAATTGAGCGGTTGTGTGTGTTCTCTCTCATTAAACTGTCTGGAAAACTTGAAGAGATCTTACAAAAAAAATAAATGCCTGTGCCATCAAAACATGAACAAAAAAAGTGACTGAACTCAAAAAAGATTTTCTAAGTTACAGGGAATAATGTAAAAAAGGTTATTTGTGGCCAAGCAGTGCTTTAAATAAAGTGTACCTTTGGTCAGAAAAAATAGCAGCGCACTTTCTAGTATGTGTGCACGTCTAGGCACCCGTGTCTACAGCTTCCTAGCAATGTATCTGCAGTGTGAGATTAAGCAACTGCTACCTCTGACTGCTAGTCCCACCAGATTTGGATAGAGGATTTGGCGATGTCCCTGCTGGCTCTGTTTACTGGAGGCTGACCTGATCAAGTAAAGCTCTGCCTCTACCAAGATGGCCACCTCCCACAAAAAGACAGTGTAGAGCAAGGCATGGTAAGTCAGTAGTAGGAGGGATCACAAGCAATGCTGGTGGATTAGTGCCTTACCCTGCAGTCTACAGAATACTCTCTTCTCCATCAGAAATGGGGTGGGGGGCATTTTGTAGTCAACAGAGATGGTTAGGGACCATGTAACTGATAAAGAGTGCTGCACAGAGTTTACAGAAATCAACTTAAATATGACTTCAATAACTTACAATTAAAATTAGATTGGATTAAAAGGTCAAATAAACTTGCTAGTTCATGCACAACAGTTCAACCAGAATACATTCTTGATTCAAACTCATCTTAAAACCAAGTTAACCTCAACGCACAGAAGTGCAAGTGTTCTAAAATGCACATGCAGTATGGCTTGTTAAAAGTGTACGTAAACTCAAAACAATGAACTGCCTTTTGGTTTGTTTAAATGGTAGTAAACTCCTACAATTGATTTTTACCTACAGATAAGCTTATAAATAATAAAGCTTACCTTTAGGTAAAATGAATATCTCTTAAACGCACAGTTTAGCTATGTCAGCGAGTAGCAACCGGTGACGTCACCAGCGCAAGAGCTACGAAGGAGCGGCATACATGTGCAATTTCTTAGAAGGTCTGTGCCGTGTTTGTGACTCCTGCACACATGCAGGGGAGTGACATTGTGGCTCCACCATGCAAGAGGCCGCAGCCCACAAACCCAGAAGGAAGACCAGGTGAAGATGGAAGCCTGTGCAGTGGTGACAGCGTGTCGCTGGAGGGCTTCATTTCTAGGCAAGCCTTTCATAATTTGCTAAGATGCATACTAGCACATAATGCCTGTACCTTGCAGAGGGATTTTTTCTTTTTATAGGTTTAGTAACGCTTTAAAAACATACCATTGAAACAGTTTTGTTTCATCTGTACATAAAAGAAAAAAAAAAAAAAAAAAAATGATCCCGACAGAGGCCTGCGATGTTCTTTGCACACTTATCTTTAATGTTTCCATTAGTTTCTTAGGACTACAGTAAACCCCCTCCCCATGTTATGAAGAAAAAAAAAAAAAAAAAAAAAAAAAAGGAATTAAAGCAGATTTCCAGCCAAAAGAGGAAGCACCGCTCATCTGCCTCCCCCCTCCAGTGCCACATTTGGAACTCTGCTTTTAAGTGTAGTCCCCCTGGGTCAGGAAGCCTCTTGGCAGGATCACCAAATAAAGAAGACAAAAAAGACTGCCATATCTAATGACTGGTAAGCTGCAATATTACATTTTTTTTCTTGTGTCTAGATGCACTTTAATCAGGTTTCATGACCCTTGGACTGAGTATCACGGTATATGTTGAAATTCACCAAAGACCCTGCTGCTCAAATCTGTAGGTCTCCTTTGCTCAACCCTTGCATTTTTGCCTACATTGGCAGGCTAACTAGCATTCTATTACCTTTAGGTCGTGGTCTGCCTGTCTCAGGACGGCTCCTCCTTAAAGTTGCAGGAACAATCTCCGGAGGAAGGTGTAGAAAATCCCGCAAGTACTGGATGCCCTCATTTGTCAAGTACCAGTAAAAGTGACGCCAAGCAAACTGCTCCTTCACATACCCTCGAGACTTCAAAGACTACAGGATAAAAAAAAAATAAATAAAAAAAAAAACAGTAGGGATGAGTTTCAAAATTTCTACTTTTTCTTTTTAATTACACACAAAAGGTAAGGTGTAAACCATTCCCAATATTACTGATAAGCGAAAATAGCTTTTAGCAGAATTGCAAACATGTAAGGTCTCACTTCCCACGCAAGCTTTACAACTATAATGATGAAAACAAAAAGGTTTACACATGTTCTAAGAAGATTTCCCCCTCGCTTACCTGCATAGCTTTCATGACATGGAGGTTAGGTACATTCTTGTCTGCCAACTCTGGATGCTTTGGCATATGCACATCCTTCTTGGCCACCATAACTCCCTCCTTAAACAGGAGCTCGTAGATGGCAATACGGTTTTTCTTGGGCATCAACATCTAAAAAGGGAGAGAACGCACAGAAAAATCAAACTTCTGAAAGGGTCTTAAAATATTAGCACTGCATAAGTAGACTTGTGTAGCTTCATTTACAGTAAACCTACCACGAGAGATATATGTGGGCCATCATTGCCCATGTCTCTTTAAATGCTGGTTGCCTGCTGTCAAGGCAACGACATCAATACGTTAAAGGGTAAGTTCACTTTTAAAAAATTTTTTTTAAAAAGTGCAACTTTTTTAAAGGAGAGCATTTCACTCACGATCACCAGATTGCAAGTTCAACCTCAAACTGCTGCAGACTCTCAGGATAGCCATCTGCCTGTACCTCTGATACGAGCTGGCAGTTACCTGAGAGCAGGAAGGTCAATGAACTACTACACCCTGGCAGTTCATTGAGAACTACAAGCTCTCAGCAGCAAAGGCTGACTGTACTTGTCTATCCAAAGGAAACTGTGACTGAATGACACAGCCACATGGGAGGAGCACCGTGCTGGTTTCAAATTGTGACAGCAGGTGTGGGCAAAAGACCCCCTGCCTACAGTCACAGGGAGGGAGGAGGGATCGGCCGTGCGCGGTGCAGATGGGGAAGGTGAACACATCCACAAGTATGCAGACTTGGGGATTCAAAAGTCCTTATCTGCATCCTTCAGGTCTCCCTGGCTCCGTCCCTTGTCAAGACCCCTCAGGAGATCTAGGGGTCGAACCGTCCATCCATTCGACTTGGCAGTGTGCACCTTACCATCTATGCAAGTTACTGAATGCTCTTTTATCACTGGTGGCTAGCGGCAGCTGTCCCTTGTTTTGTTTACATTCATCTGTTAGCGGGGAACAGATTAAGGAGTCATCAGTCGTCAAGGACACAGCGGCCCGCTCCTTAACAACCAATAATTGCTGCATTCTTCGGTGTATATTTCAGATGTCAGCAGAATACCGCTGACAGCTAAAATAACAGAGCCAGCAGGTATCGGTTTTAAGTATTGGTGCATTTGCACGAGTATCGATACTCATGCAAATGCTTAGTATTGGCACAGATACCGATATCTGTGCAACCCTGATAAAAAACAAACATTTTATAGCAGCCCAGATCCTCCTCTTCTCGGGTCCCTCCCTCTTGTTGAGTGCCCCAACAGCAAGCAGCTTGCTATCGGGCACCCAAACCAAACTGAAGCTTCCTGGACAGCTGAGGAACTTGTGCACATCGCTGGATAGAGATGGGACTCTGGTAAGTATAAGGGGATGCCGGAGCGGCTGCTGCTGCACACAGAAGGCTTTTTACCTTCTGCCTTTACAACCACTTTAACACTCACATGACACACATATTCTTCACAGAGCAGCCAGTATTTCTGGGCTGAGCCTGAGCGTTCACGCCCAGCACAGAGGCCGAGCGATAACACAGCTCTTGGTCCCTGCTAAAACGATTGGATGCTGGTGGGACCAGCTCCCAATCAAGTCACAGCCTGTAACTTGCTTGACTGATTTTTCCTGTACCCCAACATCCAGAACTTTAAGGGACGCCATGATGGGTAGAAAAGGGTTAAAGCAAGAATGGTTTTTGACAGAGGCAGGCTTATAATATGTACATGGGTGATTTTAAAACCTTTCCTGAAAGATTTAATTGGACAGATAGTAACCGACGTTTAAAAATGTCCATTTTGCTGCATTTACAATTTCATTTCTTTAAATAGTCAAAAATTAAAAAAACGCCTGTAAACAAAAATGAGGTTAAATGTGAGTTACTATGTGTATAAGCTGTTACAGGTGTTTCAAATGCCTCTGAACATCCATCCTGAATGCATTTTGTTGCTTTCCAAAAAAATGCTTCTAAACTAAACTGCCTAGAAACGACCCTGTGTACATGTACTAAGAGGAGAGTTCAGGGGCAGCTGGAAAAATAAATAAAAAAATGCCCAACTGCTCCTAAACGTCTGTTTACCAGCAGCAGTGTACATGAAGCCTTAGGCCCCTTTCACACGTGCGGACCGTATGTCCGTGTTTCATCCATCAGTTTTCGGATGAAGTACAGACATACATGCATCCCTATGGGATAGCGGGCATCAGCAGATGAACATCCGCTGACACCCGATATCATCCGGCCCCGCTATTGTCCAATTCAGCAGACGGAGGAATATCCCATTTTTCTATCCATCTGCAGAGCGGATCAGATGAACACGGACAGACTGTCCCTGTTAACCCGATCCCTCCATAGGGGAGAGCGGAGATCTGACAGGGCAGTCCCTGCACAGTGTAGGGACCGCCCTGTCATCCGCCAACTCAGCGGGCATCAACGGAGCGATCCCCGCTGAGCAAGCGGATGGTCATGGGTCGGATCAACACAGATGCGCACGTGTGAAAGGGGCCTTAGGTTTATAATCCGTCCAGCATTTCTGCTCTCCAATTGGAGAGACTACCCTTCACTCCCTGCCCCATAATCAAAACAGGAAGTGAGGGAAACCACTGGTAGTCCCCAATGGAGGTTTTCCTCCATTTTAGTTCTGATGTAATAATAATAATAATAATAATAAAAAAAAAAAAAAAAATAATCAATCTGTGTCAACAGGACAAAGACAGAATTAATCCCCCTAAGAGGAAAACAGCAATACAAATCTACATGTGTTGCAATCACTCCATGAAAGAAAGGAGGAGGAAAAAAAAAAAAAAAAAAAAAAAAAAAAAGGTTTTGCACTTCAGTAATACTTTAAAGGGGTTGTAAACCTTGTGTTTCTTCACCTTAAAGCGGAGTTCCACCCAAAAATAGAACTACTTCCGCTTTAAGGGAGGTGACCCCCTGACATGGTCCCAGCTTCCACTTCCTCCCGGCAATCTGGGACACATCACAGGTCCCAGATGATTGTGCGGCATGCACAGTGGGTGCCTGGCTGTGAAGCCACAGCCGGGCACCCACACTTACAATGCCGACACCGCGGGCGGGGAGGGCACAAGGAGCGGGGCTTCGATCCCCCGCATCGCTGGACCCTGGGACAGGCAAGTGTCCGATTATTAAAAGTCAGCATCTGCAGTATTTGTAGCTGCTGACTTTTTTTTTTTTGCAGAACTCTGCTTTAATGCATCCTATGCATTAGGGGAAAAAACACCTGGCAGTCACCAGCCCCCCAGTTTTACTTACCTGAGCCCCTTCATCTCTTCGGCGGGGACGCACTGTCCCAGCTCTTGATTGGATAGATAGCAGCACAGCCATTGGCTCCCACTGTTATCAAATCCAATGACGCGGGCGCCGAGTCCGGCATTCATGTCTATGGACGCAAATGCTGAACTTGGGGAGCGCTCCCGCAAGGTAACCCCCTCGGGAAAGCGCTTCTCCTAGGGGGGTTATCGGATGCGGGGGAGGAGCCACGAGAGCCACCGGGGGACCCCAGAAGAGGATGTTGTTTGGGACCACTGTGCAAAACAAGCTGCACAGTGGAGGCAAGTATGACATGTTTGTTATAATAAAAAAAAAAAAAACCCATCCTCTATAATCACTTGTCAGGATCTTATGCATGAAGTAATTAAGGCCACTTAACCATCGCTGAAATTGAATGATGTGCTTCCCTTCAACATATCTAACACGTTTTCTCTCCCATGCTTTCTAAACCCTGATAAATAAAGATCACAACTCCTTCCTGGGAGAACTGCTCTCTGTGCACCCCATATCCCCCATACTACAGACACTCACTACTACACTACAGACTGCACACACATTCCTTCACTAAGGAGGAGGATAAAGTTGTAGCAGTAGAGCTGAACACATAGGGTACAATGCAGCCAGCAGAGCTAGGGAGCCGCCTGTGGACAACGAGCAACGAGTAGGCCGCACCAGACGCCCGAGCCCCACCATCGCTATGCTCACTGAACACATCCCTTCCTACTCAGAGACGCACAATATTCAGCGCCTCTGCTCCTTCTGAAGACCTTCTACTAAACGCGGGGGCGCCCGACCTGTACGGTGAACGGATGGCCGAGAAATACAACGGATTCCAAATAGCCGGTAGTCACTCACCTTTGCAGCTTTCTCGGCAGCCGAGCAGGAAAGGAAAGAGCATGCGCAGAACGAGCTACTTCCCTCTGCCCGTAGGACCCCAACTGGGATGTCCAAGACACTGCCTGACTGAAAAATCGTGTTTACATTGCGTGCGAAAGTGCTTTATATTCATGATTGGTTATTGCATACTAAACTATATTAAGGTGCAAATGATGGATTCACTTTTCTTCAAATGTAACAGGAAAGCTGTGTTTGTGAATAAGGAAATATTCCAGCCAATCGTAGTTGGGAACCGTCACAGAGCTAAAAACACAATCAACAGCAATAAGCTATAACATCTATAGATAGATAGATATTCTTAATCTTTCATTAACCACTTTACCCCCAGAAGATTTTCCCCCTTATTGGCCAGGCAATTTTTTTTGCTATACGGCACTGCGTCACTTTAACCGACAATTGCGCGGTCGTGCGACACAAAAAATTGATGTCCCCACCCCCACAAATAGAGCTTTCTTTTCATCGTATTTGATCACCTTTTTGTGCTATAAACAAAAAAAAAAAAAAAAGACCAACAATTTTGAAAAAAAAAAATATATATTTTTTACTTTTTGCTTTAAGTGCTAGTTCACACCAAACGCAGTCCCGTGCACTTTTTTTCCTGCACAAAATGCATGCACAGTGTTTTCAATGTATTCCAATGGCTCTAGTTCACACCATGCAGTCAGTTTCTGCCTTGGAAACTGACTGCATGGAGTGAACTAGAGCCATTGGAATACATGGAAAACACTGTGCATGCATTTTTAGTGCAGAAAAAAAGCTCACAGAACTGCGTCTGGTGTGAACTAGCACTTAGAAAAAAGAGGGGGGGGGGGGAGAGCACTGGACTGCATCAAAAATGCACCAAAAACACATCAAAAACGCGAGTGCAGAAAAGCACCTGGAACGCATCCGGACTGCGTTTCTATGGTGTGAACAGGCCCTAATAAATATCCAAAAAATAAAAAAAAACGAATTTCTTCATTATGTATTCTTCTACATATTTTTGGTTAAAAAAAAATTGAAATAAGTGTATATTGATTGGTTTGCGCAAAAGTTATATCGTCTACAAAATAGGGGATAGATTTATGGTATTTTTATTATATTTTTTTTTTTTTTTTACTAGTAATGCCGGTAATCTGTGATTTTTAATGGGACTGCAACATTGTGTCTGACAGATCAGACACTTTTTTGGGACCGTTGACATTTATACAGTGATCAGTGGTATAAAAATGCACTGATTACTGTATAAATGACACTGGCAGGGAAGGAGTTAACACTGGGGGGCAATCAAGGGGTTAAATGTGTTCCCTGGAAGGTGTTTATAACTGAGGGGGGAGTGGACTGACTAGGAGTACAGAGAGATCGCTGTTCCTTATCCCTAGGATCACTCTGTACTTCCCTGGCAGAACTGGGATCTGTTTGTTTACATTGACAGATCCCCGTTCTGGTTCTCTGTGGAGCAATCGTGGATGGCAGGCGGACATCACACATCAGCTCCCCCGCTGCATAGCTCTTAAAGGGACCGATGTACAGCTACGACAATTTGCAGGAACAAGCCGACCTGCCACAGTATGACAGCGGCTGGTCAGCAAGCGGTTAAAGCACCTTACTATACCTTAGCCCCATTGGTCCAACACTTACATAGTCCCTCACCACAGGAGTTCAGTCATCCCAGCACACAGGGAGATGAACCTGTAGATTCAAAAATTGACTGCAAGCAGTTTTATTTTATTGCAAAAGAGACATTGCATGTATAGCCAAGTGCTAGCATAAAGTACCTTCTTTAACCACTTCAGCCCCGGAAGGTTTTACCCCCCTTCATGACTAGGCCATTTTTTTGTGATACGGCACTGCGATACTTTAACTGACAATTGCGTGGGCGTGTGACGCTGTACCCAAATAAAATTGATGTCCTTTCTTTTGGTGGTATTTGATTACCTCTGCGATTTAAATTTTTTTGCGCTATATACAAAAAAAAAGCGACAATTTAACCGCTTCAATACCAGGCACTTAGACACCTTCCCGCCCAGGCCAATTTTCAGCTTTCAGCGCTGTCGCAATTTGAATGACAATTGCGCGGTCATGCTACACTGTACCCAAACAATTTTTTTATCATTTTGTTCCCATAAATAGAGCTTTCTTTTGGTGGTATTTGATCACCTCTGCGGTTTTTATTTTTTGCGCAACTAATAAAAAAAGACCGAAAATTTTGAAAAAAAACAAGTTCTTCTTTATTTCTGTTAAAATTTTTTGTAAATAAGTACGTTTTATTCTTCAATGACAGGCACTGATATGGCTGCACTGATGGGCACTGATACAGCAGCACTAATGGCACTGATTGATGGCACTGATGCCCCTAAGGGTGGCATTGCTGGGCATCACTTCTATATAATGGTGCCAATCAGTGCCCATTTGTGGGCACTGATTGGCACCGATTGGGCACTGACTGGGCACATGTGGATGGCCATGGGGTACATACCTGGCCATCCACATGTTGCCCCCTTCCTTGGTGGTCCTAGTGGCGATCTCTGGTGGTCCAGTGTGGTCATCTGAGGGGGGGCTGCGCTGATAAACAATCAGCGCAGACCCCCCGTCAGGAGAGCCGCCGATCGGCTCTCCTCTACTCAGATCTGTCAGACGCGAGTGAGGAAAAGCCGATCAACGGCTCTTCCTATTGACATCGTGATCAGCCGTGATTAGACACGGCTGATTACTTGGTAAAGAGCCTCCGCCGGAAGCTCTTTACCAAGATCGGTGGAGCGGTGTGTCAGACTGACACACCGCTCCACCGATCGCTGCGATGCACGCCCGCCGTCATCTGCTATGGGCCGGGCGGTAAGTGGTTAAAAAATATATATATATATATATATATATATATATATATATATATATATATATATATATATATATATATATACACACATACATATACATACACACACACACACACACACATACATATATATATACACACACACACATATATTTTTTTTTATTTTTTTTTTTACTTTCTGCTATGATACATGTCTACTAAAAATGAAAAAAAAAAAATCTAAATTTCTTCATCAATTTAGGCCAATATGTATTTTGCTACATATTTTTGATAAAAATAAAAAAAAATCCCAATAAGAGTATATTGGTTTGCGCAAAAGTTATAGCGCCTACAAATGATGGGTATCTTTTACAGATTTTTTTTTTTTTTTTACTAGTGATGGCAGGGATCAGCGATTTTTAGCAGGACTGGGACATTGCAGCGGACAAATCGGACACCTGACACTTTTTTGGGGACCAGCGACACTAATACAGTGATCAGTGCTAAAAAAATATAGGCACTGTTACTGTACTAATGACACTTTCAGGGAAGGGGTTAACACCAGGGGCGATCAAAGGGTTGAGTGTCTCCTAAGAATGAGTTTCAGCGCGTTTCCACAGCCCACGTACAGAGCCCACCAGGAAGTCGGCACTGCGCTGTGCTAATCACAGGCAGTGAGACATTTCCTGATCTCTGCAGCCACACATCGGGACAATGTCTCATTGCCTGTGATTAGCGCAGCTCAGTGCCGACTTCCCGGCGGCCTCTGCTCGTGGGTTGAGCGAGCAACGCTGGAGCTCATCCTTAGTGTCTCCCTAGTGGGTGCTTACTAACTGTGTGTGGATTGCTCTGACTGGGAGAACACAGAGGGGTTGATTTAATAAAGGCAAATCCACTTTGCACTGCAAGTGCACTTGGAAGTGCAGTCGTTGTAGATCTGAGGGGGACATGCAAGGAAAATAAAAAACAGCATTTCTGATTGTACATGATTGAATGACAGAAATCAGCAGAGCTTCCCCTCATTTTGATCTTCCCTTCAGATCTACAGCGACTGCACATCCAAGTGCACTTGTAGTGCAAAGTGGATTTGCCTTTAGTAAATAAACCCCATAGATCCATGTTTCTGGTTAGTAGGAACACAAGATCTCTATGTTCTCCCCTGTCAGAAAGGCGATCTGCCTTGTTTACATAGGCAGATCGCCATCCTGCCTCTCTGGGGAAAAATCGCGGGTGGTCGACGGAACTGTTGTTTGGCTCCCCCTCTGTCCAATTAGCGCGCGCACCCCCAGAGGCTACTGCACAAAGCGACATACAGGTACGTTGTTTCGCGCAGCCTGGCCGCCTTGCCTCAGTAAATGTGCGTAAGGCGGTCTGGAAGTGGTTCACCACTTGCTTAATGGGCACTTATACCCACAATTTTCAGCTTTCAGCGCTGTCACACTTTGAATGACAATTACACAGTCATGTAACACTGTAACCAAATTACATTTGTGTAATTTCTTTCACACAAATAGCTCTCTTTTGGTGGTATTTAATCACCACTGGGTTTTTTTATTTTTTGCTAAAGAAACGAAAAAAGACAGAAAAAATAAATTTCAGTTTGTTATAAAATTTTGCAAACAGGTAATTTTTCTCCTTCACTGATGTGCGCTGATGAGGCTACACTGATAGGTGACACTGATGAGGAGGCACTGATGGGCATTGATTGGCAGCACTGATTGGCAGCACTGGTGGACACTATTGGGACAAGGTCCCTTCAACAAATGCTGGTTATTGGCTCTCCCCTTCTCTCCTCACGGTGTCAGCGCGAGGAATGAAAAGTTGATAAGTGGCTTGTGTGGCTTTCGTGATCCGCTGTCATTGGAAACAGCACATCATGTGGTAAATGGACGCTGTGATTGGCCATTTACCCCAATCTGTGATCAGCTAGGTCTGAAGGACTCGGCTGTCACAGAGCACACCACCTGTAATAGACGCCTCCACGGCAAAGTAAGCAGCCATTCAGCTATAGTGCAGGTGGGAAAGGGTTAAAGAAAGGAGGCTGAAACAGGCTCTGTAAGGTGGTTGGTGGCACAACAAGTCCCAGTGTGACTACTAACACAGCCTCTATAGATACTTCATTTTGCCTCCCATTGGCTATCATTGATTAGCAAGAAGGAGATGCTGCCAAACAGAGAAGGATGGGAAATACAGTTTTGGTATATAGCAGAGATATGCAATTAGCGGACCTCCAGCTGTTGCAAAACTACAAGTCCATCATGCCTCTGCCTCTGGGTGTCATGCTTGTTATGCCTCATGGGACTTGTAGTTCTGCAACAGCTGGAGGTCTGCTAATTGCATATCCCTGGTATATTATTATTCACGATTTATATAGCGCCAACAGTTGACGCAGCGCTTTACAATGTATAGGGGGGACAACACAATTACAGTACAGTTCAATACAAAAGGTACAGGAGGGCCCTGCTCGTAGAGCTTACATTCTAAAGGGAGGGGGTGGTGGTACAAAAGGTAACAGCTGCAGAGAATGATTTGATGGGGGTATATAGAATAACATTATACCACTGCAGAAAGTACAACTCCAAAAAAGCTTTGCGGTAGAAGGGGAGGAGCGAAGCAACGAGGAGGAATGCCTTGAGAAAGTTCTTGGTCTTAGTGGTGAGACAGGAGCAGAGGAAGGATGCAGGGATCTGAGCATGGAGTCTGGAAGGTTTTCCTGTCCTGCAGCGGACATGACACTTCTGCGGAGGATTGGCTGGGACTGGCTGTCTGATACCCATTAATATAGGAGCGTCAGTGGCCTCAGGCAAGCTACAGGATCCCAGTGAAGAAGCTGTTAGTCTCACCCGTGACCACTATTACCTCACAGAGAAGGTAATAGTGAAGATGGCAGACATCTTTAACAGTCAGCAACATCTCAGAGAAACTGTCAGCTTTCCCCACAATAACCATTACCTCAAGGAGAGAAAGGCAGCCATGTTTAACAATCAGCAATATCACAGAGGAGAGGCTGGGACTGGCAATCTGATACCCAATAATATAGGAGCGCTGGCAGCCTCAGGCAAGCTACTGGATCCGAGTGAAGAAGCTGTTAGATACACCGTGGCCACTATTATCTCACAGAAAGGGTGGCAGCTATCTTTGACAGTCAGCAACATCTCAGAGCAACTGTCAGTTTTCATCCACAGCCACCATTACCCCAGGGAGAGGACGACAGCCATTTTTAACAGTCAACAAAGCAGACATTTTCACTTCCATCCACCATTACCTCAGAAAAAGAACAGCACCCATCTTGAATAGTCAGCATCAATACCAGAGTGAGGTGTCAGCTTCACTTGCAGCTACCATTACAACAAGGTGTGGTTGGTGGTCATTTACGGAAGGGAGTTTTATAATATCTTCTAGATTGTAAGCTCTAACAAGCAGGGCTCTCTGATCCCTCCTGTATTGATTTGTATTATAAGTGTACTGTCTGCCCTCATGTTGTAAAGCGCTGCACAAACTGTTGGCGCTATATAAATCCTGTAAAATAAAAATAACAATATTTCTGTATATGTCTCTCAGTAATTTAAGGTAAGGACTCTAGCCAACTCTCAGTGAGTCAAGGCAAAGTTTCTCCAATTATCACTCACAGTCTCTACATCCCAGTACTGACCTGGTGATACCTCATCATATCTCATACATCAGTACAGTGTATCTGGAGTTCGAGGTAGTAAGCTGAAAGGGGCGCCTCCGCCATTAAAACCAGCAAACAAGGATTGGTGAGAAAGGGTCAAACCTATTTAACACAAATTACAGAAACAAACACATACTGCATTTTTTTTGAGGCTTCAAGCTACAAAACACTCAGGTGTGAATGGGGCATTAGAGGTAGCTTAGCTCGCTGATTTTTTTTTCTTTTTTTAACATTCTTGTAGCTACTCTGGTGGTCCTGGTTAAAGGTCAAATTATAAACGTGGTGGAATTTGGGCTCAGTCACCTTTAGTGAAAAAAAAATCTCCATATTTAAGTCTATTTCAATTGCATAGTAGTAACTTATTATAAGGTTGTGATTACAGTTATATATCTTTATAAAAATCCATATGTAGCGCTAAATGAAAAGTACATCCAAGAAGGGAGAGTTGATAAACTCGTCACCAGTTTCTATGTGTATGGGAAAGCACAAAACACCACGTGGAAATCCAATCTGCTTACCAGACAGCTGTGAAAAGCAGGCATGTAATAGACAGACCAAGACCACAGCTTAGTTCTCCAGCTTTGAGTAGTGGGTGTGTAGAATCCAAGCCAGGAATACGGCTAACATCAGACATTCTCATACAGCCAAATTTTCTTGAACTCCCATATGGGATATCTACCCAAATGGTCTGCAAAGTTTTCAGGTAGGTCCTGCTTTCACAAGGTGTTCAGCAAGTGTAGCCTTGTGTGCTGCATAGTGTCAGGGTATCACAGCGCTCTCCTCCACTCCACACTGGGCGCTCTGTGTCAGCAGACCGGCTGTGATAAGGCGGAGCTGAGAATCCCATGGGTGTCTGCCTCTCCCCAGGCTGATTCGGTGCCGGTTCAGCAGTGGTCCGCTCAGGCTGTGAGTCAGGCACACAGCACCGAGCTCCGGTATACAGGCGGTGTGCATCTGCCTCAGTCTCAATCATTGGTGATTGATGTAGGCCACAGCTGTGGTGCTGTTTAAAAGCAAAAGAGAGAGGCGCCTCTGGGTGCAGACTAAAAACAAGGTTTATTCATAAAAAGATAATGATGATCAAACTCACATGTTGAAGGTCATCAATAGGCATAAAATGGTAATCAATACTGAGGAGGACATCATCCATCAAAGGTTCAATCAGTCAAAGACAACTCCTGGCGGGGGGCTCTGCAGGCGGCTGTCACGTCATCACAGCCCGTACGCCCTGCAACGCGTCGCTCGACTCATGACGTCATCACTCCTCGCCGGATGTTTACATTCCTCCATGCTCTCTACCTAGCATTGTGACTCGTCACCGCTGCGGCCGGCCTCACATCTCAGCGGTACCTCTCCTCACACACAGGCAGAGCCCCCCGCCAGGAGTTGTCTTTGACTGATTGAACCTTTGATGGATGATGTCCTCCTCAGTATTGATTACCATTTTATGCCTATTGATGACCTTCAACATGTGAGTTTGATCATCATTATCTTTTTATGAATAAACCTTGTTTTTAGTCTGCACCCAGAGGCGCCTCTCTCTTTTGCTTTTCCTTAGGATTGGAATGTGGTTTCACTTCTTGATGAAGGCAGCCCTGCTTGTGGACCTATTATTATTTGGATCCTTGAACTCCTCATGTTCACATGACTGTGAGATCGTGCCCTACATATGTTAATGTGATACACAATTTTTTCTTCTTTGGACATATACATGTGGACATTATTTATCCAGTGAATGTAATATGAGACTGGGAAAATCTCAGTCTGTTCCCTATCCCTTTGTTTCTACTATTGTTGTTATTATTGTTATCGCCAGTTCTCTGCGTCTTTACTTGCATAGTGGTGCTGTTTGACTGCAGTCTGATTGGGTGTCCTTACAGAAGAGGGGACCCAGTGGTGCAGAGTCATCCTTATTGCTCAGAGCTTTAAGATGTTAATGGGGAGCTTGGTCTTCTCCGGTGACCATGTTTCCTGAACTTTGAGAGACTGCAACACTCCTCCTGAAAGACAGGTATCTGTCATTATCACCTTCCAGGTGTACGGCAAAAAATTAATTTTCTATAGTCAACGCTAGGTTGGAGATCCAGCAAGCTTAGGAAGGAGCATGCTTTCTCTATGCCAACAAGGCCCTGTATTGGAGAGGTATCAAATGAAGTTAAACGAACAGGATAGCCTTGAAGGAGGCCACCGTGAGGTCCAGGAATCTCATGTAAAATCTCACAGAGTGGCATATCTTTGATCTCAAGTACCGAGCAAGAGTTCTGAGAGAGAAAGAGAGCATTTTTTTTCTCTTGAAAGGCTGTCTACACACTCCCTAGGATAACAGATGGTTCAGAGCATTCTGCAAGCCTGACTGTTCCTGGGAAGATTTTTATTGATTTGAGAGAAGAGGTGAGGGGGTATAGTTTTGAAATCTAGTTATCTGCTTAATCCATCACAATTTACACTGTAATGCCCCATACACACGGTCGGATTTTCCGACAGAAAATGTTCAATGGGAGCCTTTTGTCGGAAATTCCGACCGTGTGTAGGCTCCATCAGGCAGTTTCTATCGGAATTTCCGTCGCACAAAATTTGAGATCTGGTTCTCAAATTTTCCGACAACAAAATCTGTTTGCGTAAATTCTGATCGTGTGTACACAATTCTGAAGCACAAACTGCCACGCATGCTCGGAATCAAGCAGAAGAGCAGCACTGGCTATTGAACTTAATTTTTCTCGGCTTGTCGTACATGTTGTACGTCGCCGTGTTCTTGACGTTCGGCATTTCCGACCAACTTTGTGTGACCGTGTGTATGCAAGAAAAGTTTGAGCCAACATCCGTTGGAAAAAATCATGGATTTTGTTGTCGGAATGTCTGATCGTGTGTACGAGGCATTAAAGTGAGGAAGTTTCAAACACAGACCCATTTTCCTAATAGCTGTAATATATACGTTTTAGGATTGTGGGGCTTCAGTAATGGTGTAATAAACAGGGTGACCTTGTCTTACCTGACCCTGGTCCCTGCTACCCTATATAGGGTCCAGGCTTCAACTGTCACTGTAGGTCTGCCCATGAAGGTGTCTTTAGGGTCTGGATACCATAGAGATGGACCATGACCCTGTATAGCACACTGTGGCTAATTACAAGCGTTGCACAAAGTGCCAAGGTGAGTGTCCATGCAGGATCCAGGGCCCTAAGCAACATCACAGGCCATCCCCATGGTTTTGTGTCCAGGTACAGATCCCAGGCTTTTACTGAGGTCACACCGATCTGCATGCACTGTTCCAATGGTTTTATTACAGGACAATAAGGAGTTGATTGAAGAATCCAAAGATAAAACAATAAACTAGTTAAAATCGTTGTAAAGGCAGAAGGTTTGTTATCCTAATGCATTCAATGCATCAAGATAAAAAGCCTTCTGTGTGCAGCAGCCCCCCTCAGTTCCCCTAATACTTACCTGAGGTCTCAGCCAAAGTCAGCTAGCCAATCAGCGGAGAGAGGTGGCAGGGTCGGGGCTCCATGTCTGAATGGACACAGGGAGCTGTGACTCAATTTGGGTGCCCCCATAGCAAGCTGCTTGCTGTGGGGGCACTGAACAGGAGGGAGGGGCCAGGATCACAGAGGAGGGACCCAAGAAGAGGAGGATCCAGGCTGCTTTGTGCAGATACTTTTGATAATATAGTGCATCTTGGGTGGGGTTTTTATGTTGTTTGGTGGACTTGAGTGAGGGTTCTAAATGTGTGTTCCGCCCACTGCTGCAAAAATTAAAAGCCAGCAGCTACACATACTGCAGCTGCTGGCTTTTAATAATAGGATACTTACCTGTCCTGGAGTCCAATGATGTCGGCATCGCAGCTGATGTTTCCATCAGCTTTCGGGTGCATGCTGCCGCCATTGTAGGAAAGGGAACCTGGCAGTATAGCCTTGCAGCTTCACGCCGGAAACCCTACTGCGCATGTACGAGGCTCCACTCCTCTCTCCTACTGGTCCGGCGGCAGGGGGAAGCCAAGCGGGGACGTCATGGACCGCGGCCCGGACACCCGGAACAGGATACCTGTCAAAGACAGGTATCCACTCCCCTCTCTCCCCCGAAAGGTGCCAAATGTGGAACCTGAGAGGGGGAGGAGACAAATGAGCGGAAGTTCCACTTTTGGGTGGAACTCTGCTTTAACCACTTGCCGACCGCCTCACGCCTATATACGTGAGCAGAGCGGCACGGGCAGGCAAAATCACGTACCTAGTACGTGATTGCCTTCCCGCGGGTGGGGGGTCCGATCGGACCCCCCCCCTGTGCCAGCTGCGGTCGGCATTTGGTTGGGAGCGATGACAGACGAGGGGGAGACCATCCGATCGTGGCCCCCCCCTCGCGATCGCTCCCAGCCAATGAGAGACATCCCCTGCCTCTGTATAGTACACAGAGGCAGAGGATGTGATGTCATCTCTCCTCGGCTGTCAGTTTCCGTTCCAGCGCCGAGGAGAGATGACATGTAAGTAAGTGCACAACACTACACAACACAGTAGAACATGCCAGGCATACATTACACCCCCGATCCCCCCCCGATCCCCCCCCAATCACCCCCCCCCCCTGTCACAAACTGACACCAAGCAGGTTTTTTTTTTTTTTTTTTTCCTGATTACTGCATAGTGTCAGTTTGTGACAGTTAGCAGTGTTAGGACAGTTACTGTAACCCCCCTGTAGGTCTAGGGTACCCCCCTTACCCCCCCTAATAAAGTTTTAACCCCTTGATCACCCCCCCTCACCAGTGTCGCTAAGCGATCATTTTTCTGATCGCTGTATTAGTGTCGCTGGTGACGGTAGTTAGGGACGTAAATATTTAGGTTCGCCGTCAGTGTTTTATAGCGACAGGGACCCCCATATACTATCTAATAAATGTTTTAACCCCTTGATTGCCCCCTAGTTAACCCTTTCACCACTGATCACCGTATAACCGTTACGGTTGACGCTGGTTAGTTAGTTTATTTTTTATAGTGTCAGGGCACCCGCCGTTTATTACCGAATAAAGGTTTAGCCCCCTGATCGCCCGGCGGTGATATGCGTCGCCCCAGGCAGCGTCAGATTAGCGCCAGTACCCCCCCTAATAAAGTTTTAACCCCTTGATCACCCCCTGTCGCCAGTGTCGCTAAGCGATCATTTTTCTGATCGCTGTATTACTGTCACTGGTGACGCTAGTTAGGAACGTAAATATTTAGGTTCGCCGTCAGTGTTTTATAGCGACAGGGACCCCCATATACTATCTAATAAATGTTTTAACCCCTTGATTGCCCCCTAGTTAACCCTTTCACCACTGATCACCGTATAACTGTTACGGGTGACGCTGGTTAGTTAGTTTATTTTTTATAGTGTCAGGGCACCCGCCGTTTATTACCGAATAAAGGTTTAGCCCCCTGATCGCCCGGCGGTGATATGCGTTGCCCCAGGCAGCGTCAGATTAGCGCCAGTACCGCGAACACCCACGCACGCACCGTACACGCACCATACACCTCCCTTAGTGGTATAGTATCTGATCGGATCAATATCTGATCCGATCAGATCTATACTAGCGTCCCCAGCAGTTTAGGGTTCCCAAAAACGCAGTGTTAGCGGGATCAGCCCAGATACCTGCTAGCACCTGCGTTTTGCCCCTCCGCCCGGCCCAGCCCAGCCCACCCAAGTGCAGTATCGATCGATCACTGTCACTTACAAAACACTAAACGCATAACTGCAGCGTTCGCAGAGTCAGGCCTGATCCCTGCGATCGCTAACAGTTTTTTTGGTAGCATTTTGGTGAACTGGCAAGCACCAGCCCCAGGCAGCGTCAGGTTAGCGCCAGTACCGCTAACACCCACGCACGCAGCGTACACCTCCCTTAGTGGTATAGTATCTGAACAGATCAATATCTGATCCGATCAGATCTATACTAGCGTCCCCAGCAGTTTAGGGTTCCCAAAAACGCAGTGTTAGCGGGATCAGCCCAGATACCTGCTAGCACCTGCGTTTTGCCCCTCCGCCCGGCCCGGCCCAGCCCACCCAAGTGCAGTATCGATCGATCACTGTCACTTACAAAACTCTAAACGCATAACTGCAGCGTTCGCAGAGTCAGGCCTGATCCCTGCGATCGCTAACAGTTTTTTTTGTAGCGTCTTGGTGAACTGGCAAGCACCAGAGGCCTAGTACACCCCGGTCGTAGTCAAACCAGCACTGCAGTAACACTTGGTGACGTGGCGAGTCCCATAAGTGCAGTTCAAGCTGGTGAGGTGGCAAGCACAAGTAGTGTCCCGCTGCCACCAAAAAGACAAACACAGGCCCGTCATGCCCATAGTGCCCTTCCTGCTGCATTTGACAAACCTAATTGGGAACCCACCGCTTCTGCAGCGCCCGTACTTCCCCCATTCACATCCCCAACCAAATTCAGTCAGCTGCATGAGAGGCATTTTCTTTATGTCCTCCCGAGTACCCCTACCCAGCGAACCCCCCAAAAAAGATGTCGTGTCTGCAGCAAGCGCGGATATAGGCGTGACACCCGCTATTATTGTCCCTCCTGTCCTGACAATCCTGGTCTTTGCATTGGTGAATGTTTTGAACGCTACCATGCACTAGTTGAGTATTAGCGTAGGGTACAGCATTGCACAGACTAGGCACACTTTCACAGGGTCTCCCGAGATGCCATCGCATTTTGAGAGACCCGAACCTGGAACCGGTTACAGTTATAAAAGTTAGTTACAAAAAAAAGTGTAAAAAAAAAAAAAAAAAAACACAAACAAAAATATAAAATAAAAATAGTTGTCGTTTTATTGTTCTCTCTCTCTCTATTCTCTCTCTATTGTTCTGCTCTTTTTTACTGTATTCTATTCTGCAATGTTTTATTGTTATTATGTTTTATCATGTTTGCTTTTCAGGTATGCAATTTTTTATACCTTACCGTTTACTGTGCTTTATTGTTAACCATTTTTTTGTCTTCAGGTATGCCATTCACGACTTTGAGTGGTTATACCAGAATGATGCCTGCAGGTTTAGGTATCATCTTGGTATCATTCTTTTCAGCCAGCGGTCGGCTTTCATGTAAAAGCAATCCTAGTGGCTAATTAGCCTCTAGACTGCTTTTACAAGCAGTGGGAGGGAATGCCCCCCCCCCCAACATCTTCCGTGTTTTTCTCTGGCTCTCCTGTCTCAACATGGAACCTGAAAATGCAGCCGGTGATTCAGCCAGCTGACCATAGAGCTGATCAGAGACCAGAGTGGCTCCAAACATCTCTATGACCTAAGAAACCGGAAGCTACGAGCATTTTATGACGTAGATTTCGCCGGATGTAAACAGCGCCATTGGGAAATTGGGAAAGCATTTTATCACACCGATCTTGGTGTGATCAGATGCTTTGAGGGCAGAGGAGAAATCTAGGGTCTAATAGACCCCAATTTTTGCAAAAAAGAGTACCTGTCACTACCTATTGCTATCATAGGGGATATTTACATTCCCTGAGATAACAATAAAAATGATTTAAAAAAAAAAAAAATGAAAGGAACAGTTTAAAAATAAGATAAAAAAATAATAATAATAAAGAAAAAAAAAAAAAAAAAAAAAAAGCACCCCTGTCCCCCCTGCTCTCGCGCTAAGGTGAACGCAAGCGTTGGTCTGGCGTCAAATGTAAACAGCAATTGCACCATGCATGTGAGGTATCGCCGCGAAGGTCAGATCGAGGGCAGTAATTTTAGCAGTAGACCTCCTCTGTAAATCTAAAGTGGTAACCTGTAAAGGCTTTTAAAGGCTTTTAAAAATGTATTTAGTTTGTCGCCACTGCACGTTTGTGCGCAATTTTAAAGCATGTCATGTTTGGTATCTATGTACTCGGCCTAAGATCATCTTTTTTATCTCATCAAACATTTGGGCAATATAGTGTGTTTTAGTGCATTAAAATGTAAAAAAGTGTGTTTTTTCCCCAAAAAATGCGTTTGAAAAATCGCTGCGCAAATACTGTGTGAAAAAAAAAAAATGAAACACCCACCATTTTAATCTGTAGGGCATTTGCTTTAAAAAAAATATATAATGTTTGGGGGTTCAAAGTAATTTTCTTGCAAAAAAAAATTATTTTTTTATGTAAACAATAAGTGTCAGAAAGGGCTTTGTCTTCAAGTGGTTAGAAGAGTGGGTGATGTGTGACATAAGCTTCTAGATGTTGTGCATAAAATGCCAGGACAGTTCAAACCCCCCCCAAATGACCCCATTTTGGAAAGTAGACACCCCAAGCTATTTGCTGAGAGTCATGTTGAGTCCATGGAATAATTTATATTGTGACACAAGTTGCGGGAAAGAGACAATTTTTTATTTTTTTTTGCGCAAAGTTGTCACTAAATGATATATTGCTCAAACATGCCATGGGAATATGTGAAATTACACCCCAAAATACATTCTGCTGCTTCTCCTGAGTACGGGGATACCACATGTGTGAGACTTTTTGGGAGCCTAGCCGCGTACGGGACCCCGAAAACCAAGCACCGCCTTCAGGCTTTCTAAGGCCGTAAATTTTTGATTTCACTCTTCACCGCCTATCACAGTTTCGGGGGCCATGGAATGCCCAGGTGGCAAAAAAACCCCCCAAATGACCCCATTTTGGAAAGTAGACACCCCAAGCTATTTGATGAGAGGTATAGTGAGTATTTTGCAGACCTCACTTTTTGTCACAAAGTTTTGAAAATTGAAAAAAGAAAAAAAAAATTTTTTTTTCTCGTCTTTCTTTATTTTCAAAAACAAATGAGAGCTGCAAAATACTCACCATGCCTCTCAGCAAATAGCTTGGGGTGTCTACTTTCCAAAATGGGGTCATTTGGGGGGGGTTTGTGCCACCTGGGCATTCCATGGCCTCCGAAACTGTGATAGGCAGTGAGGAGTAGAATCAAAAATGTACGCCCTTAGAAATCCTGAAGGCGGTGCTGGGTTTTCGGGGTCCCGTACGCGGCTAGGCTCCTAAAAAGTCCCACACATGTGGTATCCCCGTACTCAGGAGAAGCAGCTAAATGTATTTTGGGGTGCAATTCCACATATGCCCATGGCCTGTGTGAGCAATATATCATTTAGTGACAACTTTGTGCAAAAAAAAAAAAAAAAAAAAAAAAATTGTCACTTTCCCGCAACTTGTGTCAAAATATAAAACATTCCATGGACTCAACATGCCTCAAAGCAAATAGCTTGGGGTGTCTACTTTCCAAAATGGGGTCATTTGGGGGGGGGTTTATGTCATCTGGGCATTTTATGGCCTTCAAAACCGTGATAGGTAGTGAGGAGTAAAATCAAAAATGTACGCCCTTAGAAATCCTGAAGGCGGTGCTTGGTTTTCGGGGCCCCGTACGCGGCTAGGCTCCCAAAAAGTCCCACACATGTGGTATCCCCGTACTCAGGAGAAGCAGCTAAATGTATTTTGGGGTGCAATTCCACATATGCCCATGGCCTGTGTGAGCAATATATCATTTAGTGACAACTTTTTGTAATTTTTTTTTTTTTTTTTTTTTTTTTGTCATTATTCAATCACTTGGGACAAAAAAAATGAATATTCAATGGGCTCAACATGCCTCTCAGCAAATTCCTTGGGGTGTCTACTTTCCAAAATGGGGTCATTTGTGGGGGTTTTGTACTGCCCTGCCATTTTAGCACCTCAAGAATCGACATAGGCAGTCATAAATTAAAGGCTGTGTAAATTCCAGAAAATGTACCCTAGTTTGTAGACGCTATAACTTTTGCGCAAACCAATAAATATACACTTATTGACATTTTTTTTACCAAAGACATGTGGCCGAATACATTTTGGCCTAAATGTATGACTAAAATTGAGTTTATTGGATTTTTTTTAGAACAAAAAGTAGAAAATATCATTTTTTTTCAAAATTTTCGGTCTTTTTCCGTGTATAGCGCAAAAAATAAAAACGGCAGAGGTGATCAAATACCATCAAAAGAAAGCTCTATTTGTGGGAAGAAAAGGACGCAAATTTCGTTTGGGTACAGCATTGCATGACCGCGCAATTAGCAGTTAAAGCGACGCAGTGCCGAATTGTAAAAAGTGCTCTGGTCAGGAAGGGGGTAAATCCTTCCGGGGCTGAAGTGGTTAACAACATGGTATCTAATCCCTATGTTAATGAGAGAAGTGAAAAAAAACAAGGATTGGGACTTTCAGACACCAGAAATTATTATAAATATAAATACGTAGAGAGGTATCTGAAAGTCCCAATCCTCATTTTTTCCACTTCTGTGGGGTTCTCTAATGGCGATCTAAATCAAGGAAGACCAAAGAGGTAGTGGCACAGACATATTCAAAGCTAACCTATATTATTTTTTATTGTAGCAAGTACACAAAGGGAGGTATAGAAGTGAAGGGTGTGCCGTCCTATATTATAATCAGGTCATCTATATAGCATCCATAAAATTTTTTAGATGCAAATGGGTTGTTTTCCCATGTGTGTGCTTTCCCACAAGTGAAGTTGGCATAGTGAGCACATTACTGCCCATTACTGTGCCCTTCACTTGCAGGAAGGCTTGGTTTTGAACAGGAAAGCAGTTGTGTTATAATGAGAACCTAGTGCAATCCATTAAGAATTCGGATTGAGGTGTGAAAGGGACAACCAGATGTTGGCTGGGTTTTGTTCATAATGCTTTAGTATATTCAAGAAATGTAATGAATTGCAAATATAGGACGGAAGGGATATAATTATCTGTTGTAAAAATAATCTGTATATTCAGAAAGATCACTGGTTTTACCTATTGGGAAAAAAAAAAAATCACTGGTAAGGCTATCTATGGAGACAATTAAGGGTCAATGTGTTAGGGTGTCTAAATTTTTTAAAACTATTGGCATGTGGTAAAATAATATTATGTATGAAAAATCGGTATTTGAAATTTTTATTTATTTATTTTTTTGTAAGCAAGTATTTTGTCTATTAGTTGTTTTAATTCTATCTTGTATTTCGTTAGTGGTTATTTTTGGCAAGTTTACTGTATGTTGTGGTATCTGAAATGAGTCAATTTACTTCTTTTATGTTATCACTTTTTTGTTTAGCAATGCCAACCCCTTTGTCTGCTTGTTTTAAAACGATGTCGTGATTAGCCATGAGCTCTCAACGTTAACATTTTTTTATTGTTTTTGACGGGGTAAATTCTCTACTCTCCACCTGTGAGACTATTTTAAAACCTAGCCACATACTGTAAACACAAAAAAGACAGAGGGCGCACAGACCTAGTACATTAATAAAGCAATGGTTTTACGATAATGCAACACTTACCATATACTCACAAGATGAAAAATGTAACAAGCGCATCACATGTTGGCTCTAGGGAAGAGGCTAGACCTCGAAATGCATTAGCCTATTGGATCTTCACCTTCTCCTGGCACATGATATGATGCAATGTGGACATAATGACACTGTACGATGTGATGCGCTTGTTACATTTGTCATCACAGGAGTATAACACTTACTGTTTATTACATTAATAAAGCAATTGTTTTAGGATAAAGAACTAGGTCTGTGTGCCCTCTCTGTCTTTTTGTGGTTTCAGTTGTCCCAGACTTCCCCAGTCTTAAGATGGCAGCAAGACAAAGTGCATCTATACAAGCTAGGACTGAGATATAGCCTACATACATTGTATGAGTCCACTCCCAAGCGCAGGAGGTTTTTTCTGTTTGTGTGGATTTGTAGCCACATACTGTAGAGGGGCCCAAAATCCAAGGAACACATTCAGGCTTTCTGGGGGGCATAAGTTATCCATCTAATTTCCTGACTACCTATAATATTTTTGGAGACCCTGGAGTATAATGACAGTAGAAACACCCACAAAATGACCACATTTTAAAGAGTAAACACCCAAAGCTATTTTTAAGAGGCGAGTCTTTTTAAGACTATTTTTTGAAACAGGTATTTGGGAAATGTGAAAAGCAAATGTCATTTTTATTTATTTTTTTACAAAAAAAGTTTTCAGTTAATTAAAGAGGAACTGCAGTCTGCTCCCATAATTTGTAAATAAAACATCTTTGCATTCTGAAGCTTCCCTCCAACCACTTTGCATATTATTTTATATATACTGTGATCCTGTACTTGCCAAATATGCTGCAGAAATCTCCCTCCACTGAGTCTGGCTGCAATCATTTTAACTGTGGGCAGCTGAAGCTGCTACCTGTTCACTTCATGGATATACATAGACACACAGAGGCACAACTCCAGCTCTGCAGCTCTCATTGGCCCTCTTATGATTCACTCCTCTCCCTTTCCTGGCAAAACTCTCACGAGAGTGAGAGCTGTGCATGATGTCATACACCTAAGCTTTTTTCCATACAAGAAACAAGAAGTGGGCTGTATAAGGTATTTCCTGGCAGAAAAAAAGTGTTTTACTATCCAAAGTTAAAACAACAAGGCCAGAAGATTTAATAGATGGAAAGATTAAAAAAATTACTGAAGTTCCACCTTAAGATATTTTGCTGCTCCTCTAAAGTATGGGGATACCACATGTGTGAGCTTTTTTGCAGTTTCGAGTATGTACCAGACATTGTATTTTGTGTTTCACACAAATGAACCAACTGTATCAAAAACAGTGTACTGTAATGGTCACCTCTGTAAGAGTAGTCAGGATATAGCTTAATGTACTGTCACCTATAGCAGTTACCATTTCTATAAGCCAAGCATACATGCCGATTTGTAGATGGCTGCCCCTAGGAATGTCAGGTTCACTGGCCAGTAGGTACAGGATGCTGAAGAAAGGAAGAAAAAAAAAGGAAGAGGTCCTGTGGTATCATTACTGCAGCTGTTCGCAGGCGATGGCTAGGACAGGTGTCTTGCAGTCACATAGTTAGTAAGATGCTTCAGTTTAGGCAGCGACATAGTCAGCAAAACAGGCAAAGGATCGGCTCAGGCAGCAGGCAGAAATGTGGTCAATAAACAGACCAGGGTGAGTATAGGTGGCACGGCAGAGGTTGGGCGGTGATCAGGAACACTGTTGCTAGCATACACTGGTCTGGTGATACTGGGACTGGTGTGGCAGTGATCAGGAAAAATGTTGCTGGCTGCACTGATTGTAGGGTGGCAGCAATAGGAAACACAGTTTCTAGCTATGCTGGTGTGGTGAAATTGTGATTGGTGTGGTGGTAATTGGAGACACTGTGACTGACTACACTCTTTAAAAAGTGAGGATGAGGGCAGAAAAACCTTGCAGTTGAGCCGCAGTTTTACAGCTCCAAATCCACTACTACCTTTAACTGCAAAGGCAGGGGCCAGGGATGTACACATTGTGTGGTTGCAATGCTTTGCTTTTGCAGTAATGGAGGAATTATACACCCTATACACCTTCTGATTGTGACCAATTTAAAGCGGAAATAAAACCCATCTATAAAACCATTTCCTTTCCGGCACGTGCCAGAAATGTAACACTCCCATTGGTTGTGCTGTCAACCAAATTGTCAAACAATCCAATGGCTGGTGTTTAAACTGATTACATGTGCAGCATCATGGCAGTTGTAGATTGAACAGAGGCAAAGATGACAGCTTCCTTGGCTGAAACTGATAGGGGGGGGGGGGGGTTTACTTAGACTTTAAGTGAAGGGGGGTGCTTGTACAGGGTCCAAGGGTTTAAAGCAGGTGCTGAGGATGTAATACAGTGCCTTCTTCCCACCACCTGTCCAATGATCTCTGAAGAGCAATCGAAACACGGTTCGCTCTTCAGAGAGCACCACACATGTGAACAAGTCTTTAAGCCTCATTCACAGGGAGCATATGCATTTGAGCCCTGTGTGACAGCCGTGTTTGCCCAAGTGCTTGGTGCACGTAGTTCCACTCTAGTCAATTTGGACACAGACGCTGCCCCCCAATGAAACATCCATGCATTTGCTCCATCCCACTTGACCTGAATGGAACACCTGTGCTTCCCCATCTGGGTACATTTGGCTGTCACCTGGGACACAGATGCATATGCTGCATAGGAACAAGGCTTTATGGCGACACTGGGACTGGTGTGGCTGTGAACAAGGATATTTATTGTTTGCACTTGTCTGTGGCTGTGATCAGGAGACAATTCCTGAAGACATACAGTGATATCAGAACAGCCAGCCATTGTACATGATAATCGCCACAGCAGTACAATGTCACTATAGTGATATTGCACTTGTTCTGGTGACTGTATGTATATATAAAAAAAAAAAAAATACTGTCACCAGATTAGTGCACTGTACTACTGTAGCTATTGATCAGAGACACTGACTGGTGAACTGACATACTGGGTCATCAGTCAGCATCTCTAATCAATAGATACAGTGTCAGTACAGTGGGGAGGGGGGGGGAGTGGTGTTTTTTTTTTATTGTACTCTGATTGCCTACTACTGTCCTGATCCTGTGAGCAATCAGGTGTTTCCTGTCATAGTCGATGTCAAGTGCCAGCAGGGGACTCAAAAGAGGAGGTAAGGGACCGCTCTGTGCAATACCATTGCAAAGAGCAGGTAGATTTCATTTTTTATTTTTAGAGAACATTTTCTTATTTTAATGCAAAAAAACAAAAAATAAACCTTTACAATCACTTTAAACTCAGCAAGAATTTTTTTTTAACGAAAAGTTTATATCTTAATGTGCAAAATTGCATTGGTAAGTTTGTGCAAATATGACAATCTACCTGTCAAAGGATGCCCTCCAGCACTGCACTGTCAGTGCTTGGGCACTTCCATATTCTGCTGGTCTTTCTTCTGGGTTCACTCTGTTCAGCCACTTGTAAGGCCAGGCCATGATGATGTCACACCTGCACATGGGAGTCACTTGACCGTGGCAGAGAGTGGGAGCCATAAAATGTACTCTGAGCTGTGCATACGTGGCTCACAGTACATTACCACTGACAGGCAGGAAAATTTATTTATGACAGAAGAAACCCTTAGGGTTTTCTCTATCATAAAAACTCTGCTTGTCAGCAGTTTTGTTACGATTATCTTGTTACCTTTTACCATGTTAAAGAGGAGCTTCAGCACGCTCCCCCCTTCTCCACCAAAAAATTAAGAGTCAGCAGCTACAAATACTGTTGCTGTTGACTTTTAATATTAGGACACTTACCTGTCCAGGGATCCCGTGATGCCAGCAACCCAGCCGATTTTTTCAATTGGCTCTCGGGTGCTGCCACCACCATTCCTTGTAGGGGAAAACGGCAGTGAAGCCTTGCAGCTTCACAGCCAGTTCCCTACTGCGCATGCACAAAGCACTTTTTGAATGGCCCAGCTGCAAGGGGAGGAGGAGGTGGCCAAACTTCCAGGGATCTTGCCACGGAGTAAACAAGCGGAGCTTTAAGCATTTTCTCAATGGACAGCTTTGTGTATGCACTTTCTCAGCCTGTGAGCATTTTAATAAATTAACCAAAGTTCCTTTTGTACTTATATCACACAAGAAGCAAACAGGACAAAATGCATCCCAATAAACCTCTAAATCCACTGTTGTAGTTTTTTTTTTTAAACTTACAATGCCATGTTCTGCTTTTAAAAAAAGTCTGCCTACAGAAGATAATTAGTTGATAATGTTGTACATCACATAACTAAAATAAACATTAGCTTGAATATACAAAAACATGCCTTAAAGCATAGATGTTGTCCACATCAACCAGAGTCCAGTTGTCCATTTTCGGATAATATATTTAGAAATTGTTCAGCTTTCACCACTCTGTCATGTGTGTATAATACATACTGTAAAGTTAGGAATATTATTTTTGTTCTGCTACTTTCCTTAGTGCGTTTTGCAGGGACTTCTTCATGAAAGTCTGGTTAGAGTTAAGTGCACTAGTTAAAGGTCCAAGATGAGCCAACTGAATCTGAAGCAAAACAAATATATGTTATTTTTAATGTGTACAAGCTGTATGTTGTTGTAATAAGCCTGCAATTCTATCGTTCAATTACAGTGCCACCTCCTGCTGAAATAAGCTTTACATTGGCTACTAGAAAATTAGATCTTGTTAAAAGCAGGCAACTCACATTTAAAAGCTTCTGTGTTAAAGATAGTTAAGAGAAACTTTAGCTATGCTCATCCGAATTATGTTGACAATTTTTAAAGCTTTTGATTGCAGCAAAAAACAAAACAGATCTGGACAACATAACAGAACAAGACGACCTACAACCAAGCAAATTGATTGTAAACCACATAAAAAGCAAGTCCCACCATGCCTGGTGTTATGTTTTACAGTTACCATTCATGGTTAATTGCATTCATAAATCTGGTAATTTTTGGAATCTACAGCTGGTTTAAATACCCTGAAATTTACTATGTGTATGTAATGATAAATGAATCATCAAAAAAGTGAAAAGCTAAATAAAATAAATCAATTTAAAAATTTTTTTTTTTTAAATTGTGTTTTAAACAATCTTTTAAAAAATGATTGATGAATTTCAGGGATGGATATTTTTACATTGGCCCAGCTTAGACCAACTTAACTAAGCATATACCATACCTGGCACATCCCCCTGGGAGCTGGAAATCACTGTAGTAGGTACCGCTACTGCTTTACCTTTACTTTAAAAGATGTGGGGATATGTAATATTTGGTGCCTACCTTACACAATTGACTTTATTTATGCCCCTATTTATATGTATTTGTACATAAACATTTCCATTTATATACATCAAATGTGTATATCAACGCCATCACAAGTTATGCTTATTAAAACATAAAATTATGTTTTGCAGACACTATTTAAAAACTCTTACCAGGTTAGGTTTGCTAGTCAGGAGAACCAATAACAATTTGGAAAAAGTCACAGACTTTGAAAACTTCTCAGCAGCCTCACATAGATAGTTTAAAAATGGGTCAAACTCTGACTGACAGAATTTATCCTGAAAGAAAAACAAAATATGGGAAAAAATAATTTGGTAACAAAATGGGATTGTCTGACCCAGTAAAATCTTAGTTGGGAGTCTAACTCCATGACAACAAAATGTTAGTTTATACTGCTGCCCATGCTAAAAAAAAAAAAAATTCTCTAGGCCAGACTAAGATAAAACCCTTCCAGTATTCCTCAGTTTGTAGCAAGCCATATCAAATCATGATCATAAAAACACAGAATGGGGAGACCTGTGTTCCTCAATGGACTCCAAGCGCTGAAATAGACACAGGCACGATTTACTTTATAGTCTATGAGTTAAATCGCACTGAAGTCATCAAAAAGTAATGCAGGAACTATTTTTCAAATTGCACCAGTTCAAGTTGCGCGATTTGTAAATTGCATGTCGCACCGATGTGATCCAGGGCTAAGATAGGCTTTTTGTACTCACAGTAAATACCCTAATTTTTCTTTCTCACCTATTGAAGGACACAGGAAGTCATGTATGGACATCCAAAAGCAGTGCAACAGAGGGGATGGCAACCACAAACAACCACTAAAAAGGCCCAACAAACCAAGACTGGAGATGACAGAAAAAGGCAGGACCCGACGGCAAAAAAGTATGGGAGACCAAGTTTGATGCCAGAAGACCAATACAATACTCACACTGGTAAGGAGTAAAAAGCAAACACAGAACTTCCCAATGGGGACAGACTCACAACTTAGGTGTTAACATGGAGAAGGAACTCCTCCCCAAGGACTGGGATTTGGTAGAGGAATCGGAAATTATGTACTTGTAAGGAAGGCCTGAAACTCCCTAGGCTGGGGAAGGCTCTACATCTCAACGCACCTGATCCACCAGATATAAAAAAAATAAAGGGGGTACATGGCTGGAAGGACAGCCAGAGCCAACTTCATTAGGAAGGGGACCAACCATAGAGAAATCCTGAAAACAACTTGGTTTTGAAGAAACCAATGAGTAGAACAGTGGTCCTTATACCCCTTTTATGAACTACGTTTTGATTTGTTGAGTCAGCAAGGCAAATACAGCAGGTACAGAGGGTTTCCTATACAAAGAGTAGGCAAATCTCAAATAAGCAAGGAGGAAAACAGATCAGATATAACCGAGGACCAAGTTATCTGTAGGGAGAGGGCGTCAATAGGGCAAGCTCTGAAGAAAAACCTTGTCTGAAAATAAATTGCCTATTCTTAAAACAATAAATATGCACTCACATTTACAAGATATTAAAAAGTGTATCAATAAGTCTCCAGCAGGTGGCGACCTTCCAGGTCATCAATATTGAGGGTGTGGATGTGATGTAAGGTGCTTGGAACCAGGAAGTTAACCAGGGGAACCCCAGGAAAAAGACCAAAAAAATGACTCTTTATGTAGTTTATCATTCCATGCCTATTGTTATTTTTGGCAGTTGCACTAGTGCCCCCCTTTTCTTGCACCTGGGTATATTTAGGGTGTTAATGTCCTTTACAAATCTATTTTAGTTCCTAAAAACAAGGAAGCTCCAAGTGCTCGGCCCGCACTGCCTACGCACAGTGAGTTTTCAGAGACAGGGTCACACCTGGGTTTGCACCACAGCACTGAACCTAGATCGCTCTGCTAACACAGTATACACGGTCTGGAAAGTGCCACAATGTAGAGCCCAAAGGTCACATTCCAGGCTACCCCCAAACATCTGGTCAAGTGAGTCTAGGTACAGCATTCCAAAAGTCCAGTTTAGGAAAGAATGGAACAAGGAGGCTTGAAACTCAAACTTATAACATTTGTATCATGTGTTTTTTTTTTCTGGTTTGTTGGTTGATATTCTGTCTCTATCATTTAAAATAAACCCATGGTAAAAATTATAGACCCTTAATTTCTTTGCAAGTGGGCAAACTTACACAATCTGCAGGGATCAAATACCGGTAATTGTTTTCCCCACTGTAGATTTAGCATCTTTGCCTGCAGTACCTCTTTACCTCTGTCTCAGTGATACTAGGATCATGCCTACCAATAATCTGACTTTACAACCATTTTAGATTTTCTGTAACAAAACCCTTAATGCCCCCCTTCCTCTATATACATTTATCTGCTAGTATGATAAATTATGAATAATGATAATCGGATATTGTGGTGGGTCCCCCATAATAGTTTGCTCACCTTCTTGTCAATCAATAAGTGCAGGATAATGATAGCAACTTCAGTACATGATGTATCAAGAATCGGACTGAAAATAAACCAAAAACAAATATGGATAACCACCATTAATTGTGTCAAACAAGGAAAAAAAAAGTGTTAGGTAAAGGCTAACAGGTTTCTCTCACAGTATAATATAACAGTAGGTTTTGGTATGTATTTGTCTGTTTATTACCTGAAGTAGTTCCTTAGCCAACAATTATAGCAAGCCTGTGATTCCTAAGCTGAAGCTTCACAGGAATTATGTATGCTTCCTACATAGACGAGGTAGCAATGACTCAAACACCATTGGATGTAATAGTCAAGCCCCTGCCACAGGTTCAAAACTTGGGGGGGTTTCACAGTTTCATAGTAGGTAAGGTTGAATGAAGACAATAGTCCATCCAGTTCAACCTGTGTAGGTGCACGTGTGTCAGTGTCTATAATGATTTCCCATATACCTGTATGTTGTGTTCTTTAAGATGCACATCCAAGAGTCTCTTAAAAATATCCATACTCCCCGCAGCCACCAACTGTGGAAAAGAGTTCCACATCCTTATTGATCTGACAGTGAAAAAAAACCCTGTGCAGTTTAAGGTTAAACCGCTTCTCCATCAATCTCATTGTGTGGCCCCGTGTCCTCTTACACCCTTTGAGAGTGAATAGTTTTTTTCCTATGCTGGGATTGCCATTGAGGTATTTGTAAATCGCCATCATATCTCCTCTCAAGCGTAGTCTCTCCAGCGAGAATATATTTAGTTTGCAGTCGTTCCTCATAATTGAGGTCCTCCAATCCCCTTATTAGTTTTTTTGCCCTTCTTTGGGCTCACTCCAGTTCCAGCACATCCCTTCTGAGGACTGGTGACCAGAACTGGACAAAATACTCCAGATGTGGCCTAACCAGAGTTCACAGCCCTTTTAAAAAAACAGTTCATCAACATATTTTTACTGAATTGTTTGCCTGGATTCCTTAATACATGGCTATGCCTGCTTGCAGTGAAACATTTTCAATTAATATAAGCATTCTTAGTCACCAGTAATGGACCATTCACACTATGTGCAGTTACCTGCCTTTTTCCTCATGGAGAAAAAACAGGTAACAGCGATTATACACAGAATACAATAGCTTTTTGTGCGTCATGTTGAGAACAGAATGCAGTTTTACACTGTGTTCCAGAGCTGTGCAATATTATGCATCATGTTTGCATAATCACTTCAACCACTATGATGTTATGCCGAGTAAATAGATACCGAACATGTCATCCTTTAAAATTGTGCACGTTTGAGAAATAGTGACAAACTACAATACTTAAAAATCTCCATAGGAGACGCTTTAATTTTTTTTTTTTTTACAGGTTACCATTTTAGAGTTACAGAGGAGGTCTAGTGCTAGAATTATCACTCTCGCTCTAATGTTCTCGGTGATATCTCACATGTGTGGTGCGAACATCATTTACATATGCATGCGTGACTTGCGTATGCATTCGCTTCTGCGCACAAGCACAGAGGGATGAGAGTGCTTTAAGAAAAAATGCTTTTCTTTATTTCTTTTTTTGAACATTTTTATTCCTATTACAAGGAATGTAAACATTTTTTGTAATACCAACAAGGGATAACAGATCCTCTTTATGGAGAGATCTGGGGTCTATAAGACCCCAAATCTCTCCTCTACCTTTCCTCCTCTGAAGAAAAAAATATACTGGGGTTATGGCTGATAGCTTCAGCCATAACCCCAGTAAACCACTTGCAAGCTGCGGTCGGCAAGTGGATAATATCACAACGCTCTGCATGGTCCCGCATGTTACTGCACAGCAAGCGCAGCTGCGCAGCTACATGAATTAGGTGTCGGTTTCTACAGTTCATATAAGGTTCTGTCAAAAAGGGGACTATGGGATGCGATAAAAAACAAAAAAAAACACAACAACACCACTACCAACACACACACACACACACACACACACACACACACACGCCGCCCCCTGTTGCACAGTTCTGCAGCCCAAAACTGCAGGCCAGTATAAATAGGCCCTAAGCCAGACAAGACAAGTTAAACCTATTGCTCACCTAAAACATAGATGCAGCTGATGTGGCTGAATACATTCAGAAACCATTCGACAAAGAAAATCAGCATACACAGTGCCTAACAAAGAAAAGCCATAAAGAAGAGCAGTAAATAGAACCATCAGCTCAACACAGTACCACATTGCTGTCTTTGGACGATTCAAGAACATATAAATTGGAAATAGGTGCCTACCTGGTTCTGCTTGAATTAATATAGGCCCAATAAGACTACTGCAGGCAGAATAGGCATACTTGTTGCAAAACATAGAAAGTGCTGCAGTGAGTGTACGGGATGCTGGTGAAGTGAGTGAGAGCACCTAGAAAAAACAAAGCTCAAAACATTAGTAACAGGAAAAAACAAAGCTCAAACATTAGTAACAGGAAAAAACAAAGCTCAAAGATTAGTAACAGATTGCAGTATTTAAATTGGTAAAAAAAATGAGCTCTAAAATGTCATGTAAATGTTTGGGTGTATCAGGCAAAATTATACTTTTGGCAGACTCTCTCACCTAAGCCAAACAACTCCTGTATGGAACAAATTTAAAGTGGACCTTGCAGTCATGGCCAAGTGCCACCCTGTCTGAGATGCAAAGCTCTGGCACTCACAGAGGCTGAAATTGCCACTAACCGCAACCTACACAATGCTATTGATACATCACTATAATGGCAAGCTCCATGGCCAATGAATATTTACACAAGATAAGGAGACATGAAAAGCTGTCACTATAAGGAAGAATTGGAGCTTTGCCTCCCATAAGACAGAAAGGTGTAAGAGGCTGAGGTGCCTGCATCTCATACCTGCAGTATTTTACCCCCTCTTCAAATATTATTCCAGGTCAGTCGTGGTCTACTTACTAGCTAATAATATAATAGAGTACCTTAACTGCAGCCCCTGACATCCAAGGGAGCCACACAGAATAATCAGCGTTTGTGATGCTAGAAAGGATAGTCTGGCACACTGCTGAATCTGGTCCGAGACTGGTGATGTGCTACAGGTGTATTTGAAAGCTTCAGGAGACTGTTAGACCCCTTTCACACTGAGGCACTTTTGCACTAAAAAAAAAAAACGCATGAAAAGCTCACGAAAACCTATTTTCATTAAAATCAATGAATGTTTCACACTGGGGCGGTGAAAAAACTCCTAAAAGCAGCATCTTTCAGGCGCTAAAAAAAAAGCGTCTCAAAGACGCCCCTCTCCATTGAAATGAATGAGAATCGCCTCAAAAACGCACAAAAAGCACTTCAAAATGGTTCTTTTGAGTCACGTGACCTTCAGAAAAGCGCACCGATAAAACCTCAAAAGCGTTTTATGGGCAGTTTTGAAGCGCCTCAGTGTGAAAGGGGCCTTAGGGATTGGGATATGTTACATGAGACTACTTAAGATCACAACCATTACAGTCCCTTTACAAATTGTTGCTCCAACTAAAGGCCACATCATATATAACAAAAGAGCTGCAAGGTGGGCAATAGGGATCCAAGTTCTTTGATTGTCTAACTCCTGGCACCAATACAACATCTAATTTCTCACCAGAGCCAGTGAGACATTTTATGAAATGCAAATTAAACTGCATAGCTTTAGGTCAATAAAAACACACTGATGGAAAATAAATACAGCACACTTTGATTCAAAATGTTCCCAGTATAGAAATACTATAAAAAGCTGTCTTTATAGAATGTAAGGTTTACCCTATCCAGGAAGAGGCTTTTGGCTAGTGACTTGGCATGGGCATAACTAATGTCCGGTGATACTGTATCAAGGTGAACACAGAGCTGAAATAGGCACTTTAGGGAGAGTTGTGCAATGCCCACATTAGAGAAGAGAGTTTCCAGCTGTAAAGAGAAACAGGATAACAATGATAAACAGCTCATATCATGCAAGAAAAGCAACGCTACATAACCCATAGAAAACACTATTTGAGAAAAAACAGCAGACACAGGGGTTGATTTACTAAAACTGGAGAGTGCAAAATCTGGTGCAGCTCTGCATAGAAACCAATCAGCTTCCATTTTTTATCGTTAAAGTTTAATTGCACTCTCCAGTTTTAGTAAATCAACTCCACAATTCCGTTTAGTGATACCACTCATTCACAAATTAATGCCACTGATTTTTCCAGCTGATCAGTATAAATTCAATACAGCAACATCATAAGATGCACAAAAACTGATCCTCCTGAAGACTTGGTTTGAAATATAAAATTACTTTAAATCATAAGGAGCTCTAGGAAAGCTGCATGCAGGCATGGTTGCTGTAGGTCTAAAAGTGCTATGATTCTTTGCCCCCTGCAGTCTGATCACTCAGAGTGACCAAAGGATGTAACCAATGATCAAGAAAGGTTGCATACCTGTAATGGGCTACACAAATCAAATAGTTTGTTCAGCTCTGATAGAAATTCATGGTCCAATGACTGAAACATAAGAAGACACAACCGTAAGCTCACTATCAAAAACCTTACAAGCTGTTTTCATAATAGGGCAATTATCTCTGTCATTACCTCAGACTCCATGTTAAGGTAAAGGAACTGCTTGAGCTTAGGCACATGAGCCTAAAAAAGATGATGGCAAAAAAAAAAAAAAAGAAAATCTCACTAAATTGCATTATACATCACAATTTTAGAAAACACAAGCATAGTCCGCTGTATCCCCCCCCCCCCCCAGCCCCCCAGGTGGGCTATGCCATAATGTACTAATGCACAGCATATTAGTACATTATGGCAAAACTTACCGGTCATATGGTGTCCTACCAGCACAGCGCTGGGCCCTAGACGCTTCCATCTTTGCCCGGTCTTCCTTCCGGGTCCCGTGCCTTCGGCCACACACGGAAGTTACATCACTGCAGCACAGATCAGGGGCCAATCGGGGCCATACATTTTTGCTGAGCTGCACATGCACAGCACAGTGAACAGGACAGCTGACAGGCAGAAGGATGAATTTATGGCAGCAGAGACCAATAGGGCCTCTGCTGCCATTAATACCCTACCGGTCAGCCATTTCAAGAAAACACAAGTTTACCTTCTCTTTAATAAATATTGCATTCCTTTTTTAGGACCTTCCAAAAGAGCAGAACAGCCTAGACTACAGTCCACTGTTCATCTTGTGACTGGCAGCCAAATAAGGCTCATTGTATGGAATCCACTATCTATTATTAAAGACCTCTAGTGCACAGCTGCCCAGCGGTATCCTAAGAGCCTTATATGGCTTACAATACATCTGATATTGGTTAAAGAGGCCCCATAACCAACACTGTCGATGAAAGCACAGACAAATCAAATTTTTAAATGCTTATTTGCAGCATGTTTCTATTCTATGAACATTTTTTTTTGGACTTGAGGCAACAATGCCTCAAAACAGGCTAGCAAATTTGACTTCGGAAAGAGTCTATTCCCTAGCACAGCCCCTTCCTTTCTTGTATGTTATAGCCCTGTCTTCTGTGGATGTTTAATTCCTGTCGGTACTGACCCAACTCCTCTGCCCTTCCCCTTACTTCCATACAAAAAGTTTTACGTAGTGGCCAGGGGAGGAGTGTAGCGAAATGCTATAGAGCAGGGGTGCTCATCCTGTGGCCCTCGGAGCCCTCTGATGTGGCCCATGACCTTAAACCAGGGAAGTGCATGCCCGATTGTGACCTGGGCTTGTCAACATTCCATCCCAGAGCATCAGAGTGCATCAAGCCAGCACTAGCAGTGGAGGAAGCAGGCCGTGGAGAGAACAGGCGCTGTATAAGCTGATGCTTCCTCTGTAGTGCCAGCTCCTATCCCAGATGGAGTGATTTCAAGTGCACTTCGCCTGGGACCTTTCTAGCAGCCTGGAGACTGATGCCAGGAAAAGCTGGAAGACGGAAAAAAAAAGCTCACTGTATTTAACAATAAATACACTGTGCATAATAGCTTTTGCAAAGGGCATATTAGAACTTATACATCTAGTAAGTGTTGTGCACTTTCTAAAAGCGCATTAAACCAGCAGGATATAATAGAAGTCTATGGTTGTGTATCTGTGTATCTAACCCGCAGGAAAGCCACAGGTGCACTGCAACCATGGATCGGTGTGAAAGCAGCCCAATACTGTAGTTGTTAACCCCTTTTATAAGCTCTAATATGCACATTGCAAAGGCTATTATGCCTGGTGTATGTATTGTTTAATACACTGAGCTTTTTTCCTCTTCCAGCTTTTGCTGGCATTACTCTTCAGGCTGCTAGAAAGTACCCATGGTAGCTGCCTTATAGGGGGCTCAGGACAGTAAGGACTTGTTTACATTTGTGGTTTTTGGGAGTGGTAGAAAAAAGTTGAGACATGTTTTTCCACAACCTCCCCAACCACTGGTGTAGTGTCAGGGGGTTGCAATGGTGGCCTCGTCCCATGCTCCAGGGGACCCGTGCAGCCACCCTATAACATTCTGTTTTACTTGGACAGGAAGGGATGCAAGGGTGCCATATACAAGAACTGATGCTCTCGATTGTCCCCCTGCAACTGCTGAAAGCCAGCTTCTCCTCCCCTTCCTCCTGCTGGCATTCAGCCCCTGCAGGAGGAAAATGTTCATTATGACGTTCGAAATTCTGAACCATTTAATTTCATTGTGGCTCACGATCGGCTACCAAATCACGTAAGTGGCCCTCACGCTTCAAAATGATTTAGTGCCCTTGGCAGCTCTGATTCTACTGACATCACATCTAGGAAAACAGCACCCAGCAGTAGTCTCAGGGCTTCGGACTGTCTACACAAGGGAGGCTTTTGAAGATAAAAAAAAAAAAAAGCCTGAAATAGATAGTCTGAAGATAGAGTCACTTTAAGCAAGTGGACCTTTACCTCAATAGATGCAGGTAAAACTGCTATCTCTTCTGGGGCTTCTGTGTGAGTTTCTTGCAGAGAGCTCAGTGGCTGTGAGTCCATAAACAATTTGTTTGTGTCATCATTTACATGATCGGTTTCTTTGTCTTCTATCTGTGGTCTGCTCTCAAAATCCATAGTCTGATCATCTTCCATGGAGACACAGCGATTTTTATACCAGCTTAATTTAAAATGACCATGTGGTGTCTGATTTAGCTGCTTGCAGAGAGTATACAGACTTTGTGCCACCTCAGGACTTTGTAAAGGTGTCTGAATGCTGCTACCAGTCAGAAAATGTTGCCTCATGTAAAGCAACCAGGCGTCTGAGAAGTCATTTTCTACACTGATCGTCTGCAACCAAAGCTGGATGGCTGGAGCAGGCAGCTGAGAATATATAAGGTCCAGTAGCCTAAACAAGTTCCTTTGTGTTTGGAGGGGAAGCAAGACAAGTTTTGGTTTTCTGAGAATAAAAAAAAAAAAAAAAAAAAAAAAAAAAGGAAAGATTAATAAAAGGAAGTGGATTTCACAGCAGAGTTACACTAATATATGATGCATTGCTCAAAATTATTGCTCACAAATCTTACTAAAATAAATTTAACAATAAATTCAGACAGGTAAAACCCAATTACTAAAAACTCAAATATAAGCTTTAATATATTCAATATTTTTTTTTTAAGTTTTTCATTAAAATAACCTGATGATCAGGCCATGAAGGTGCAATGCAAGCACTTCCTATCAGAGTTACAATATTCTATCCCTGTCCCCCAGCTGTTCTCCTGACTTGTCACCCTGTCACATGTCCTGTTAATGAAGACTGCAAGTGGCTGTGCCAACATACATTATGTTAAAATTGTCACCTTCAAGAAACCTGCCATAAGAAATGCGGTGCAGCCTTGACTTGAGTACATGCAGGTAGACAAGTGGTGGCTGCAAATAGGATGCAGATCAGCAGCAATGATATCCCAGAAAGGAGAAAAAAGGTAACAACAAAAACAGCAACAACAAAAAAAAAAGAAAGATGAAGGAGGAGGGGCACAAATTTATGATAAACAGTACTTTAGCACATTAGTGCCATCCAGTTATGGGTTAGATGTACAGTACTTGCTCAGAAAAATACCAAAAATACCATGATATTGAAGACAGTAATGTACACTTTATCACATTTTTTTTTGTTTTAATCAAACATGTTAAACTTGCCTGCTCTGTACATTCCTCTTCTTTTTGGGTCCCACCCTAGCGGTCCTGGCTCCTCTCCCGCAGAGTGCCCCCAATATCAGGGGTTATATTATGCTATAGGAGCACTCGAGTAGGCTCACTCCCGATATGCAATCTGTGTGTCTATTCACTCACAGAGCAAGGCTTGGCCCTGCCCCCGCCCGCTCCTCATTGGCTCACTGGCTGTGACTGACAGCAGCAAGAGACCATGGCTCCTGCTGCTGTGTGAGCCAATGAGGAGGAAGAGACCCAGCAGAGCCTCTTCACTCGTGCACGTTGCTGGATCAAGTTGGGCTTTTGTGTGTAAAAAGGGGGGGGGGGGGGATTGGGCTGAAGGGGGAGCTGAAGCCAGATTTTTTTTTTTTTGTTCTGATTCAATACTTGAGTCACATATCAGGCATCAAAAGCTATCCAAAACCTCTATTTGCATACTTGTTTTGTGTCCCATATCAGATCTTTGGGGAGCTAATGTTCAGGCAATCAGTACCTTCACCGAAACAATCTTCTGACATCAGTCCAAGATTATCTGCCGCAGCAGTGGCTACATGTTCAAGCACAGGGGGAATATGAGAATTCTGGGTAAAAACATGTATTAAACTGACTTCGGCACCACAAAAATATTAAGAGTATTACTCACATTATCATTTCTCCAGTTGATTCATCCACTGTGGGCACTTTCATGCACAAATTCTCCATTGTACTTATCCAGGGAAAAGGTCCAGGAAAGCACTGTAGAACCCTATGAGCAGCCAAAAAGCCATTTTGGTCATTGCTCAGAGCCTGTAGTAAGAGAACAACAGCTCTCTCAGGGTCATGGAGGGAGGTTCCTGCCATTAACAACTATAAGCAAGCAATCTAAAATGGGAAAAAATAAAATAAAAATAACCAAGTCATATAACAAGCAAACATTTCACTAAAAAGCACAGAGCAGAATTATTCCTTCAATTATAGTATTTCCAAGCCCCGCTCTTGAAAGCTCCACTATAGTAAGGTGGTCACTGGTTTGACCAAATTTTTACAATTAACTGTGGGACTGTGAAGAAAGCTACAAAGCTAAAAAGGAGGCTTAAAGCGGAGTTCCACCCAAAAATAGAACTTCCGCTTTAAGGGAAGGTGATCCCCTGACATGCCACATTTGGCATGTCATTTTTTTGGGGGGGGAAGGGGGTGGTGGCGGAAAAACTCTTTTTAGAGGGTTCCAGCTCCCACTTCCTCCCGGGGCTCCACGCCGCTGGAAGTCAGTTCACCTCTCCTCCCTCTCGGCAATCATCTGGGATACGTCACAAGTCCCAGATGATTGCCCGGCCAGTCACAGCGTGCCATGCGGCTCGTGCATGCACAGTGCGTGCCCGGATGTAAAGCTACACCGGGGCACTCACAGTGACAATGCCGACGCCGCAGAGAGGAGGGGGAGACGAGCGGGGCTTCATTCCCCCACATCATTGAACCCTGGGATAGGTAAGTGTCCGATTATTAAAAGGTCAGCAGCTGCAGTGTTTGTAGCTGCTGACTTTTAATTTTATTATTTTTTTTTTTTCTTAAGCGGAAGTAAATTCTAGAACCTCCACTTAGAATCCGTACAGAGCATGAAGAGCAATAACACTAGATGGGTAAAAAGAAAAAAAAACAAAAAACAAAAAAGTACCCACTATTTAACAAATGGTCAGTGTGTTAGGGGTAAGGAAGACAGCAATAATAAAACCATTAAATAGAAATGCTCAGCACAGTTTTTTTTTTAATGTATAAGTTTGTAACAAAGATTATGGCAATATAAAGCCAAATAAAAAAATGCTATAAAACAGGTCTATCACACCAGATAACCAAAGAAATTCCAACTGACCTCACGCACACATACATGCTTTATGCCATATGTTTCTTTTTAATGTGTCTCCACTGTTCAATCATTGTTGCATCTAAAAAATAAATAAAAAAATAAATAAATAAATACACGTCAACAAAACAAGCACATTTCTGGTTTTCTAGATATACAGTATATATCTATAGAAAAAAAATGAATGTTTATATATAAATCCCTGGTGCCCTGTGATGAAGTACAATATTCTCATGTAACCATTGCTTTCAGTGAAAAGGAGGGGAGCATAAGGTCAACCTTTCAAGACTGGGCTTATAATAATCTAGGACTGAACATTCAGATTCTTGCATATCTGTGCAGGCTTACTTATGAAAATGTTACATGTGCCTCTATATTTAGTACTGTTTGTGTCTAGACACACAGGTGACTCTGAAACTTGCAACACATTGGCAGTAGCAATCACAAAAGAAAGCCTCTCACTTACCTGTGGAGTACACTGCTGATTTTCCCTTGCTAGGGACAGGGCAGCAAGGGAGTTAACATCTTGCTAGTACCGCTAGAAAGGGTGCAATTCTATAGGGATTGGAAAGCAGTCTCTTATGGATTCCAATGCTGGAGATTTGTCAAGATCGCCCGTGTAACATCAGCCTAAAGCTGGGTACACACAGAATGAAATTTGGCTGGTTCAGCAGGGACCAGATACATTTTAATCTGTGTGTAGCCCTCCATGTTCAACAGCCAATAATCAGATCAGCTTCCAGGAGGGATACAGAAATCAGTTTTTTTTATTGTTCAGTCCGATAGCTTATTGAAAAGAAAAACATCTGTGTGTACCCAGCTTAAAGAGGAGCACCAGTCATATAGCTGAATTAAAAGTTAGCAGCTACACAAATGGTAGTTGCTGACTTTTAATAAACAGACACTGACCTGTCCCAGGATCCAGCGCTGTGCCATTTTTTCCACCAGACTTCAGTCCCAAGCGCCGGCATCTTAACATTGAGCATCCAGCTGAGAGCTTTCAGGGGTGAGGAGAACTTCCACTTGTAAAAGGGAATGACTACCACTACACGACCAGGTACCCACTCCTCCCCCCATGTGCCAAATATTGTAAAGATGGAGGGCGGGGGCTATAATTCTTCACCATGCGTCAGAGGGTGATAAAGTTGCTGCCATGTGAAACAGGGAAAAAAAAAAAAATGAACACAGCAAGTTAGTTGAAATGCAGTAACTGAGAACTTCAGGTGACCGCTTGACTTTTAAGATTCAGACAAAGTATATGAATCCAAAGAAGAGACAAACACAAACCTTTCAAATGGACTTCCAATATTCATTCGTCCACTGTTGATGGATGTGGCTTAAAACACTTTTGTGTAATCAATATTTCTAGCAATAAAATTCTCTTGGACTTCTTAGGTCCCTTTCACACGGGCGGACCGCATGTCCGTTTTTCATCCATCCGTTTTCGGATGAAGAACGGACATACATGGATCCATATGGGATAGCGGATGAACATCTGCTGACATCAGTCTCCGCTATGCTCCTTTTCTGATGATGGAGGAAAACCCTTCTTTTCCATCCGTCTGTGGATCGGATGAAAACTGACTCTACGGTCCGTCTTCATCCGATCCCTCATAGAGAAGAGCGGCGCTCTGACAGGTCGGTCCCTGCACAGTGTGCAGAGGCAGACATGTCATCTGCCTGCTCAGCAGGGGATAGACGGAGCGATCGCCCGCTGAGTAAAGCGGAGCCCGTACACATCCGTGTGAAAGGGCCCTTAGGCTTTATACATGTAGGCGCTGTGTCCCATACAGCATGAATCGGCCACTTGTTTATGCAGCTGGAACCGCCAGGAGCTGTGTGCGAGCAGTTTATGTAACTATGGGGACACAGCCTTGGGTCCTAAATTAATAGTGTTCGGGGGTGTTTCAATGGCCCCAAATGCACATTGAGGAGAATTTATGAAAACCGGAGCAGCCAGAATCTAAAGCAGTTGTGCACTGCAACCAATCCAATTATAGCTTTCATTTTAAAGCTAAACTGAACAAGCTGAAGATAGAAGCTCATTGGTTGCCATGTACAACTGCTCCAGTTTTGCAAGACATTCTGCACTTTCACACTGGTCCTGCAGCCCCTCCCAGGAGGGCCGAACTTACATAAGGCTCACATAGGTGAGAAATGCAGGAGTGGGAGCAGGTACCTGTCAGAAAAAGGTACTTGCTCCTAGAAAGAAAAAAAAAAGAAAAAAACTGCAATAATAGTTGTGCTTTAACTTTAAGGGCCAGTTCACACCATAGAAACACAGTCCTGATGTGCTTCAGATGCTTTTCTGCATGCACGTTTGAAGTGTTTGATGCCTTCCAGTGCACCCCCCTTTTTTTCTTAACCAAGGACATGTGTTCCAGTGCATTTAGGTGCGTTCCAGGTGCATTTTACATAATTCCAGCACAGTCCAGTGCAGGAAAAATGCAGCACGTTCTACTTTTTTTTCTGGAATTGCAAGCACGGGTCTAAACTATGCCATTGAAAACCATATAACCTGCTTTAAAAAGTGATTGTAAAGTCTTGTTTAAAAAAATAGAAATAAATAAATATATGAACATACATGTTATACTTAACTCCTCTATGCAGTTGGTTTTGCACAGAGCAGATCCTCCTCTTCTTGGGTCCCTCTTTGCCGCTCCTGGCCCCTCCCTCCTATTGAGTGTCCCCACAATCAGCAGCTTCCTATGGGGGCACTGGAGCCGAGTCACCGCTCCTTTTATCTTAAAGTGGAGTTACACCCACTTTTACAACTTTGTTTTAAAGAAATGACAACCCCATTACCATTTTTTTTTCCTCTTACTTACCTGTTATGAAGTACCTTGTGTACTTCTGTCCCAGCCTCGCCGCGGCCCAGTGCGCTGCCTTCTGGGAACTTTGTGTGTCCCAGAAGATGACGCGGCCATTCAGTAAGCGCCGAGCGACCCCCGCATGCGCAGTAGGAAACTGGCAGTGAAACCTAAAGGCTCCACTGCTGGTTTCCCTTAGTTGGAATGGCGGCACCTGCACCCAATCCGATGGACTGATCGGCCTCGGGGGGGGGGGGGGGGAGAGACACATCGCGGGCTCCCTGGACAGGTAAGTGTCCTTATTAAAAGTCAGCAGCTACAGTGTTTGTGGTCAGAAAGCAGTGTCAGAATTTATATGAGATATGGCACCAACATCCGTTTAGACAAGGAAGAACATTTTGGAGATATGGAACTTTATAGGTGCAAAACATTGAGACAACGATATGTTAAAAAAAAAAAAAAAAAAAAATGTACAAATTTTATTAAATGAGCAACGTCATAAAAACAATACATACAGTAAAGTCATGACCATAGATCTGTGCAAGACATACTATTGACAACAATGATTTACTGTAGTCACGTTCATATTTTCTACATGTTTCGCCGTATGGGTTCTTCAGGAAAGAATGTGGGAGTTCATTTGTTTTAAATATGAGAACCTATAATTCGACCCAAATGTTCTTCCATGTTTCTGGGTATGTTTAAATATGATATTCCTCCCATAATCCCCATGTACAAAAATTATATGCATATTCTTATCAGAAATAGGTTAAATATGTTCATTGTCAGGTGTTAACATGATATTCCACCCATAATCCCCATGTAAAAATAATAATTCTACTCATATTCCCATCAAAAACAGGTCAAATGTAATTTTTCCATCACTTCTGTATAATTTACTATGATCCTGTTGTACAGCTGCATATATATCAGCAAGTGAACAGTTAAACATTAGTAACTGCTTCTTGCAAAATTGTATCAAGCAATGCAGAAAAGAATAAACATATTTTGAGCAACATCAGAGTCATTAACACCATATATATGTGTATAAAGTACACTGACATACAGTGAGAGTTCTGAGTATTGCAGCCAATAATCCAATCATCCCAATATGCAGTTTAGTATGTCCATATTTCCTGTTCAAAGTGTCCCTAGTTTGTTTATGTATGGCTGTGAGATAGGGACCTTAGACTGTAAACTCCATGTGGGCAGGGATTGATGTTAATGTACAATATAAGCACAGCCCTGGGCATACTAGCAGTTCTATATCAATATCTGTAATAATACATACATACACACATACATACACACATACATGTCACTGAAAAGGAGAATAGATTACAAGTCATTTAGAAAGAAACATTGGCAACACATACAATAAGTCTCATCCAAATGCTACTAATGCATTGGGTCCTTAGTTACATAGACAACTGACAAAGACATTGGGACAAATCTGAATTCCAACCTTATATGCACATAAAACCAATACAATAATAAAGACAAACCTAGATGGTACCTTTACTGCATGTTGCAGCCTTGTCTCTAGTCCTCCAGACATCCTCTATTTAGTCTGGCTTCCTGTTCTGCACAACAGCACTACTTCCGGTCTGTGCAACACTAATACTCGCACAGCCACTTCCTGTAGAAACAGAGTGAGAAGACCACCACTTGTAGTTCCGTCGACTTTTCATCAGAGCTGACGCTGGGCGGGATTGAATAGCTCAATCCCGCCCAGTTCATCTCTATGTTGCCCAGTCACGCCTACAAAGCAAAGTCTCGCCCCACAGAGCCTTGCTTTCATATAGGAAGGAAACGCCTTCCTATAGACCTCCCTGAGTCCTGTGTAATGTTCCTTGGTGTTCTGCAACACAGGTATGGCACACATGGTGAATCAGTTCGTTCCGTCAGGGCTGATGGAGAGTACAAGCAGGTCATACACCAGAGATAAACGTTTACATGGCATCGGTTTTATTTAAAGGGGAACTCCTACACAAAAGTAAGTAAACGTGTGGGATTCCCCCTTTTTCGTCCATACCAGAACCTCATCCAACATTAGAGGGCCGATATGAATTTAAAGGTGAACTCTGCCACAACATTAAATTAGTGTGGGGGTCCCCTTTAACATTCATACAAGACCGGCATCCTGTATTAGCGTCTAATATGATGAATATAAAGGGGAACTTTGCTGCATAAATAAAAGTGCATGGTTCCACTTTAATATCCATACCAGTCCTCATCCAGCATTACGGTCTGGCATGAATATAAAGGAGAACTCTGCCGCAAAAGTAAATAAAGGTGTGTGGTTGCCCTTTAATATCCATACCAGACCCTCATCCAGCATTAGGGGCTGATATGAATATAAAGGGGAACGCTGCCGCAAAAAATAAATAAAAATGTGGGGTTCATCTTACTTTACCTGTCCCACGGTCCAGCGATGCGGCCGCCCGAAGCCTCGCTCCCCTCCTTGGCGCCGGCATTGCAAGTGTGGGCGCCCGGCTGTGGCTTCACAGTCGGGCACGAGTCGCGCTGCACTTTATGAATAGCCGGGCAATCTTCTGAGACCTGTGATGTGTCCCAGAAGACTGCAGGGAGGGAGGGGGGAGAGGTGACCTTCCACTTGGCACCGGGAGAGGAAGTAGGAGCTAGGTACCTGTGAAAACTAGCAACCCGAACACCCCCCCCCCCCCCCAAAAAATGCCAAATGTCAGGGGGTCACAAGTACTTAAAGCGGTAGTTCTACTTTTGGGTGGAGCTCCCCTTTATTATCCATACCAGACCCTATAGGAGACAGTTGGCAACAAAATTGAGACACTTCTTTGAAAAGGGGGGGAAGTTAGAGTGAGAATCCATATATATATATATATATATATATATATATATATATATATATATATATATATATATATATATATATATATATATATAGTCCTACAAAAGCACCAAAACAAAATTCCAAGAATTATATAAAAGTGTTGAGCCTAAGATCTAAAAATAGAACAGGATCTAAAAATAGAACAAACAGCTGAGTCCAGGATCCAAAAAGAAAACAGCATCCAAAAATAGAACAAATAGTTGAGCCCAGGATCTAAATATAGAACAAACAGATAAGCCCAGGATCTAAATATAGAACAAACAGATAAGCCCAGGATCTAAAAATAAATCGGGATCCAAAAATAGAACAAATAGTTGAGCCCAGGATCTGAACTGAAATGTAAACAAAACAATGGCAGCAAAAGAAAATTCAGGGGAAAAAAAACAGCGTGGGGTCCTTTCCGAATCCATACCAGGCCCTTTGGGTCTGATATTGATTTTAAGGGGAACCCCATGCCAAAGTTAAAAAAAAACAGCATGGGGTCCCATCCAAAATCCATACCAGAGCATGCAGCTCGGCAGGCCAGGAAAGGGGGGGTGGGTGGGAAGAGCGAGTGCCAGGCCACATGTCCTCAACATAGGGGGGTGGGGGGGGGGGATCTGCCCCCCACCCCAGAGCACCTTGTCCCCTATGTGAATGAGTATGCCTACCCATTCACCAAAAAACTGTAAAAAGTGAATAAAGACATTACACAAGTTTTTGACAATTCCTTTATTAAAAAATAAAAAACAATGTCCCCCCGATGTAGATTCATCCCATGCTGCCCGCCGCACCTGAAAAAAGAAAAAAAAAAAAACCTTCAGCGTGGTCAAACGCTCCCCACGGAATGCCAGCTCTTCCATCTGACATTTCTGAAATTGCCTGATGACGTCTGCAGGTGACCCCTCCCCCTGATGATGCCACTGACCCGGGCAGTGTGGGGAAAAGGCCCTTGTCCCCATCAACAGCCCTCTCTGCCCCAAAGCACCCCCCCCCGTGATGAAGGCATGTGGCCTTGTATGGTTCAGGAGGGGGGGCGCTGGCTCATTTCCCCCTTTCCTGCCGGGCTGCATACTCTGATAAGGGTCTGTTACGTATTTTGGGGGGACTCCACGTCTTTTTAATTTTTTAATTTTGCCATAGGGCTTGGTATGGAATAGGGGAGTCGGCATTGTTTTTTTCCATTTCAGTGGGGAAGCCCGCGGACAGATGATACTGTAAGTCATCAGTTGTTAAGGATTCTGCGGCCAGCTTCCCAGCCCACTGCTTAACTACCTGCTATGCGTCACACAGAATTAGAAATCAGTCGATAATTTTTTGACCAATCCGAATTCAGACAATTTGGGATTCGTTAGAAAACAAGTTAAGCAAATTTCAATGAAGTTCGTTACTATTTAATTCAGAGATTCGGATACATCCAAATGAAAAAGTGTCTAATTGTTGTCACATGTACACAATGACCACTCTTTGTCCTAAATTCCTGCAACTTCTTCAGTGTTGCTGTAGGCCTCTTGGTAGCCTCTCTGACCAGTTTTCTCCTGGCTCTTTCATCCAGTTTGGAGCGATATCCTGATCCAGGGAGGGTCTGTGTTGTACCAAATACTTCTTAATATTAGACTTAAAGTGGTTGTAAACGCTTTAAAAAAAATTAAAAAATACTAAAAACAAACAACACCCCCCCCCCCCCCAAGATAAAGGCATAATGAGCTAATAGGCATAGCATACTAGCTAATTATGAATTACTTACCTGAGATCAAAGCCCCTGCAGCGGTCCTCGTTCACCACTCCGGCGGCCGACATCTCCCCGGGGGGGTTACTTCCGGGTATCACGGCTCCGGCGATGCAAATGGCCGAAGCCGCGATGACGGCACTCCCATGCATGCGCGTGGGAGCCGCCGGCAACGGCACAGTACAACTGAACAAACGGCGCGTATGGCCATTGCTTCAGTTTGCTTAAGAGTGCATGTGCCGATGACGTTGGCACATGCAAATACAGGGATATCTCCTAAACCGTGCAGATTTAGGAGATATCCAGTGTAGCTACAGGAAAGCCTAATTATAGGCTTGCCTGTAGTATAATGTGGTTGTAAAGGGTTTACAACCACCTTAACTGTGCTCATAGACATTGATAAAGCCTTTGAAATGTTTTTGTATTCATCCCTAGCTTGTCAAATGGCTTTGTGTGCCATTGAAAAAGCGATTAGCTATACCTAATTGAGTTTACAAGTCATTTTTAGGAGGGGGTGATCCTTTTTCCAACTCCGTGATTCTGCATTTTTCTGACATCTTGGTGTCATATCTTCCATATAGTTATATGTTATAAGTTGCTCTAAGTTTACAGAGTAAACACAGCTGGATAAAACAAAAACTGTATGTCTTCATTTCAGTCTGCAATTAACAAAATGTGATTATTTTAAAAGGGGGGTGATTCTTTCCTATACCCACTATAAGCAGCCCAAAGCAGAGGTGTGGGTCAGTCGCCTGCACGTTTTAGGACATATTCACCCTGCATGCACCCACTGACGTCAACGGCGCATGCACTCTTTAGGTCCGGCTTACCGTGCCAGAACTTCAGAGCTCCTTGCCAGAATCCATAGCTCCCGCGCACCCACAACGCCAGAAGAAAGGATAGGAGATGTCAGCCCTCTTAGCGGTGATCAGGCGCCTTTGTCTTGCAGGTAAACTTACTTCAATAATATGAACATATAATCATAAACTAATAATAATGCCCCTAGTGGGAGTGTTTGGTAATACCACTAGGTGCTATATTCAACAACACAAATACAAATGGGTGTAACCAGTGACCGCTGGTGAACAAAGGAAATCAATCCAGTAACGCTTAAGCTCCCAAAAGTGCACTCCTGCACGTGTGGTCTCTCATAGGTGATGGTAACATAAGGATAAAGTTGCAATGACGTAACAAGCAGTGGCGTCTCCAGCTTTCAAATTTAGAGGGGGCACATGGGGGGACAGGGACAAAAGTAGGGGGGCAACTATAAAATGCATATATATATATATATATATATATATATATATCTCCTGGGGCCCTTTACTACGACCCCACAATGGGCCCTTTCACATGTTCTGCAGTGAGCTCCCTTCCTACTGTATTGGGGTCCCCCAGGGTGGCAGAAAACAAGAGATATATGTCACCAGCATATCAAGAAAATATAAGGATCCAAAGCAGTGGGAGAACTATCAGGGTTGCAAATGTTGTCTTGCCTCCGGGCCCTGGTGTTCTGCCACTGTGGGGTTCCCCAGCCTCCTCTTGCTGTCCTGCCCCTGCTATTGACAGCGCTGGTCTGGCATCTCTTGGAATTTACAGGCTGGTCCTCCTGTCCTAAGGACGGGAGAAAGCAGTCTGTTTTTTCAGTAACTGAGAGTCCTGGTGGAGTCCTTCCTGCAAATCGCTCTTCTCCCTGCCAATGAGGATGCAGGTGAAGGAGCAGATCGGGTGGCCGTGGTTGTGTGAACACTCGCATTATGCAGTGTCAGCGAGCAGGGGAGGGGGGAGGGGGGAGTAATCACCCACAGGAGCTGACTGGGGACTCTCTCCCTCTTAGACATTTTTTTTTTTTTTTTTTACAAAAAAATCAAATTTTTTTTTTTTGGTGGGGCACAGCATAATGTTGGGGGGGGGGGTCAGGGCCCCCTCTGCCCCCCCCCCCTAGGGTCGCCATTGGTAACAAGCCCTGCATCTGACACATTTCGTCACTCTCCTGCAACTCTATCAAAGGGATAAAGTCGCAGGAGAGTGACAAAACACGTCAGGGACAGGGCTGGTTACGTCATCGCAGGAGGTACAGGATCACCCATGAGGGTAGCAGGGCCAAGGACTTGCGGACCATTTTGTGACCCCAGGGACAGATCTGTATTTGTTTGAACTCATCACCTGTATGCACCAGGGCTAGTGCATTCTTAAATGTGAGTGGAATGAGTGGACATGAGTAGGCGCATATCTTTTAAATAAATTTTGTTTTACAGTATTACACTATGCTAGTTCCTTCTTTATCGTTATGTTACCATCACCTATGAGAGACCACACTTGCAGGAGTCCACTGTTGGGAGCTTAAAGTGGTTGTAAACCCATTACAACCACTTTAACCTACAGGTACGCCTAGATTAAGGCTTACCTGTAGGTGCAAGAAATATCTCCCAAACCTAAAAGGTTTAGGAGCTATTTGCAGAAATAGCGTCACCGATGTCTATGGCGCATGCCGTACATCATGGGACACAGAACCATAGTAGTTACTATATAGGATGTCCCAGAGAAATGCCAACTGAAGGGAGGGAGACAACAAAATTAGGACACCATGAGACCAGAGGGCTTATACTGCTGCTTGCAGCACAATACGCCCAAAGGCGATATCTTCATGACCTTTTACTATTTCTATTTGACAGAATCTGGTAAATGTATGGACAGAAGACCAAGTTGCAGCCTTGCAGATTTGAGCTATGGGGGCTTGGTGGTGCACTGCCCAGGAAGCACTAACAGCCCTGGTGGAGTGCGCTTTATATTTGAAAAGGTAGAATTTTCCTCTTTAAACCATAAGCTTGAACAATTTTCCAAATATGAGCAGTCGCCTTCAAGTAGACTTTGATAGCTCTCACGACATCAAGAGAATGTAGTGATTTTTTTCTTCCGCAATACAGGATTCTGGGAAAAATGAAGGCAGAACAAAATCCTGGTTTAGATGAAAACCTGATACTACCTTCGATAGAAAATTAGGATGAGGACACAATACAACCTTTTCCTTGTCAATAACCCCTGATGGGTTTACTTCCTTTTTGTTTCCCTGCAAAGATAAAGCATAATGGGCTACTATGCATCGCATAGTAGCCCATTATGTGTTACTTACCTGACACAGGAGCCTGCGATCTTCCCGATTTCCTCACCGGCTGGAAGCATCCATCTTCCTTCCGGGGTCGCGGACTCCGGCTCTGTGACGGGCCGAAGTCACATGCGCACGGGAGCCGCCAGTCACAGCATGACCTTCCCTTGGAATGGCACAGCATGAGATTTCTAAAGTGCGCATGCACAGAAGAAATCCTTGTACGGGAGAATTGTAAATATCTCCTAAACCTACACGGTTTAGGAGATATTTACAGCACCTACAGGTAAGCCTTAATATAGGCTTACCTGTAGGTAAAAGTGTGTTGTAAGGGTTTACAACCACTTTAGATCTTTGAGATCTAGAATGGGTCCAGCATCCCCATTTGGTTTTGGTACCGTGAAAAGGTTTGAATAAAACCCCAATCCCTGCTCTTCCATGGGGACCACCAATATCACCTTTTGAGACAAAAGATGGTCCAATGCTTGAAAAAGAGACTTCCTTTTCCCTTGATACATTTGATCTGAGAAAAACAAGGAGACAGGGACTCTCAGAACTTTAGTTTGTACCCTAGAGTTATTGAGGAGGCCACCCATTTGTCTAGACACTCTTCCTGCCAGATCCTTGAGAACTGCAGAAGTCTTCCCCGCCCCCACTTGAGCAAGCGGGAGCACCCCTTCATAAAAGGAGGCCTTAGTACTTTGTTTTGTAGGCTTCCTTCCCCAGGACCTTTTCTGTCCCTGGGGTTGACTCTGAGGTTTACCTCTTGAACTTGACGGTGGAGGCCGTCGAGACTGCCTGGAGGCCGATTCCCCTGGCACTAGAGAAGAAACTCATTTAAAATGAAATACGCTTACTCCTTTTCCTACCTGGCAAAAGGGAACTCTTCCCATTATAAATTATTTGGATGCATTTATCAAGATCATCCCCAAACAGCCGTTCAGCGCAAAAGGCAAAACTAGCCAGGAGTTTTTTGCATGGAACTTCGGCTGACCAATTTTTCAACCATTCTATGCTTATGCACCAGCTCAAGCGTAAGGCCTGGAGAATAAAATATCTCATAGCCTCTATTGCAAAACATATCGCCCCTGGTAGCTTGGCCAACTCTTGAGCCTGCTGATCAGGAATAATCTTGACCTCCTGTTTAAACTGGTCTCTCAAGGAATGGCATACACCAATTGCTGCCAGCTGAGTTACTGAACGCCAGAGGGGAAAAAAAAAAAAAAAAAGTGTTCTTTAATAGGAGTTCCAACTTCTTATCCATTGGATCCTTAAGCATTGTCTACCAGACAAGTCAAACTTTTATTCACAGAAGATATAGCATCAATTGCTGGAATTTCCCTTTTTTTTAAAAAATTTTCCTCCATAGGATAAAGTGTTGAAATCTTTTTAGGAGGGCAAAACTGCTTATCTGGGTGATCCCACTCAGAATACATAAGCTTTTCCAGCAATGAATGGATAGGAAAAGCATTGGGGAGGCTTTAGCAAACCCAAACAAGAAGTAGGCTAATTGACCGACTCAGTTAAAGGTAGCACGAATGTGGAGCGGACCAATTCAGTAAGAGATTGTACCATCAATTTTTTAGATTGTGAACCTGATCCTTGCGCTTTTGACCACTCAGAAGGAGTCAGCCTCTTCCTGGTCCCTTGAGAGAAATTCATCATCGCCTGCCCCTGGTTCCTCAGTTTGAAGGTCCAGGGTAAAAGAAAGGGACCCATCTTGCTTATTCCTATTCTGGGATGTGATTACAGCCGCTATTCTCTGCTCCAACCCCAATCTGGTTGAGGAAAAACCTCTTCAGTAACAGACAGGGGCTGCAGTGTTGGAAACAGTTGCAACACCTGATGGCCCACTCTGACCAGCCCACCTCAGAACTCTCAAAGGAGGATGCCATTTTTTTTTAGAGATGGTTCTAGGATTTTTTTGAGCTTGAAGGAGTCCCTCTTTAGCCCTTTTTTGGGGTGTTTCTAGCCCCCCCTTCTGACCACAGCTGATGCACAAATGCAGAGGTACTACCAGAAGAAATCGCATACACTGCTTGAGCAATAGTCCTGTCACTGCTATTAACGCTCAGCCTGATGCCATTAGTAAATGTGCCAAGGGAATGTCTGTGTCACCAACCTCTTACATGCCCTTTTTGCTCATGTCCCTCCAACATCTGCAGCCAGCAAAAATGGAGCTTTTAAACATACTCCCATGCAGGATGTTGCGCCGTGCTAAGCCCCACCCCTTCCATCACATTACACCCCCACTCTCCTTTCAAAAGAGGGTTTTCCCGCGCGAGCCTCCAATCCAACAAGATCGGCGTGTGTGGGGAGGGGATGGCGAGGAGGAGACCTGAGACAAGCCGCTGTGCAGGGGCGGTGAAAAAAACCAGAGCAGCATTGTCAATCGTTTTGGCTTCCCCCTATCCAGGGAGAGGTGGAGAGCTTTGTCCATGTGGGGGGTGATTAGTGGAAGAAAATCTCCCCCCCCATCTTACCATAGGTCTGAGCTGCTCGGTTGAGGGAAGCCTGCTATTTCTACTGCACAGCGTGATCTTTGAGGAAAGCATGACAAGGTACGTTCTCTATACAGCCCCCAGTGGTGAATCTAAGGCATAACATAAAGCAACGCAATGCTGTATCCAAAAAATAATAATTGCCTGTCATTAAGGGGGCAAATCCTACCGGGGCTGAAGTGGTTAATACAGGTGGTGTGTTACAGGCCAGATTACCAGGTAACATCAGAAAAAAGAATGCAGCCACCACATATTAGTAAGCTGCAATATATCATGTTTAATACCACTCATTTTAGAATTTCTGCTCCGGAAAAATTGTGCAAAACAATTCTTATTTGCCATGTATCCTTTTCAAAAAGGTAGGCAAACAGGAGCTTTTGACAGTAACTTATGAAGACGCTATAAAAGATTAGCCAACTGGGGTACAATATGTTGCTTGCAAAAGCAGACATTAGCTCTGCATTTAGGTTACTTCCAAGCCACCCAATGTGCTTTAAAGTGGTTCTAAAGCCTAAACATTTTTACCTTAATGCATTCCCTGCACTCAGAGAAAAAAGGAGCCAGGAACACCGGAATGGGACTCAAAAAGAGGAGGTTCGGTCTGGCTCTGTGCAATGCTTAGCATTCGCCTCAGTTCTCTCCCATGCACCGGCATCACTAGTGTGCGCACCCGGCTGTGACAGCTTGCAGCTTCACAGCCGGGTGCAAGTCGCGCTGTGCGTCCTAAACAGCCAAGCAGTCTTCTGGTACCTGTCCCAGAAGATGGAGACGAGGAGTCGCGAGCATAAATGGGAGCTGGGTACCTGTCAAAAAACTAGGTACCCGCTCCACAAAAAAAAAAATTATAAGTCCTGCAAGCAGCATCTTTGCAGCGCTGTGTATATACACATATACACACACCACTCCCAAAAGCACCCCTGCCCATTGAAATCAATGGGCAGCGCCGGCAAAGCACCACTGCAGCAGTGCTTTTTTTGGCTGCTAGCAGGGGTTAAAATTGCTTTTCTAGCGGCCGAATAGCACTGCTAAAAATAGCGTAATTTTACTGCCAATGCCCCAGTGTGAAAGCAGCTCAATACAGCGATCAGTGCTGAAAATAGCCTGTTGCTGTACTCATGACACTGGTGTGCACTCTCATCGTTCATTGATTCTTCCTGCAGAATAGCAGAAAGCTATCCTGAGATTTTACCAGTGATCTGATCGCAGGTGCAATGCTTTGCAGGCTCCATAAAAATTCTAAATTGAACTTGGCCTTTAACCTAACTTTCCTGGTTCTGTCTGCTGCCCTAGGCCCTGCTGCAGCCTATACAGAGATCATAGGCAAGTATTAACCATACCTTGATGGTACCCGAGCACTGCTAACCTTAACCCAGCATATCGAATTGTAGGGTGGAAGTGTCCAACGACCAGCTTCTGTCAAACAGTTATGCTAGAAAAACAGCATTTTTTTTCCTCTTTTAAAGGATTCTGTGCATTTATATTTGCAAATAGAAAACAGAAAGGGGAGTACAAAGTTGATGGAACTAGGCAAATTGAGGTGAGGTGGTAACATCAAATTCTGTCACATTAATATACCATCTCAACAAGTAATGCAAGTTATAAGACAGGTCAACCACAGGATAGCAACAGATGACTCAAGTACACACAGGGGAGAGACAGATTTAAAGCAGAACTGAACCTGCAGATTTAACAGTTTCCCTGAACAGTGAATAAAACTGTTACTAGTGTGCTTACATTTGTCAAACCATCAAACGGCTAGCGTCATAGCTGATCACAAGTGCAGCACCATGGAAACTGCAGATTCAAAGATGGCAGCTTTCTTAACTGTAAATAGGGAGGGTTTATTTCCACTTTAACAGTCTCCTGTCCAAAGCCACCATGACATTCTGTTGGAAAGGCCTGGAATGAAACTGGGCAAAGGGTATTGCCTCGCAGGAACAACCATCTTTCCCAGAACCCCAATGCACAGGCAATTTGAGGGATCAGGCCCAGATTTTCTAACCTCTAAACTGAGATTATGACAGACTGCTGTAAAATCAGAACCCATCCAGACCTCTCCAGAGTGTTCACCGTGTTGGTCTCCTAAAGCAAAGCAGAATGCTCCCAATTTACAAAATAAAATTGTTCAGGTACCCCAAAAACAGGGACACCCTGGGTTCTCAGAAGCCTAAGGACCAGGACCAGACCCTTTGATTCTGCCAGTGCCCCAAAGCCCCACAAAAAAAAAAAAAAAAAAAAAAAAAGTGGTGAGCGACTCCTTTCTGCAACCTGTAGTCACACAATGCTCATCAGCATTCCACTGACTTGTAGTCTACAGCTTACATTGTTCCTGCTTGCATGGGACCCCAAAGATGACTGCCATCAGAGTACTCCACTCGTGACAGTAACATCTGAACTCCACACATGTAACAAGGCAGTCTAGAGTAAATGCAGGGGGACCCTGTTCTGCCCAGGAGTTCAGCTAGAGAAGGAAAAAAGGTGAAGGGATAAGTGAAAATGAGAAAGCGGGGTGAAGTACAAGCATGGGGTCCTGTCTTACTGCCAAATGAAATCATTGGGAAGCTAGCCATCTTTTTTTTCTCATGATAGGCAGATATAAAAATAAAATTAAGCCCAGATGTAAGCAAAGTACAAACCTTTATTCCATTAACTCCCAACTAATTTTTTTTTAACAAAATTTAAAATGTCAAGCTAGAAAAAACTTCAAAACACTCTCATATTTCCAGTGGGTCTTCAATGCCTACTAAGAAAAAGCACTGCAAGGGTTAAACCCAGAGGCAAGAGGGCACAATTAATATTTAAACAAAATGCATATTGCTTAGAATTTCAAGTATTACAAAACAGTTTTTTTTAAGAAATTGTCTTAGTCAGAATCACTAAACTCCCCCACATAAAGGTCAACTTCCTCAGTAAAGCCCAGACTCCATTCATTGAAGTGATCTCCAAGAAGGGCCAAGGTGATAGCGCAGTGCAGAAGATTAATGTCCTCGCCCTCACTGAAGTCCTCTTCATAGATTCCAACCAGGTGAGAATATGACTGTGGAAGGACAGACATTAGCACATCAGCTTTTTTACATGGAAAACAGATTTAAAGAAAAAAAAAAAAAAAAAATTTTTTTTAAACACACTCCCAATGTATTTGAATGCAAAAGATGTACTCAGTGGCCCCTTGTAGGAATATAGTGAGTTAAAGCACGGTCATATTTGGTAGCGATTAATACTTTTTTGAAGTAACAACTTGTTCAACGCACTGGTTTTTAGATACAACTTTTCAGGCAGAATATTTCTCAGCTAACACTGCAGCAGTACAACAGATCCATATTCGATTAGTTCCGGGAACAGTTCCACCCAAATATTTAGGAGTTAGAAAGGCTTGTTAAATCCTAGGGCACCCTTTGGGAATAAAATAAATAAATACAAACTACACCCCCAAACATCCAGTGGAAGTACAGGCAGAACTGAAGCCACAGCCCCTTCAATTCTCCAGCCCTCATTTATATGCATCATTGTTCACTTTATTTGTACATGTATTGTAACTGCTAACCTGCTACTTCCCACAGTCTCCTCTGCTACTGTAGAAGCCTAAGGCCACGATCTCCTGCAGCTGCTTTCCAACTCAGAGAAAACTACTGCAGTAGCAGCTGAGGACTTGTGTTCTGTAAAAAGAATGGTTGGGGGAACAGCTGACATCAGCAGGTACTACATTGGTTTCAGACAAGACTAGTTTAGTAGCTAGCCGTTGTTGACTTGTGTTATAATAAACGCACAGTGCTGCCCTCCAGAGTTGTGTACAAGTCACCAACTGATACTGTAGAAGTTCTCTAGCTCATAGCTGTTGAATGGAGAGGGGTCTGCAAGAGGTCACATACTCAGCCTTCACTAGCACAATTTGAGAAGAGGAAGCATAGGGATATATGGAAAGGAGGGCTACAGATGGGCGAGATCTGTCTGCACTACCTCCTCTTCTCTGCAGTCAGAAGACCATCTCTTGTCAACCATTGTCAGCACTCAGAGGCTAGCCATCTGATACACACCAACATGATCGCCCACAAGGAATGAAGAGACTCCTGAGACCACTACAGAACACAGAAAGACAAAAAGATTAACATATGGACTGGAGTAAGCGGTCCAGGGGTGGGAGGACTTTTCTGTATGGTAGGATAGGATAAGCTAAAAGTAAAATTGGAAAGTTACACGAGAGGCAAGGGATTAGCCCGTGGGCCTCCAGGGATGCTCTGTGCACCTGAACGCCAGAGGCACAAATACACCCCTTCACCTTGTAGATGTGGGGCACACCTTTATGCAGGCAGCTTTTCAGAAGGGTTAGCTAAGCCAACATAGACTATGAGCCAAGTGCAAATCACACTGCATTACTAGGTGGAGAAGAGTGGGATTCTCCTGTCCACTCCCCTTTATCTCCTATAAATCGGAGGCAGCAGTATTTTCTGGGGAAGGGGGTGGGCTGAGGTAGGGGTGGAAGAAGCTACCACCATTAGACTTAGGAACCATGCAAAAAAAAACAAAAAAAAAAACAAAAACCACAGTCAGGTGACGCCTGGACTGGAGAGCTCAAATCCAAGATTGGAGTGCCTTAAGTTTCTCCTGTAGATCAACTCTGGTCTACATTGTGGCCAGGACTAAACCCAGATACTTCATACAAGGAGTTAATGCCAGCAATTACTGAAGATTCAGTATACAGGACCTTGGAGCCTAGCGCACTTCCAGTAGAGCCGCAGGTTTTTTTTGGTACTTGCAGAGTAAGAAGTCTTCGATAGCCTGGGATGAGGTTCCTGTAGGGTCAGAGTAGCCATGGGGACCAGTGCCCCTAGTGCCATCCTGTTCTTTTGGGCCAGACAGTGTACTCTAATCTGTTGCCTATGACAAGCTTACACATTGTGCATATGTGGCCGAAAGACCAGAACAGCATTTCCTCCCATGGGACTAAGGAGGCTTTTTCTTATTACATTTTGGAATAAATTTGTAAACTAAACCCAAGCTTGGATTTGTAAAGATTGGGACACTGTGCAAATTGGACCAATTAGGATATTAGGGGTCAAGCTTTTACCACCATGCCAAAAAGTGCAATATGCTGCATACATACGGACTTGTGACCCAGTCAGCCACATATACTCACTAGGGAAGAGGCGCTGGCTCGTCTCTGATCTCTCCTCCTCCTGTGCTGGTGACCATGTGGCAATTCATGAAGATATATACATTCAGATTTAAATGGGCATCGTCCGTTACTTTGAAGGAAGAAGCGACAGCGAATCTTACTGCGTGGGAAAAAAGCCACATTTTAAAAATAAAATAAAAAATTAATATATCTCAAAACACACCCCACACACCTGCAGCACTCATCTAGAAGCAGCATCAGGAGTTAGTCAGGTACTGCGCATGCATATAGTCTGCACTAACTAGAGCAGTCGAGATTGCTCCTACATTGCTGAAGGGGGGGGTGGCTCCATTGCACCCCAAAAGATGGTCTAAAGAATAAGGGCACCCTGGGCTGAATGTTTAAAGTGCTTCCACACCGTAGCCGCCCCCTCATGGCTTTAGCATCCAGTCCTGGACCTGTAATGCACCTTGCAGCCCACTCAAGGCATTGGCACCATATCCAGTGCATTGAAACATTGGCCGGGCCAAGCCTCTGCCAAAATTGTATAGGTTGCTGCAGTAGCCAAGGATGCAGCAGCAATCTTGGGGAAAAAAAAAAAAAAAAAAAAAAAGACTCCTGCGAATTATTAGGAATGCGAGTGGAAGAAAGCACCCTTTTGATCTAATACAGCCATGAGTCTTTTTTGGGAAAGATGCAACAAGTTTTTCACACCTGGATTTGGGGATCCTCCGCCATTCCTCGTTGCAGATCCTCTCCAGTTCTGTCAGGTTGGATGGTAAACGTTGGTGGACAGCCATTTTTAGGTCTCTCCAGAGATGCTCAATTGGGTTTAAGTCAGGGCTCTGGCTGGGCCATTCAACAGTCATGGAGTTGTGAAGCCACTCCTTCGTTATTTTAGCTGCGTGCTTAGGGTCATTGTCTTGTTGGAAGGTAAACCTTCGGCCCAGTCTGAGGTCCTGAGCACTCTGGAGAAGGTTTTCGTCCAAGATATCCCTGTACTTGGCCGCATTCATCTTTCCCTCGATTGCAACTGAAAAACACCCCCACAGCATGATGCTGCCACCACCATGCTTCACTGTTGGGACAGGTGATGAGCAGTGCCTGGTTTGCTCCACACATACTGCTTAGAATTAAGGCCAAAAAGTTCTATCTTGGTCTCATCAGACCAAAGAATCTTATTTCTCACCATCTTGGAGACCTGCAGGTCTGGTGGAGGGCTTCAGTGATGGTTGACTTTCTACAACGTTCTCCCAACTGCATCCCTGGAGCTCAGCCACAGTGATCTTTGGGTTCTTTACCTCTCTCACCAAGGACCGCCCCCCCCCCCCCCCTCCGATAGCTCAGTTTGGCCAGACGGCCAGCTCTAGGAAGGGTTCTGGTCATCCCAAAGGTCTTCCATTTAAGGATTATGGAGGCTACTGTGCTCTTAGGAACCTTAAAAATGCAGCAGAATTTGTGTAACCTTGGCCAGATCTGTTCATTGCCACAATTCTGTCTCTGAGCTCTTCAGGCAGTTCCTTTGACCTCATGATTCTCATTTGCTCTGACATGCACTGTGAGCTGCAAGGTCCTATATAGACAGGTGTGTGGCTTTCCTAATCAAGTCCAATCAGTATAATCAAACACAGCTGGACTCAAATGAAGGTGTAGAACCATCTCAAGGATGATCAGAAGAAATGGACAGCACCTGAGTTAAATATATGAGTGTCACGGCAAAGGGTCTGAATACTTAGGACCATGCGATATTTCAGTTTTTCTTTTTTAATAAATCTGCAAAAATGTCAACAATTGCGATTTTCTGTCAATATGGGGTGCTACGTACGAAAAAAACAAAACAAAAACCACACACACACACACGATTTTAGCAAATGGCTGCAGTATAACAAAGTGAAAAATTTAAGGGGGTCTGAATACTTTTCATCCCCACTGCATAGAAGGTTCAGCATTATAGTGGGCCTGCCATACACAGGACAATGTTCAGCACACAACCACCCCCAGAAAAGCATCTCAAATTTTAGTCCATGGCATTTTGGATGGCACATTGCTAAAAACTTGATTATCCTTTGCAGGAGTGTTAAAGTTATTAGCCTTGAGATCAACAGATCTTACATACCCAGTCTTTGCTTTAAAATCTTCAATTAATTTTAGTTTCTCATCAGAATCTCCAATCCAGTATTTATGAGGAATAAAGTAACTGGACTTTACACGACACTGTGGGCAGCCTCTAAAATAAAAAAGGAAAAGCTAAATTTTTAAGTGCCCTGTATTTAAACATGTAATATTCAGAATAGTATAGTAAATGAAAGCCTAACTTACTTAATAACCTCATTCTGAAACTCTCTAGTGTTCCTCCAGCGTTTAATACAACTGACACAAAAAGCATGGCTGCAGTTGGGCAATATTCCAAACACTCTCTCTTGAGCTACCTGCTTATCATACACTTTATCCATGCAGATGCCACAGATCACATTCCTGCTGAGTTCATACTTCGGTTCTGGATCCTCCCCCTGGGAGAAAAAAAAAAAAAAAAAAAAAATATAGCAATTATTGCTTAACCACACACCGAATTGGTTTTATTGTTTACTTACCATTTTTGAATGCAGCATCTTCGGAGATGTTTGAGGTTTGCCATCTTGGCCTTCGGCTTGCTTAGGCAGAGACCCATCCGTTAAGACAGGACTAGATACAGATCTAACGAGTCCTATATTAAATACATATACATTACATACAGGTTATAAACACTAAAGAATCAAACTGGATTTTTAGTTTGTTAAAAGCAAAACTTCACTGCATCTGAGCATCAAACAAAACATTGAATTTTATTCTAAGCAAACTCATCCATCAAGGGCCTCATGCTGCATTTTGCTGATAAAAAAAAAAAAAAAAAAAGTAAAGCTTGGTTTTACAGCAGCAGAAATTTTCAGGATTCTACAAGAAATGGTTTGTCAAGAGTTATTATGGCTTTTTTTTGAATGCCCAGAGAACCTGGTCCTATGAAGTAAAAGAACAAACAAGGGTAGCTACATATGAAGACATTGATCTCTAAAAATACATCAAACTCAAATGGTGCTGGAAAGCCAAAATTATGGTTCAGACCCAGCGGTACCACAGAGAAAATTTGTCCATGGAAAACCTATGGTAGGAGCCCCAGAACCCACACCAGGTATGCCTTCCACATGTGATGGACCTTGAAAGGGTAAGCTTTCTGGCTTTGAATAAGTCATTCTCACAATTTTAAAGGAGATGCTCTTTGATTCCACAGATGCTGGGCTTCAACACCCTTGTCATTAAAGCTAGTAACTGTAAGGCTGGATGGTAATCCGTACCAAAGACAGAATATGTGGATGATCCGATTAGAGACCATGGAGCATCTTTCAGGAGTTTTATCAGGTCTTGCACCATAACAGCCTGGGCAAATCTGGAACTTTGAGGATTCCCATAATTCCCTTCTTCACAATCCTATAGAAGCAGACATGAAACTTAAGTGAGGATATGCTTAGATTAGGGTATACTGATCCCATTTAGCCACCACAGCCTCTGCTAGAGGATGCATGTACCAGGAGACCAACCTGTCCAGTTTGTTGAACCTGGGGAGGTCCATATCCAGGATCCCCAACCAGGTCCTAAACACCTCAGGTACAGGTCCTCCTCATGGGTCAAGACACTGCTAGCTTAGGAAGTCTGCCTGCTAAGGCCCCATGTACACGGGACGCTGAGGCAAAGTCCCCTGAACAAAATTTTTTTGATACCTTGAAGCCGGCGTTTAAAACGCCCGTTTAGTCGCGTTTGCATGCTGCATTTGCGTCTAGAAGAGTTTATTAAGATTACCTCATTTAGGACCCTCCCCAAGCTAAAAAAAAAAAAACAGTCAACTATATCAGCCATTTTGACTAGAGTAGCAGCAAAGAGCAGTTGTCTACTTGTATTTGCCTCCATTTCTGTGCAATGGATCCAATAATGAGCATAATTTAGATACAGCAATGCCAGTGGTGTATTGCATCAAGGGCTATATATGGTCTATGAATCATCGCAAGTAATTAAAACATTTGACTTTTTTTTTTTATGTTTTTCCATCTTTTTTTTTACACCTGAAAAGTGTACCTTTAAGTTGTGGATTGTCCACTTGCCACAAGTTGCTTGTTCAAATCCAACATATGGGTCAAATTACAATTATACTTCTGATAACAGCAATGCTAGTGGTGTATTGGATCAAGGGCTCATTAGGGTATATAAATGGTCTATGAAACATTGCAAGCAATTATTTTTTTAGAAAAATTCTTTAATGGTTTTTCATCATTTGAGTTTTTTTTTTTATTAATACATTAAAAAAAAAAAAAAAAAAAAATATATAGGGCACCTTTAAAAACGCTTATAAAAAACGAAAAGGTGGCTAAACGTCGGTACCGCATTTGGAACGTGGAACTCTTCTGCGTCTGAACCCATTTTTTGGCTTCCAAAGAAACTGTTAAAACGCAACTGCAAAAAAGGCAATAAATGAGACTGTGTACATTATCACATAGGATAACATTGGTTGAGTTCAGGGGCAGTTTAAAAAAACATCCAATGGCCTCTGAACGTGCCTTTAGCAGCATCCCGTGTACATGGGGCCTAACTGTTCACTCCAAGGAACAAGGTTGTAACTTTATAATCTTCCCAGGACAAGATGCGCTCCACCTCCCCTCCAAGGAGAGATCTCTGGTTAAAAAGACGCTTACCTGTCCAGGGATCCAGCGCTGCCCTTAGCCAAACAGGTTCTTCACCAGTCTACAGGTCCCCAGTGCCAGCATCTTTACTATGGGAAGTCTGCTGTGAGTCCTAGCGGCTTCACAGACAGCTTCCTACTGCTCAAGTACAAGCAGAGTTTTGTGAGTGGTACACAGCATTCTGGGACGTGCATCTCTCCCTCTCTCCACCCCAAGCTTTGGTGATCTGAGCAGATACCTGTTCCACCCTCCCTGAGAGGACTTCCCTTGGTTTTAAGCTTTCTTCACCCTAAACACTAAGTTACTACATTCAGAAGCACCCCCTGGTGTCCATTTTAAGCATAGCCTCCTGCCTACATACCTGAGCTAAGGACAGATGGATTCCAGGAAGCAAAGGCTACACAAGTCATCTACCTTTACTCAAGATGACCAAAAGCCAGAAATGCTAGGGGGCATTTTTCTAGAATTTTTTTTTTATTTTTTTTTTTTGAGAAATCAGTGTAGCACCCTGATGTTTATGCAGGGTTTCTAAGCAAGTTTAGTTTGCCAGGCAGTAGTTGCCCTGGTTAGTTTAGTAGATCCACCGATTCCTCTTTAGTTCTGGACTTGCTGCACCTTCTCGTCGCTTGGTGGCGTTATGCTGGTGACATTAACTAGACCAGGGCTTAGCAAGGTCAGGTTATGAATGGATGGGGCGTCCCAGCCAATTGGCAGGGATTTCTTTAGTCCCTTGTGTGACCAACACAGGCGTCAGATCCCTGCCCTCCTCACTAACTCGCGACAAAGGACCGGCCAACCTCACACCACGCTGTCACTTATGCAACAAGGCCACTCAGCACAAAGATTTTCCAGCTTGCGGGACCACAATCTAGGTGTCAAAAGCCTAAGAGCGATTGTCACTGGGCTAATTACGCAATTAACCCTTTAACTGCCACCACTGATGTTTGTGTAGGAACGGTCAGGACTTCCATCAATTTAGCAATACCAATTATGATTTCAGAATAAGCGTCTGCAACACACACTGCCACCACAGACAGGTCTGCTCAGAGGCCTTACTCTAAAACAGTAGCACTCTTAAGAGGCGGGTTCATTTATAGCTTGCATTAAGAGCTTTAGAGCCAAGGTTAGCACTTTTCAACATAAGGGTTCATTATGAAAAGGTCAAAGTTGGTGCAAATAAAACATTTACAGAGGTTTCAAAAAGATAAAGAGACAATATACAGCCACAAAGAAATGAGGTAGAATTGGGGAGGAAGAACACTTGCAATTAATGTCCGAGGGTTGATCAGAGTTCGATCGATTAGCTGGGTAATCGGTTCTCAAACTTGGCAGATGTTCCTGCTTGGATGGTAAAAGGAGAACTGACCATTGTCTTGGCTTCTCTTTTCTGTCAAATCAAAAGGGTGTTGACAGCGACCAATGAGCAATCGTCTGGTCATCTTATTTAGGGGTTGGTAGCTGGGAGGTGTCAACACTCATGACCATGTCCCAGGTACACTTTGTGATACGTAGTCATATCTCTGCATCTATAGTGTTTAAGGACTCCAAATATCCATATTATTGTTCAGCGTGAGATTTCCTTCAAAACAAAAAACAAACTTGCCATGTCTCTACTTTCTAGTTTACCTAGGAGGAATAAGGGGTACCAGTGATTTCCCATATGACCTGACAGAAGGGTGTCTGGACTTGAAATGTTACAAATTATCTGAGGAAACTAAATATGTCCATATTATGGCTGTGCTATTATTACTGTGGAAGTTATGAAACATGCTGTAATTTCATACTTATTCCACCGTTTAAGCTTTATGTGCATTTAGGTATTTACGACTGGCATCTGCTGGTTCTCTGAATTGAGAGGGTGACAGTTTTACGACAGGGCAACATGAGCTGTTTTTTACAGACCTAGGCTGGTTCGCTTTCTCTGTTGAGATAACCATTCCTTTGAAGTCTAAAACTATGAATTCCTTAACACAAGGAGGAGGGAGCGAGCTTGGATTTTTTCTGTAAGGTTACATGGTTAGCCAAGCTGTCATGGCTGCCCTAAGGTTCTCAAACATGGACACTAGCTACAGCTTTTCATGTCCAGTACGTGATATCCTTACACCTTGGCCTGCTGGGAGAGCCTATTTGGGTGAAGTCAGGTGATCATGATTCTGTGCCACATGGACGGCTGTCTGGGTCAACGCGTGTTACGCTGCCCCAGGCTGCTAGGCCGGAAGTCTGAGGCCTATCCCGTGGACATCTGTCTGCTAGGCTGTCTGAGGTCTATCCAGAAGCAGCGCAAGGTTGGGACTGCAGGATTGGAGTCAACTGAGTGCAACGGTGCCACCAGACGGGGAACCAGTTGTGGTCGGAGGTAGAAGGGACCATCCACCTGGTTACCAGAGACCACTAAGTAAGCTGGAGCAAATACTGGAGCAGACTTCTCACCAACCAGAACAGTGAAGAAGTGGGAAAAACTTCAGCAAGTGCCAAGGCAGGGACCTAGCGGGACAGCAGGGGTGACACTTGAGGAAGATACTGAGTAATTGAAGTGGAAGAGCATCATGTTGCATGATCTTTGAGCAAACCAGACTCTCCCCATACCCTTGATAATTGATAAGCTCTGTGACAGTTCCTGTTAGCATACCTGTTCAGTGTAGAAAGTGGGAGTTCTCAGTGCCAAAGTGAACCACCCTTATGTGCAACACTAATTTGTTACCTGCATTCCTAGGTATAAATTCAGCAGCAAGGGCCCAGTTTTCTGTGGGTGAGTGGACAGATCTTGTACGGCTTTCTGAACCAGGTGCGTGCAAGGGAGAAAGAGATGGCTCAGAGCCCCTTCGTCCAGTAGATGGTTCACTGACATGCGGAACAATGCAGGGCTCAGAAACTCTTCGGCCAGAGTGGTATAGAGAAGCATCAAAAGGCAGATAAGCTGTTGTGTGCTGGAAACTGCAGTAACAAGATAAAATGTTAATCGTTTTAGTCAAACTCATCAAAACTTAGGAATATGTGCCATGCATATATACTACAAAGTCTCATGTGTTCCCATGCCAGCATAAGAAACTTAGACTTTACCTGTTCCCAGCCTATGCACACTTTTTTTTTTTTTTTTTTAACTAGCGGTAAGGTAGGGGGTTAGGGTTTTGGGGATACTGTATGTGAGCATGCCTCATGATGCAATATAAATGACACAAAGCATGGCCTAAAACCTGCAGTTCGTAGACAACATAGGTAGACAGCCTGCCACCCCTGTGCTTTGAAATGGCATCTTCTGAATTATACAAACAAAAACACACCTGTCTGTTGATGTGCTTTTTTAGTGGAATGAACCCCTTTAGGCTTGGTTCACACTGGTGTGATGTGGGAACCCTGTAAATCTAGTGAAGGTTCCTGCATTGCACAGTGGTTCACACTGAGATCTGCGAACCGCTGGGGGTGTCAATGTAAAAGTTAATGACACCCCCAGATTGGTTCGCAGAGCAAACTAAAATGGTGCAGGAATCGGATAGCATGGGTGTGACCACCAATGTGAGCCGATTCCAGTGCGGAACAAAATATAGGGTCCGAATGGGATCTGCACCTCAATGCGGTGTGAACAACATGCAATGTCTGTCACTGCACTAGCGGGAACGGGTACTTGGGGTCCATGTACACTGGATTAAAAAACTGCTGCTCCTAGGGGAGTTAATGTTTTGCTTGTAAAAGCAACTAATGTTATCCTATGTGTCCATGCACATCAGGTCATTTAGAGGCATCTTTTAAGCTCGGCAGGTAAGGCAGAACATACATACACCTAAAAGACAAACAATCGGGCTTGAGACCATATATTATCAAGTGTCAGTGGGTACTATATAGCTCAAGCCCAACCGGTTTATTTTATTGGAACAATTGTATGTTAAGTGATTCAGACAAAATGATTAAATACAATACAGAATATTTTACAGTGGTTGGGGGGGGGGGGGGTGTTTATCTCATCACCTGTACATGGTCACCCCCTTGAGGCTTGTAGAGATGGGCAAATCTGGGCTTCACAGAAGCTTCCGACATGAACTTAACCTCCTCCTGAGCTACATTAAACAGCTTTTGCATTTCCATTGAACACAATGTACAAAAGGTGAACAGAAGCCATATACACCAATCCTTTAGTTATTTTTAATGGCTTACCTGCACTTGTTACCATAGCTACAGAACCCATTTTGAAAATGCCGGCAGAGTGGAGCAGGCTTCCTTTCGTGGGAGAAGTGGCAGTTCTCACCCCAACGACAAACACCCCTGAGGAATGCTCTGTGGAGTAAGTAGAAGAAGTAGTCAGACTAAAAAAAAAAGTTAAGTTGTAGAGAACATAATTTTGCTGTGTAAGCAGCTCTCCCAGTAGTTTACTTTATGGAATTTCCCTTGGAGAAAACAAAAACTCAACGTTTGTGAAAATGTAAATAATTGAGGGCTTTCCGACTAGGCAGTTCGTCTGGTACCTCTAAGCTTCCTTGACAAGTAAGACTACAGCGGGAAAGTTTACCCTGAACTGTATAACAGACCCAGAAATGCTTTTGGGACAGCCCAACCATGTAGCTGAAGGTGTCAGGAGAGAAGCAACCCCTGAAGCTGTTCTTGGGTTAAAATGGACTGGCTTTTCAAATACAGGCTAGAACCAGGTACCACTGCAGTAGCGGTTTATGATCAGCTTCCACTGCTGTCACATTTGCACACATTTTGGCAGAGTATACCCAAACGGAGGTCAAATCCTCTAGGTTCTGATGGTCTCCCAATTACTTGGGTAAGACCAGGGGGTGTTCCAGCAGCATTACAAGCAACTTACAGGAGAAAAAAAAAAAAAAAATTTGAGTTGTGGCGAGTGCTTCTCAGACAACATTCAGATAAAGCCTTAAAAGCATTTAAAGTATTTTAAATCAATGAATGCAAGGCGCTCCGATTGGCCAAGGTGGGACCTCTCCACTACGGCCATTCAAAGGCAGCCTAGTATTAATTAAAGTAGAACTTTACCCAAAACTTGATAAAAATAATGTTATTTTGCAAGGAACATATATTCCACATTAATAATTGGGCTACCAAAATGAATGTGCTATAAATTGCCTCCAGCATTGCTCTGGTTTCTTCCTGCTGGATACTACCATTTTGCTGAAGCCCAGAGCCCCTGAACAGCAGTAAATCTTTAGGCTTTTAGCAGATTAGCCCCTACAAATTCAATACAATGCCTAAAAATAGAGCAACTGAGCATGTGCAGAGCGAGGCGAGACAGTATTACTGGATTTTAAACATTATAGGCATTCAATAATATTTTACATAGCTATACCAGCTAAAGGCACCAGCCTAAAGGGATTTAGCAGGACATTTCTAGAGTTACACTTTAAATAAAAAAAAAAATGCAAAGCTTCTTCAAGGGGTTGTAAATCCTTGTGTTTTTTTCACCTTATGCATTAAGGTGAAACAACGTCTCACTAAGCAACCCCCCCCATTCCCATGTGCATACGCTCGCTGCTCTTGATTGGATAGATTGATAGCAATGCAGCCATTGTCTCCCACTGCTGTCAATCAAATCCAATGATGCAGGTGCCGGGGCAGAGTCCGGCATCCTGTGTCTATGGACACAAATGCTGGACTCGGGAGCGCGCCCGCACGGTAACCCCCAGGGAGAGCGCTTCTCCTAGTGGGTTTCCCGATGCGGGGGAGAAGCCGCAAACACCGTTGGGGGACCCCAGAAGTTGAGGATCGGGGCGACACTGTGCAAAACAAACTGCACAGTGGAGGCTGATATGTTTGCTATAAAAAAAAAAAAAAAATAAAACCCACCACACATGAGGTTTTACAACCCCTTTAAAGCCAAAAAGGACCCAGTCCCATTATATTGGGTATGGTGCCACTCAGAGGTGAAAGCATAGCCCTGAACATGGGATACAGGCTTATCCTGACCCCAAGCCAGAGAGCAAGGAAACGTAGGATCGCTGCTACTCCCAACCAGCCCAGGTGAAAAAACACCTAATGGTTTGTGGGAGACTGTAGGCTCCTTATTTATTCACCTGGGCAGGATGGGATTAGTGGCGATCCTTTACATTTTCCTAGCACTCAGAATTGGTATCAGGATAAGCCTGTACCCCATGTTCTGGGATATACTTTGAGCTTACAAGCACTCAGTCCCACTCAATTGTGTTCCAGCAGCTGACGGGAAGTCACCTGTGATGCTCCTCGAACACAGCGCTGTATTATGGAGCTGATGCTACTACAGTATGATACAGCACAGATGGTGGCAACATAACTGTTACGGAAAAAGTATGAAAAAAAGTGGGGATAGAAACCCACTGGGAAATTACACACCACACCCATTGCTAAAAACCCTGCCTGCAGATTTGGGAGCCACGGTCAATGCTAGTGCAGAGCATCATTCATAAATGGGATGCACCAGCCAACCCCCTAGAAACGGGCGACTCATTTTTACTGCAGCGGAGCAGCGCCACACAGTTCGGGTGCAATTTAAGAAACCTACTGATTCGGTAACTATATGCAGTAATGATTCCACTGACTCTACACATTTGCGCTCCTTTAAATATCACTCCTGTGGCTTCTGAATCCTGAAGGCAATAAAAAAAAACAAAACATCGCTGAGCAAATCATAGCATGCGTCCCGCCCTCCGACTGCCATGGTAGGATTTAGGTGGATGGGCTAAAAACCATGCATCCACCGCCCATTTTTAACCCCCCCCCATGCCAGTCACCTCCTCTAAGGTGGAAACTTGGAAGAGGAATGCAGGAAGCTGAGTGGGGTCAGCATGCTCTGTTCCTGCAGCAAAACATTCAGGCCCCCCATGTACACTGGAGGTTTTTAACGCTGCTCCTAAGGGAAGTCTGGTGTTAATATTTTTTCCTGCCTCAACGCTTCGCCATGATAGCCTATGTCAATGTTTCTCAACTCCAGTCCTCAAGGCGCCCCAACAGGTCATGTTTTTTTCATGATTTCCATCATTTTGCACAGGTGATTTGACGTGTTTCACTGCCTTAGTAATTACATCAGCCGCTTCATCTGAGGGCAATCCTGAAAATATGACCTGTTGGGGCACCTTGAGGACTGGAATTGAGAAATACTGATTTGGAGGAGTTGAGGCAGAAATAATAAAAAAAAAAAAAAAAACCCAAAACACCAGCACGTCCAGCAGTGGCGATTAGGCAGGAAAGAAAAAAAAAAAAAATTCTTGATGCATCTAAATGCACGGTCTGTTTAGCGCTTGAGTGTCAAGTCATTTCAATAGACAATCTTTCCGGCCAATGAAATGAACGCCCAAGCACTTGACGTGCCTACGCATATCTACAAGCATCAAAGGGTTTTTTTTTCTCTTGACAAACACTATCAGCCGGAAAGGAGCACAGCAGAACTAGCAATAAACCCAGTATGCATGAAACTTTTTAGAAGGAAGGGGGGAAAATGAGAATATATATATATATATATATATATATATATATATATATATATATATATATATATATATATATATATATATATATATACACATATATACACATACACATACACACACATACATACACTTGGATTACAGGGCCATTAGGTAGTGAATTTATTTTGGATATCATTTAGTGTCACTTTAAAATAATAGCATTTTATATGGTAAAGGTATATTACTATAGAGCGATTCCATTCTATGAAAGCAACATACCTGAGTAGAGGGTGTCCAAAGAAATTTGGCAAAGTATGGAAGATTTGGTTGGACAGCAATCTTTCAATAGCGTAATGAGTTTCTAGATTTCATTGATAGGGGGGAGGCTATCTACATGGTGGTGGGGTGTGGATCTAGAAGGAACTATCATACTTAGACTACCAGGGAAGACGTATATTACTATCATACAGTTTCAGAAGGCAGGAGGATCACCTGGCAGTCCATGATTAAATATACCAAACCTATCCCTCTACATCAAAAGTGACAGCCCTATTCCCAATCCCCCCCATAGAGAGCCATTAGTGTCTCATGTGAACTGGTCACTCTCGCTATATGAATAACCCAGCTGCCTGCCAAGTTCAACCCTTCAGCCCAAATTTGTGCCTGAATTCAGACCTGAAATAGAACCAAAGATGCAAAGGACCCTTGCGCAATGGGCTACGCAGCTGCCTCAGTGATGTGTGAACCAGCTCTATTGAGAGCCGGTCACAATCTCCTGTCATGCAAGTTGGATGCAGGGAAACCCACATCCAATTCACAATAGTGTGAACCCAGCCAAACTGATCATGCTCCCTATGGATTAACCAGCTGTCTGCACAGTTCAACCCTTCAAGCTGTGATCACTTTGTGTCCACATTATGGAGCAGAAAGGAGTGGACACAGTTTGCAGCAGAGAGCCTTCATAAGAAAAGTAGCAACAGTCTCATAGTGTGTACTTACCTGCATGGGGCTCTATGACCCACTCCTCTGCCACTCGCTGTAGCCATTGCCTTGAGATGGAACACACACCCCTTCACTATTAGCCCGTGCACCCGCAAGAGGACACCCTACCCGATAAGCACTCTCTATCCTTCCCACCCCCCCCAATAGGCTGCTTATGAGCCTCACCAGCAGGGGGCTCCCTTTACAACCACTAATGAGTTCCCTCCGCCCTCCTGACTAATCACAGACATGTGTGTCCAATCTACATAGACTCTCAGGCTGGATACACACCTATGCATTTTTTGTGCTTTTTGCATTTTGCAGATCTGCACTACAGATCGTGTTCCATAGGAAACAATGTTAAATGGACTGTAGCGCAAATCTGCAAAATGCAGAAAGCACTAAAACTGCATAGGTGTGAATCCAGCCTCACACACAATATTAAGCCCCATACACACTATTAGTTTTTCTGCAGATTTTTGTCTTCAGATTTAGCAAAACCATATATTATGAGGTCAAACCATAAGGCTGGTTTCACACCTATGCATGTTGCTTTTGAGAGTTTTTGGAGGTTTTTTTTTCATGCTTGCCACGTTTTTGAGCAGCGTTTTTGCCGCGATTTTGCCACGATTTGCTTTTTGCGTTTTTTTTGTTTTTTTTACATTTTTTTTTACAGTCTTAAATAAAAAAAAAAAAAACGGCAAAAACGCACCAAAAACGCATCAAAAACGCTGCAAAAACGGTGCACTCGCGTTTTTGATGCTTGTCCATTGAATTCTATTACATGCAAAACGCTGCATTTTGCATGAAAAAAAGTCCATGACCCTTTCCAAAAATGCAGAGAAACAAAAAGGCATTGATGTGAACATGTTCCATAGGAACCCAAGTTAAAAAATTCCCGTGCATTTCTGCAAAATGCAAAATGCATCAAAAAACGCGCTAGTGTGAATAGAGCCTAATAGCGTGTATGGGGCCTTAGAATGTTTGTTAAATAGTCACATGAATATACATTGTTAGCTTTAATAAGATGAAATATTATCTTAAATACAATAACATTGAAATCTATAGGTACATATTTGTACCTATAGATCATATTTGTAATACCTGTTGAGTATTCATTTACCAATAAAATCACTCATCAATCATTGTAAAGGTTTCAAATGTTTGGATTTTTCTACTCTAGGGTGTGTGAGGAAAGGCGGCCTCAGGGCTGGTGTATGAGGGCATTGTTATCAAACGCAGGCGTTTACATTTTAACGCATTCAAATGCACGAGGGTGCGTCTGGCTTACGTTGCCTGCAAATGCACTGCCCATAGGACAGAAAAATGCAAAAAGGTCAAACGTTGCCTCTGAACCGTTCCAGAAAAATGCAAAGCAGGTCGCACACTTCCTCTGAACCGTTATCCACACCATGTGCAGAAAAACTAAACGCAAAGCTGGGTGCAATGGTTTCCTGCCACATTCAAATGTAAGGATGAGCTCCGGCGTGTTCGCACATTCCACGTGCAGAGCCAGCCAGGAAGTCGGCACGGCGCTAATCACAGGCAGTGAGACATTTTCCCGATGTGCTGCAGAGATCGGGAAATGTCTCACTGCCTGTGATTAGCGCATCGCCATGAAGGCTTCCTGGCGGGCTCTGCACGTGGGCTGTTAGAACAAGACAGAGCTCATCCTTATTCAAAAGACATGTCAGTAGGTTAATTGGCTCTGGCATGTGTATGGACGTGAAGCAGAGATGAGCTTGGTCGTCCTCTGAACTCATCTTTAGCTGAACTTTGAATTTGCGCTTCTGTCCCACGGCTCAGGTAAACAAAGAAGGGGGCTGCAAGGAACGACCCAGCCCACAGCTCATTGAAGTAATAAAAACAAAAGAGAGCGGAAAGCAGGCAGGCCATAAAAAATTCTTGGTCGTTCGTTTTTCGCATTCTTAGCGTGCCAGCGGCGACATGCAATTTTTGTGCTGCAATCGAAAGCGCCTGATCCAACATGCTGGATTTGGTTTAGAAAATGCGCTATTTTTGTTGTTCGATCGACACAACGTTCGGCTTTCGACTCGTCTATGCCCTGCCTTAGGCTCGATTCACACCTATGCATGTTGCTTTTGAGCGTTTTTCGAGGGTTTTTTTTCATGCTTGCCACGTTTTTGAGCAGCGTTTTTGCCGCGATTTTGCCGCGATTTGCGTTTTGCGTTTTTTTTTTTTTTCTTTACAGTTTTTTTTTTTACAGTCTTAAAAAAAATGTAAAAAAATAAAAACGGCAAAAGCGCATCAATAACGCACCAAAAACGCTGCAAAAACGGTGCACTTGCGTTTTTGATGCTTCTCCATTGAATTCTATTACATGCAAAACGCTGCATTTTGCATGAAAAAAAGTCCCTGACCCTTTCCAAAAATGCAGAGAAACAAAAAGGCATTGATGTGAACATGTTCCATAGGAACCCATGTTAAAAAATTCCCGTGCATTTCTGCAAAATGCAAAATGCATCAAAAAACGCGCTAGTGCTAGTGTTAGCAGCATCAGTGTACATGAGGCCTAAGGCTCCATTCACACTAGCGCGTTTTTTGATGCATAGTTGCCAACAGTCCCGATTTTCCCGGGACAATCCCAATTTTGGGACCCTCGTCCCGATCGGAGGCTGTCCCAAATCGGGATTTTCGGGAAAATCGGGAATGTTTGTTTTTTATTTTGTTTTCTGAGCTGGCTCCAGCAAAATGGCCACCGGCGCCGCCGCTAGATCTTCCCCCTAGTGTTCAGTGGAGAGAGGAAGGGGGCTTGATCCGTGCAGCCAATAAATCGGCTTTTTTAGCTGCACGGATTGGCCCCTCCCCTCTCCACTGAACACACGGCCCCGGTGGCCAGACACAGCACACAGCCACAAACACAATGACAGCTCCCAAACAGCCGATCAAGAGAGAGGAAATGCCGCCATGGAGGTGGACAGGCAGAGCGAGTATCTGCAGCACGGCAACAAAAGAAAATGTACAAGTTCCTCCCAGGGGCCGTAGTGCTGCCAGTCAGTCCCGCTGCATTATCACATAGTGCTCAATTCTGCTCTAATGGACTTGTGCTGGGGGGCGTTATGGGAGGGAAGGGTCTGCACTGGCACTGATAGAGGGGGGGTCTGCACTGATAAAGGGGGGTCTGAACTAAGGGGGTTCTGCACTGAGGGGGTCTGCACTGAGGGATCTGCACTGAAGGGGGTCTGCACTGATGGAGGGGGTCTGCACTGAGGGGGTCTGCACTGAGGGGATCTGCACTGTGGGGGTCTGCACTGATTGAGGGGGTCTGCACTGAGGGAATCTGCCCGCTGACAAGGAGTGGGCTGGAAAGCCAGCCCGCCGGGTCCTTAACAACTGATGAGCTATCAGCTGTCAGCAGGATTCCCCGCTGACAGCTGAATGTAAAAAAAAATTGCGAAAAAAATGGCGTGGCCCCCCCACGTCCATACAAGGCCCTTTGGGTCTAGTATGGATTCAGAGGGGGGACCCCCCCACACCAAAATGTTTTAAATAATGACGTGGGGTCCCCCCCAAAATCCATACCAGACCCTTATCAGAGCATGCAGCTCAGCAGGTCAGGAAAGGGAGGGGACGAGCGAGTGGGATGGGTGCTTTGGGGTGGGGTGGGGGGCCCTGCCCATGTCGATGGAGACATCGTCCTCTTCCCCACAATCTTCCCCACAACCCTGGCTGGTGGTTGTGGGGGTCTGCGGGCAGGGGGCTTATCGGGATATGAGAGCCCCCTTTAAGAAACCCCTACCAATTCACATTTTGACAAGTCCTTTATTAAAAATGAAAATTGTCCCCAGTCGTAGCTCCAACGTGCCTTCTTTCTCCAGTACCTATGTCTTCTTCCTCCGATAGTTTCTTCTTCCTCCGGTGCAGTCTTCTCACCCTGGTGCTGTCTTCTCCTTGAGCCGTCTTCGCCTAATGCCATCTTCTCCTTAAGCTGTCTTCTCCTTCTCTTCCCCACATGACGTCACAAGGGGCGGTTCTTCAGTTGATGTAATCGGATGGCCACGCCCCATGGCTATATAAAAAATGGCAGAAAGCAGGAGACAACACAACGGAAGAAGACAGCTTTAGAAGAAGATCAGCTTTTTTTGTTTTTATCGGGTAAGCAGCGGTGAGGCAGAAGACAGCAAAAGGAGACGACGGCACCAGGGGGAGAAGATTGCACAGGAGGGAGAAGAAACTACCAGAGGAAGAAGACATCGGTATCGGAGAAAAAAGACATAAAGGACTCGCCAAAAACCATCTCTTGTTCTTTTTAACCTTTTACTGCTTTTTGGGGTGAATGGGTAGGGGTACAACGTACCCCATACTCATTCACATGGGGGGGGCAGGAATAGGCAGGTCCCTTTTCTTAAAGGGGGCTTCCAGATCCTGATAAGCCCCCTGCCTGCAGACACCACAACTACCGGCCAGGGTTGTGGGGAAGAGGCCCTTGTCCCCATCAACATCCCCAACCCACTATGTTGAGATCTTGCGGCCTGGTATGGTTCTTCAGGAGGGGGGGTTGGCGTGTCCCCTCCCTTTCCTGACCTGCCGGGCTGCATGCTCGAAAAAGGGTCTGGTATGGATTTTTTCTTTAATTTTGGCTTGGGGGGGCAGGGGGTTGGTCCCCTCTGAATCCATACTAGACCGGAAGGGTCTGGTATAGACCTGCGGGGGCACCCTATGTCGTTTTTTTTTCAGGATTTTATTTTTTTGCCGGCAATTGTTTTTCACATTCAGCTATCAGCAGGCAACCCCGCTGACAGCTGCAGACTCACTGGTTGTTAAGGATGCGGTGGCCAGCTTCCCGGCCCGTTCCTTAGCAACCAGCTATATACAGTGTTTAAACAGAAAAATAAAAACTGCAAAACGCAAAACACATCAAAAGTCAAATCACAAACACAACATTGTTTCTGATGCGATTCCATTGAAGTCTATTACACGCAAAACACGTGAAAAAAGTCCCGACCCTTTCCAAAAACACACCGGCCGCAAAACGCATAGATGTGAATGTGTACCATAGGAAACCATGTTAAATGGACTGTAGTGCATTTCAGGAAAATGCAAAACAACTAAAAAACACATAGGTGTAAACCTAGGGTAGCCAAAGCAAATGAATAAGTGCATATATAAATTGCTGTGGTACACCTGTACTGCCGGATCAAACTCCACTGATAGGTCCTGTGTACGTAATAATCAGCTGTATTTTACCCCCCCCCCCACACAAATCAGCCTTATGGGGGGTATAGCCTTGCTGCTGCCCTGATGCAAAAATGATCACTCCCCTGTCGAGTATGGCGAGCAGTAAGTGAATAAGGCCTGCTGCAACTGTCCCATACCCACATGCAATCTGCACAGTGACATGGGCTTTTAGGGTTTAAAACAGGCAATGTTGAGGCAACACCTCCCGTCAAAAGCCCCTTTGGAAAGCAATCCATGTGAATCACTTTTCAGAGGTATAAACAAGGCTATATACAAACGCATAGCAAAACATGATCTGTCTAGCAAATCTAACAACAATGTTCAATGCCTAAATGGAAGTTCCATTTTTTTAGTATTTGTTAAACTTTCAACTATTGCTGCATTTGTACCTTGTGTTTCAAAATGGTGAGCTTAGGAATGTCAAGATTTTACCTGAAAACAAAAACAATAAAATAAAAACTAGTGTAACAAGCACCATGGCTGCTCTCTATGGAATGAAATGTACCAACAAATCAGCTGTGTCTTCCGGGTAGTAAAGCACACCTGCGATATAATGTATATCGTACATGTGCCTGTACACAAGAGGCCTAATACACTCTAAACATAGCACACTACACATAATACATTTAGGCTTCATTTTCACTGTTCCATGTGCATGCAGCACATATAGTAACGTGTAGGTGTGAATGAGCCCATAGGGTGTCCCTTTGTTTTTTAGACTAAAATGCAGTGTAAAGATGTGAGCCAGCCACATTGGAAAGAATAGCTGTAGCATCCTCTTAGAATAGGTTAGTAGAGAGGCTCAGATAAATCTTGTTCTTTGGCTGCTCTGTAAACATTGGAGCGATGTGTGATTATTTTTGCCTGTTCTAGGTCTCAATGGCTGCAGGCTCAACTACTTCTCCTTGCTTTTTAGTGGATTCTATAATGAAGTAGGTTGGAAAAGATAAAATCTTGGCCTGATTATTTATGTGGTCTCAGCCAATCCTTGGGGGAGAATCACAAGTAGGTGACTGATGAGTGCATAAATAGTTATAATAATATTTATAATTAATCGATAATAATTAAAATAAATAGAGGCCTGGAGCAGCAGGGTTTATCAAGTCCCAGCTCAGTGAGACCTGGGGGGGGGGGGGGGGCTATTTGGAGCCAAATCAAGGGGATTCACTGAGGACCTGGCCTGGATTTTCACAGGAGAAGTGTCTGGCTGATATCGGATGAAGGCATTCAAGTATACGGGAACATAGTGAGTATAGGCCTGGATATAGGATCAGGGCCGTCTTTAATATTGATTGGACCCTGGGCAAAACTTTTCTTGGGGCCCCCCCCCCCATGCAGTTTCGCTCTCCACCTACTCTGAGACATACAATAAGTAGCAGCTAGACTCAAAATCAGTTTACTGAATCAGATCAGGCAGCAATTGTGATTGGTTGCCAGAGGTTACAATGTATCATTACTGCTCACTGACTGGTTGCTAGAGGTTACAGCACACATTACGGCTCACTGATTAGTTGCTAGAGGTTACAGCACATGATTTCTGCTTGTTGATTGATTGCTAGAAATTACTGTGGATATGACCTTAGGGGGGCATGATATACATATCAATGCTGCCGGCCGCCGCTATTTACATATGAATGCCATCGCTATTTCCAAATAAATGCCGGCAATTTACATGTAAACACAGGGTCTGCAGGTGAGTCATCTGTACACAACAATAGGGCAGAGCTGGACAGCATTAGTAGCAGCACTTCACTTCACACTGAGATATTGGGACACAGCACAGAACTAAAACCTCAAGGGATGAGGGAATTTAAACCAGGATAGTTGGCAAGTATGAGGTAGCTGTTTTGGGCCCCACAACAATGACAGGGCCCAGGGCAGCTGCCCCTTTTGCCCTGCCTTAAAAACGGCCCTGTATAGGATCCTAGTGATTGTTCGATGCTCTAACCCAGGGGTCTCCAAACTTTCTAAACAAATTGTCAGTTTACTGTTCTTGAAACTTTAGGGGGGCTAAACAGGGGCCAGCGGGAGTACAAAATGTTATGGTGTCAGTGATAGGAAACAGTGTGCCCTCTTTGCTATAAGGGTAAGAAATAGTGCCCCATCGTTAATGTCAGTGGGAGGAATAGTGTCCTATCATTAGTATTAATGGAAAAAATAGTGTCCCATCATTGGTGTCAGTGGGAGGAATAGTGCCCCATCATTGGTGTCAGTGGGAGGATCAGTGCCCCATCATTGGTGTCAGTGGGAGGAATAGTGTCCCATCATTGGTGTCAGTGGAAGGAATAGTGCCCCGTTGTCTGTGTCAGTGGCAGGAACGATGCCCCACTGTTGCTGACAATGGAGGGAGTAATTCCCAAAGGGCCGGATAAAAACAAGCGAAGGGTCGTATTTGGCTACCGGGCCGCAGTTTGGAGACCACTGCTCTAATCCCAGCATCTGCTCCAGTACTGTTGGATTGGGACCTTTCATTTGCTTGGAATCTCAGGGTTGCTGTCCCCCTATTGTTTGCCAAGCGGGGGGGAATTATCCTGAAGAGAGTTGACAGGGCACAAAGTGTCCTCTGGTTCCTTAATGCGCTAGATTTGGAGAACCTAAAAGCCCATCCTGCACCCCAACCAAGTTCAAAGAGCATTCTTAGATTGTAATCTATAACGAGCAGCGCCCTATGATTCCTACTGTATTAGCTTGTATCGTATATATATTGTCTGCCCTTATGTTGTAAAGCGCTACCTGAGAGTAGCCGATCTGGTACACTAAAAACAGACAGATGGGGATCCGTTCCCCATCCATTTGGCGGATCGCATGATAGTGAGATGGAAACGGACAGGCAGTTTGTTTCCATCCGACTGCCCCATATAGAATAGCAGGCTCTGAAAGGGGCCTAAAACGGCATTTCCTGCCTGGTCACGGAATTGTGAGGCTGTCCGAGTTGTTGTGTGCCTGGGTGCTTGTACACCCAAATGGGAAGAGAACCTGCGCTCCATATGATTTCTACTTGAGATAATATTTTACACAGAAAAATAAGAGAGTTTTGCTGCATCACCCACAGTGATTTTTTTGCAGTTGCCTTTCAATATACAGTTGTGTGAAAAAGTATTTGCCCCCTTTATGATTTTTTTTTTTACATATTTGTCACACTTCAATGACTCAGATCATCAAACAAATTTTATTATTATACAAAGTTAACCCGCGTAAATACAAAATGCAGTTTTTAAATGATGGTTTCATTTATTAAGGCAAAAAAGCTGTCCAAACCTGCCTGACTTTATGTGAAAAGGTAATTGCCCCCTAAACTTATTAACTGGTTGTGCCACCCTTGGCGGCAACAACTGCAATCAAGTGTTTGCGATAACTGGCAATGAGTCTTTTTTTTTTAACAATCAGGAGTGCTTTATTAAAGGAAAAATACAATACATAATAGCAGTACAGTGTATAACAGTAGTGTAATCATTTCACATGGTACATATACATTATATAGTCAGCAGTGTGAAACCGTTTGTCAGTACAGGAAAAGGTATATTTCTCAAACCTGTGTTCAGATATTGGATCCCATGAGGAGGGGGGGGGGCGACAGGGAAAAAAGGGGGGCGGGGCAGAAAGGAGGGGGAAGATGGAGGGAAAATAGTAGTAAGGGGGGAGGGAAGGCGGAAGGGTCCCAGATCTCTATACCCAATTGACTAAAATGCTGTCCATGGCAACCATACTTTGTGGAATTTCCAGGGGCATCCACGACTAATGTATGTCAACTTATAAAGAGGGAGGGCAGCATTAACTTTACTTTCCCAAGTGGCTACATCAGGAGGGGCAGAGGAGGTCCATTTACACAATATTTATTTTTTGGCATAGAGAAGCAGATATGAAATCAGCAATTTGCTATGATGCGATCTTTGGTCATTATCATGAATACCCAGCAAAGCTAGTTCAGGCATCATAGGAACAGCCAGTTCAAGACGAACATTCAATTGCTCAAATACCCCTGCCCAAAAGGTCGACAACATGGGGCAGTCCCAGAACATATGTATATAGGTGCCCAGGTGCGCCAGACATCTAGGACAATGTGGGTCTCTATCAGGATATATTCTAGACATACGCACCGGGGTAAAATACACCCTGTGGAGAAACTTTGTTTGTATGAGTTTGTCCCCTGCAGAAATGACTAGCTTGGGGCCTTGTTCTAAGCTGTCCTCCTAATCCTCCCTCTCCAGTGCCGGGATATCAGCCTTCCACTTTTCCCAGAGCCTGTCCAATTTGAGGGTATCTTTGGAAAGCAGGTTACCATGGTACCATAGAGAGCAGAGATTTCTTCAAATCACCACAGGACAGGAGGTCCTCTACCGGGTCCAATTGTAAAGTGGGGGGCATAGGACATTGGGACCTAGTCGCGTGACGAAGTTGGGCATAGTGGAAAAACATCCATCCAGGTAGGGCATAGTTCCTAGTTAATTGGGAGAAAGACAGGTACCTGAAGGCATGATATCTCTCAATATCTTAATGCCGAATTTTGCCCATACCTGAGGATCCAGTATTGACCTAAAATGGGGCAGATTAGGGTTTTCCCAGAGAGGCTGAACCGGAGACCAGTGATCTGCTTGGGAAAACCTGCGCCGAGCCGCGATCCATATTTTGATCATCGCCCTGGTTGGAGTAGGGAGATCCTCATATGCCCCCATTCCTCTATACACCAGATTTTGTAATTCTTGCAGTGAGCCCAGCCAGGCTGCTTCTACACAGACCACAGCATTAGAACGTTTCGCCTCGAACCACCAGTATGTCGTGACCAGCATTGCTGCCCAATAGTAAACCCGAAGGTTCGGAAGGGCAAGACCCCTCAGGTGTGTTGGTGAGCATAGTGTAGATTTTGCCAGTCTCGGGATGGATCCATTCTATATAAAGGAAGTGACACATCTATCTACCTCCTGAAAAATGACACCGGTATTCAAACCGGAGATAGCATTCCTGCACATGCAGATGTGGCGTCTTGCTGGATGCCTTTCCCTGCATGGCTGTCCTCCTATTGAAGTCTTTGAGTTTGCCAACAATTCTTGCAACTACCTAAGGGTGTCCTGGCCCTAACCCTCTCTCCCCCAAAAGTTTGTTAAGAGAAATAAACTTTCTTTTGCATTCAAGAAGTGTCTGGCGCCCAATAACTTTACCTACTCTGCACCCACCATGCCTCACAACCCACTACATACAGAAGGATGTCAGCTATCCCTGGCACTGAAGTTCTCATTAGATCAAAGGAGGCCTGGGACCTTGCTCCATTTGGTGCCCAACATGGGGCTAAGGCATTATCTCTGCAGCCATCACCCTTAGCAACTGGCCTCAGCTTCATCTGGATTTCGTCTGGCTCCGTGGGAAGGTGGCAAGTAACCTTTACACTTCTAATGGACTATGTTGTCGTGTGGATTACCAATATGGTAATCAAGTCTCACTGGTCAGGGGAGAGGATCAGCCTGGTCTTTTGACACTTCCCGACAGCGCTGTGAGGGTTAATACAGACTCCAAAATGGACTCCAGTACAGTTTTGGAGTGCCACAGCATGAAGAAGGCGGTTCTCAGGGAACATTTGCACCAATCCGTTGGCAGGGGGAGGCGTTCCCACTCTGCAGAGGAGGATAAGGAAGTGCTGCCACATGTGTCTGATTATGGGTTGGAGAGAAAGATGGCACAGTTTGTGAGTGAGATGGCAGATTGGAGAAAGTGTGCTCTGGGTTTTTGTTTCAGTCCGAGTGAAGCAAAACCTGTCCTCACTGACACCGGAGTGCGGTATACACCGAAGGGCAAGCTTGCCTTGTATATGGCTGGAGGCTATGAGGCTCTGGGACTGAGCTGTGGAAAATGTTCCAGCCTGACTGCGCAGTTGAGGCATGGATCGTCTGTCGACGCTGCGGAGAGCAACTGTTTGAGGTTATCTACCCAACTCAACCTCCGTGGACCCTAAAAGTGGATTGGGACTGTAACGTCGCCATCCCGGCTGCGGATGATATCCCGAGCCCATCACTGCTGCCCTCACCTCGGTGACTGCTTGTCAGGGCTGGGCTCAGCCCTTCCTTCTCTGAGCTGTCGGCTAATTGCCAGCTCCTATCTCTTCACAGTGACTTACTTGTTGATGATATCCTGCTCATCAGTCCTGCCTGCTTAAGCCGTCCAGCCCAGATGATCTCTGCCTTCACCTCGGTCACATCTCTAGAGACGCTCTCCTGTGTTCCTGTTAAAGACTTGCTTGGCTGACATTCCTTCTGGCTCCAAATCCTGCTTGCTGTTCTACTATGCTCATCTCTGGGTCCCTGACGTTTTGGTTTGTCTGACTATACGTTCTGGTTCTTGAACTCTCGCTATGTTTTGACTATGTTTACTCTGTTTACCTTTTTTTATTATTATTAAACAAGTGAAATTTAAATGTACTTCTGTCTCAGTCTGATTCCTTTTTTCTGACACTGCCCCAGGACCCAGCGCACCGATCGCTCCTCGAGGCCTTGGTTGGGCCCAACTGCTCGCTCTGATGTCCGAACGCCCTGGGAGGCAAGTACCAGAGCTGGGTAAGCTAGCGAGAATTAAGAGTGGTGTGCCTGTGGGGGAGATGATGCATGTGGCCATCAAGGGAGATGCCATAGTGGTGCCAGTGCAGGTGCATGCTAAGTGCAACTACATCCCGGCCGAAGAGTGCCCTACCATTTCAGATTCAGACATTCCGTCTGACAGTCTATCGGAACTCTTTTCTAACACATTGTCTTACACTGTAAAGCGGGGTGAGAGTGATGAAGAACTACTATGCAATATGCAGGAGGATGAAACACCTGCTACTACTACCGACAGCGTGCACATTACGCTGTCAGCCAGTGCAGCTCCGCTGATCAGCATTGCCAGGTCTGTTGAAGAAGACCATGGGGCTCAATGGGTCCCCAAAGTCCGCCCTAGCATGCCCATGCCCAGATCATAAGCCTGATGTGGTCGCTGGGTGCTCGGTCCAGCGTGCTCCAGATGCCCGGGTTCTACCCCGATACAGAGATCCCAAGACCCTGCCTCGGCTGTCCAAGATACAGAGGATAATAATTAATAAAGTGGCAGAAGACTACTGGTGCTTATACCCCTATATTCCCCCTCATCTGGAAGAGGAGATTTCGGAAATCCAATGGGTGGATGAAGCCGTGCGCGGGTCCCTTCAGATCCCCCTCGAGACAGATTTTTTAAAGCTGTCACCTAGGATGTCCAGGAAGTACCTGACAGTGTTTAAAACCTGGGGTTACGGCAGGAAGATCAACCTAGATGGTGTAGTCATCCGACGACCAGACAAAGGGGATCTTAAGCGATTTGTCACCACGGTGAATAAGAAGGGAGAGTCTGTAATTCTACCCGGTCCCTGGTACTACTGGTGAAACATAATTGAAATAGTATCTTTACCACTTGGATTACAAATATGTGTTGTGTGATGTCAAGGATGCTATGCTGACAGTCACTTTACACACACATTTAAGGTGTTGCTAGTGGAGAACATTCCAGAGAGCTGTACTGCCCGGACTATGCTAGACTGAATGCTGCCGGCAGATACATGGAGTGCCCACCTGAGCCATGCTGGCTAAAGTTTGAAGTTGTTGGGGTGATTCACCCTGAAGGGCGACCTGTGATCTTCAGCAGGTTGTTGCTCCTAAGTGAAAAAAAAATCTTCTAAGTTCCCGGCTGTCATGTGGACTGAGGATGTCTATGCAAAGGGACCTATGTCTTGAAATGTGGTCCTTTGCATTAGGGCCCGGCTGCGTGTTTCCTGAAATGCAGCTGTGCTTCCTTGTCCCCGGAGTTGTCCCTGAGAAAGAAGGGAAACTGCTGGGAAATATAGTCCACCCAGAGGGAAATCGATGGACTGTAAACTGTATTGGACTCTAATGCCCTGTACACACGGTCGGACATTGATCGGACATTCCGACAACAAAATTCATCAGATTTTTTCCGACGGATGTTGACTCAAACTTGTCTTGCATACACACGGTTGCACAAAGTTGTCGGAAAATCTGATCGGTCTGAACGCGATGACGTAAAACACGTATGTCGGGACTATAAACTAGGCAATAGCCAATAGCTTTCGTCTCTTAATTTATTCTGAGCATGCATGGCACTTTGTGCGTCGGATTTCTCTACACATGATTGGAATTTAAAGGATCGGATTTTGTTGTCGGAAAATTTTATATCCTGCTCTCAAACTTTGTGTGTCGGAAATTCCGACGAAAAAAGTCTGATGGAGCCCACACACGAGCGGAATTTCCGGCAACACAATCCAATCGCACTTTCTCCGTCTGAAAATCCGACCATGTGTACAGGGCATAAGTGTTTAGCCAGTTAGATGAGGCTGTAATAAAGGAGCCAATCCCCACCATGCCTGTGAATAATGGACTAAAGCCATATGTCTGAACTGTTTCTAGTGTGGTCACCAGGTGGCGTGAGCGGTGCTGACCTGAGTAAACGTTATTCACCTTATGTGCAAAATGTCAATTGTTGATCAATGGGAAGGAGGTGGCATTCTCCCTTGAGGATAGGACCTGCTTCTTAAATTGTTAATAATACAATATTCCATAGGGTGTATATACACTGCTATGTTGTCTTCAGCTGAGGACAATTGTTACATAGTAGGTGAGGTTGAAAAAAGACACAAGTCCATCAAGTCCAACCTATGTGTGTGATTATATGTCAGTATTACATTGTATATCCCTGTATGTTGCAGTTGTTCAGGTGCTTATCTAATAGTTTCTTGAAACTATCAATGCCCCCTGCTGAGACCACCGCCTGTGGAAGGGAATTCCACATCCTTGCCACTCTTACAGTAAAGAACCCTCTACGTAGTTTAAGGTTAATTCTCTTTTCTTCTCATTTTAATGAGTGGCCACGGGTCTTGTTAAACTCCCTTCTGCGAAAAAGTTTTATCACTATTGTGGGTTCACCAGTATGGTATTTGTATATTGAAATCATATTCCCTCTCAAGAGTCTCTTCTCCAAAGAAAATAAGTTCAGTGCTCGCAACCTTTCCTCATAACTAATATGCTCCAGACCATTTATTAGTTTTGTTGCCCTTCTTTGTAATCGCTCTATTTCCAGTACATCCTTCTTGAGGACTGGTACCCGGAACTGGACAGCATACTCTAGGTGCGGCCTGACCAGAGTCTTGTAGAGCGGGAGAATTATCGTTTTATCTCTGGAGTTGATCCCCTTTTTAATGCATGCCAATATTCTGTTTGCTTTGTTACCAGCTGCTTGGCATTGCGTGCCATTGCTGAGCCTATTATCTACTAGGACCCCCAGGTCCTTTATCATCCTAGATTCTCCCAGGGGTTCTCCCCCCAGTGTATAGATTGCATTCATATTTTTGCCACCCAAATGCATTATTTTACATTTTTCTACATTGAACCTCATTTGCCATGTAGTTGCCCACCCCATTAATTTGTTCAGATCTTTTTGCAGGGTTTCCACATCCTGCAGAGAAGTTATTGCCCTGCTTAGCTTAGGATCTTCCACAAATACAGAGATAGAACTGTTTACCCCATCCTCCAGGTCATTTATGAACAAATTAAATAGGATTGGTCCCAGCACAGAACCCTGGGGGACCCCACTACCCACCTCTGACCATTCTGAGTACTCCCCATTTATCACCAACCTCTGAACTCGCCCTTGTATCCAGTTTTCAATCCATGTACTCACCCTATGGTCCATGCCAACGGACCTTATTTTGTACAGTAAACGTTTATGGGAAACTGTGTCAAATGCTTTTGCAAAATCCAGATACACCACGTCTACGGGCATTCCTTTATCTAGATGGCAACTCACCTCCTCATAGAAGGTAAATAGATTGGTTTGGCAAGAACGATCCTTCATGAATCCATGCTGATTACTGCTAATGATTACTAAAATCTTGTATATTGGGTCCCTTATCATCCCCTCCAAGAGTTTACATACTATTGATGTTAGACTAACTGGTCTGTAATTCCCAGGTATGTATTTTGGGCCCTATTTAAATATTGGTGCTACATTGGCTTTTCTCCAATCAGCTGGTACCATTCCAGTCAGTCCATTACAGTCAGTAGACTGTCAGTAAAAATTAGGAACAATGGTCTGGCAATTACTTGACTGAGTTCCCTAAGTACCCTCGGGTGAAAGCCATCTGGTCCCGGAGATTTATTAATGTTAAGTTTGCCAAGTCTAATTTTAATTCTGTCCTCTGTTAACCATGGAGGTGCTTCCTGTGATGTGTCATGAAGATAAACACTGCAGTTTTGGTTACTGAAACCCCCAATTTCCTCGTGAAGACTGAGGAGAAGAATAAATTCAAGACCTTCGCCATCTCCCCATCCTTTGTAACCAGATGTCCTTCCTCATTCTTTATGGGGCCAATATGGTCTGTCCTCCCTTTTTTACTGTTTACATACTTAAAGAATTTTTTGGGACTTTTTTTGCTTTCCTCCGCTATGTGTCTTTCATGTTCTATCTTAGCCATCCTTACATTTCTTGTTGCATTCTTTATAAAGTCTGAATGCTGATGATGATCCCTCAACCTTGTATTTTTTGAAGGCCTTCTCCTTTGCTTTTATATGCATATTTACATTGGAGTTAAACCATCCAGGACTTTTGTTCGCTCTTTTAAATTTATTACCCAATGGGATGCATTGGCTAATGCCTTTATTTAATATGCTCTTAAAGCAAACCCATCTCTCCTCCGTGTTCTTTGTTCCTAAGATTTTATCCCAATTTATGCCTTCTAGGCATACCTATATTGCCCCATATTTCCACATCCGTGATCAGGTCTGTATTGTTGGTAATCAGTAGATCCAGTAACTCTTTATTTCTAGTTGGTGCGTCTAACATCTGACCCATAAAATTGTCCTGCAAGACATTTAGGAACTGGCGAGCCTTAGATGAGTGCGCGGTTCCCTCCGTCCAGTCTATGTCTGAATAGTTAAAATCCCCTATTATGATAACACTTCCCATCCTTGCTGCTAATCCAAATTGTAATGGGAGATCTGTCTCCCCTTCCTCCCTCAGGTTAGGGGGCCTATAGTATACTCCCAGTATTATTTTCCCCCTAGCTTCATCCCTTTGGAGCTCAACCCATAAGGATTCCACCTCCTCTATAGCTCTCTTAGTGAAGTCATCTCTCACATTTCACTTTTTACATTATTCTTGATATATAGGCATAGCCCTCTCCCTTTTTTACCCTCTCTATCCTTGTGATAAAGGGTATACCCTTGAATGTTTGCCAGCCAATCATTAGAGCTGTTGAACCAGGTCTCTGAAATTCCCACAAAATCCAAATCCTCCTCATACAACAGTATCTCTAGTTCACCCATCTTGTCCGCCAGGCTCCTGGCATTGGTGAACATGCCACGTAGTTTAGACCGATCGCATATTATCCTCCTTTTGGGTGTTCCGAGATTGCAACTAGGACTTGCTACTATACTTACCTTGGGTTTATGTGCTTTGGTCAACCTACCACTAATGCCCCCAATACTACCCTCTGGAATATCTTCCGCGCTGACTATCTCTACCTCTGGACCCTCCCCCATCGCCTAGTTTAAAAAACTCCTCTAACTTTTTGGCCATCTTCATTCCCAGCTGATCTGCACCCCCCTTATTTAGGTGCAGTCCGTCCCTTCTATAGTACCGGTTATCGATCGGTCCCTAAAATCATTCTTTAGGACACTCCATCTGCCTCTGACTTTGTCATTGGTGCCAACATGCACCATGACAGCTGAGTCTTCCCCAGGCCCTCCCAATAATCTGTCCACCAGATCCGTGATCTGCTGAACCTGAGCACCCGGTAGACAACATACTGTTCGGCGATTCAGGTCTTTGTTACAGATTGGCCTCTCTGTCCTTCTAAGAATTGAGTTCCCTACCACCAGAATCTGTCTTTCCTTTCCCTTCACTTCCACCCCACTCTCACTGGAGGAGTTCTTCCCCCTGCAGCTAGGAGAGTCCCACAGCTCCAGCAGTGCTGGTCCCTGACTGGTTTCACCAATGTCACTCAATGGAGCATACTTATTGGAATGCTCCAGCCCTGGATCGGCCTCCCTGGCGCTTCCCCCTCTACCCTTCCTGACTGTCACCTGAATTGAAACCTGTTTAATCCCGTATGTATATATTGCATCATGTTACCTTAGGATAGGATTAATTTGCATTGCTGTTGATTCTCTCTTTCAGGTGTTGCTGTGTCGATGTGTGTTTCTTGGCTAAGGAGAGACAGGGGATCTAACCTGCCCTCAGCACTAACCTGTTTCCATTATCACTGTACATATATTTTAGATAGATAGTGAGGAATCAAGGTTGTTGCTTAGGCCTGCCTTTAAAATTGTGCATAGATATTTTTGATACTTTATTGTCCTAAATGACCCATCATAGTTTTTTTTATATATGACTATTTGACACCTATGTTTATTCATGTGGTACATATGTTTATATTTCTATATTGTTAACCCTTCCCTGTTTCCCTACCAATCCCAGTTTTTGCCAGGACACTCGCTCACAGGCTTGAGAGCTTTAAAAGAAATGATTTTCTGCAAACCCCAAGACGTAGTTTTGTGGGCAGGGGGAGGATGTAGCACCCTGGAGTTTAACCAGGGTTGCTCCTCACAAATGTACTTGCAAGTAGTTATCCTGGTTGATTGGTAGAGATCTATTGATTTCTCCCTAAGTTTGGCTTTGTTGCACTTTTCTCTTCTACCACTAGGTGGCCGGGTACTCTGTGGTAGTAAGAACGAGAAGAGCAACACAAGGTCAGGTTATGGGTATATGGGGTATCTCAGCCAAAGGGCAGGGGTTTTCTTGAATCCCTTGGCCTGCTGGGAGAGCCTATATATTCTGGTGGAGTCAGGTGATGTTATTTGCCACCTGTATGGCTGTCTGGGTGGACATGTGTCATATTGCCTGGGCTGCTAGGCCAGAGATGGGGCCTATTCCGGGCACATCTGGCTGCTAGGCTGTCTGAGGGCCTATCCAGAAGCAAGAGAGCAGCGCAGGGTTGGAACGGCGACTTGCAGTCCAACAAAAAGTGACGGTTCCGCCGGCCGGAGAACCTGTTGTGCTCGGAAGTAGAGGGGAAGCTGTCGCTAGTAAGGGACTATCCAGCTAATTACCAGGGACCACAGTAAGTAACTGAAGCAAGTATCGGAGCAGCATTCTCACCAACCGGGGACGGTGAAGAATCGGAAAACTTCAGTGGGTATCCAGCCAGGGACCCAGCCAGTGTAGGTGACGCTTGCAGAGCAGCCTTGTGTGCCAAGTCAGGGACCGAACAGGCCAGCAGGGGGTGTTTTTCTCTTTCATGTCACTGTGACGCTAGTCAGCTCACATTCACACTGCTGCTGGCAATCATTTGATTTATTATTATTTTATTTTTTCTTAATTGGCGCAAAGGTTTTTTTCTTCTATATAAATTAATTTAATACTTTCTGAATCATTGATCTGGAAAGGTTTGCAGATAAGGAAATCTGGGGTAAACAAAAACAAAAAAAACTTATCTACACACTTATTTCAATTCAACGACCCACATTTCTCTCATGACAGGTTCCTTTTGGGCTGGCCAGATACAATGCAATCTGATTGTACAATCACTTACCAAAAAGAGTGAAATCTCACAAAAAAATCTATTTATTTTATACCAAAGCAAGTAGAACATTTTATATTACAGAGATATTGGAAAATATAAAAGAGATTGTACATTCAAATTGCAATGCGTGTGGCCCAGTTTTCTCAAGTCGCCATAAGCCCACCTAAGACCTGCTTACACAGCATTTCAGCACAGTAGTCCTTGTGTTTGTAGGCAGCAGTGTACTCTTATATCGCTTCTATTCGTTTTATCAGTTCTATTCTTATATAACTTCTGAATTTTGAACAATTTAAACAGCAGTGTATGCACATGGGTCCTTTGGACACATCCATAAAATGTGTATTTATAGACACATTTTCAGCCCATTGCTGTAACATGCATATTGAGGTTTTTCCTACAGCTTACATTTACCTCTTTGGAATACAAAGGATGTACTGTACACCAGAAACACCAATTAGGTATGCTGAGTACAAAGAAATAGGTCTACATTGATTGAAGAAAAGGCCTTGCAAAACAATGCATTAGAAACATATTGGATTAGTAATGTGAATACTATCACATAATACGTCATTGGAAATATTATGAGAGTTTTTTAGCACAATCAGATCTAATGTACAGGAACCACAGTAATATGTGCATAAGGACTCATTTGTCTATGCCTTAAAGGCCAATTTATAGCTTTTCCTTTTAACACGTACAAGTTTGCCATTGTTTTACCTTTTAAAGTTCGCATTTGTGCTGTGTGTGCTGTGTGTTTATGTGTGCTGACAGAAGTTCAGGAGCATTTTAAGAAGTCAAACTGTGGTAGAGTACAAAATATTTTACAGCGCACACATACAAGAATGACATTTCCTGCAGGGCTAGTTAAAAACACCTGAACATATTCAAAAAATACGGGGGTTTGGTCACACTATACGGTCATATAGTGCTAAGCCCACTTACTGCGACAAAGTACCCCGAATTATGTATGTATGTATGTAATCTTGTATGTGTGCGCTGTAAAATATTTTGTACTGTTTGTAGGTCTTATAGCAGCATCATCTTGAATTTAAACGCATTGTATGGTGTGCCCCCCAAATATGTTCTTGTAAACTGTGGTAGAGGACATATTGATCAGGAATGGCAGCATACATGATCATAAGAAAACACACCAACCAAAAACAATACTAAAAAAAAAACACAGAAGAACACAGAAGCATAGATATAATGCTAGTGTGCGCTGTTGTAGTTTTGATTGCTTTCAAATTGCAATGCAATGTGCTTAGTGTACTACGAGCATGTCACACTGCATTGCACTGAGAATATAGAGACTGCCATTGCTGGCAAGTATGTGACTTCAGTTCTTTATAGCCTTAAATCTGGAGCAAGCAAAAGTCAGAGAAACATTCCTCATCTCTAAACATTTTTTGAATCAGTGACACAGAAGTGCCTGCTGTATCACGTACTTGTATGAAAAAGTATCCTGTTCTCTTTGTATTGCTTTGTTTATGTGAAATCCCTGGTGTTCCTGTCAGTCCCTCTGCTTTCCTAATGAAAACTGACCACACTAGGCAGGAGAGCTTACTGTGGTCAGATCTCTAGCTGTGCTGGGAACTCAGTCTGCTCTCCTCCAATGATCAGTCTTGTCCTGACATGCCCCCCTTCCTCCTGCAAAGTTATTCACTGGGAAGACACGTGTGCTGCTGTTTCTCCTCCCCCAACTCTCTGAGCTCCTTATGGAGCTAAGAACAGAGGTTATGTGATCACATAAAAAGGGGAAAAATGTATTTATAATGTTTTTTAAATATATATACACACCTGCTTTGCCTTTCCTTTCTATTTTAAACTGAATGGGTTGTTTTAAAAGGTGAGGGTTCACATATACTTTAAGGTACAGCATCAGTATGGCAGCCCGGCAGTTAGGAATTGCTAGATGGGGATAACAGCAATAGCAGCCCCCAGGTCTCCTTTTGGAACACACTGGGGTTGATTTACTAAAACTGGGGACTGCAAAATCTGGTGCAGCATGGTAGCCAACCTGCTTCTAACTTCAGCTTTTTTCAATTAAGCTTTGACAAAAAAAAATGGAAGCTGATTGGTTTGTACGCAGAGCTGCACCAGTTTTGCACTCTCCAGTTTTAGTTAATCAACCCCATTATTTCTTATTTTACAGATACTTTCTTTAAAGAAGAACCCTGTCTACAGAGGAAAATTTATATTGTCTGTTATTGTGGATCTGGTTAGATAATTTTATCTTAGTTATTAAAGCTTAAAATGGTTGTAAACATCAGTCATGAAATCTGAACAAAGCACATACAGTATATCTGTAGTGTTTACTTGTCTCTTTACAAAGCTGTGTCATTTCTCTCTGGTGCTTTGTCCCTCTGTTATCTGCATGTGTCACTTCTGACAAGCTATCCCGACACCAGAGATAAAATGGTGACAGAGGAGAGAACCCAGCACACAACTTGTCTGTTCACAACAGAGCTCTGCATCGTTCCTTTGTTTCTGTGCCGTGTGTGAAGGGGGGGGGGGGGGGTGTCCATTTCGTCCAATTAGCTCTCACACACTGTACAATAGCTTTAACTGCAGCTCTCTGCCCCCTCCTTTGTGCTCCTGATGAAGAAGGATTTTATCACAATTCTGCACTTTTGAAGAGATGTAGAAAAGAGAAGACTGCAGATAAACAAGTAAAACCTATGTAGGATGATTTGTTTCATCTCTGTGTATCATCTGAGGCTATTCACTACACTTAACTGGCTATATGTGAGGGTTTATAACCACTTTAAAGCTGGGTTCACACTATTGTGAATGCTCATGTCAGGAGACTGTGACGGCTCTCAATGGAGCCAGTTCACACAGCTCCGGGACGGCTGCAGAGCGGTTTGTAGAAGAGTCCTGTACATCTTCTGGTCTGAATTCAGCTAAAAATTCAGACTGAAATCGGACCTGAAATGGTGAACAGAAACACACTGGACCCCCTGTTGTGAGCCGCACCGCACAACAGTGTGAACCCAGCATAAAGGGAAGTTAAAATGCACATGAACTTGTTTTCCAACCCAGGAGCCGACAGTTATCTTATTCTCTATATGTGATTTTGTTTCCTTGGGATCATCTTTGTCCCCTATTATTGACAGCTATCACATACAGTGATTGAGGAGAATTGGACACAAAGAGCCTCTTATATTTAGAATGGTTCTATATGTAAAAGATAAAAGTAAAAAAAGAAAGCTTTTCACAGCAAGGGTTGTTTTCTGAAATTATATTTTTCACTTTTTAAAGTTCTTCTTAAAAACTACTTTAGAAAAAGGAAAAATACTATTTTACTACAGGTAAAATTTATATATATGATGCAATATAAATATTGTCATTATCACCTTTGCATGATACTGTACTGTATGTATATGCTAGACATATACATTCTTTAATCTGCATTTGTATGTAAATGTATATGTACATATATGTAAAATAAGTGCTACATAGATCCAGTCTAATGTAAACAGTAATTAGTACAATTAAAATAGTTTAGGTAAATAACTATAAGGACTAGGGTAGAGAAACATATAAGATCTTGTATATTTATTTACTCTAGTCCGTATAGTTATATATAAAGATATAGGAACCTCAAAAAAGTTGCTTATCAAAAGCCTAAATCATTGGTGGTGGTGGTGGTGATGATGTATCAGTTTTTGGGAAAACATTACATAGAAGGTCCCCAATAAATAGATATACTCTATCAGGCTTATTTACCCACTTGCCACCAGCCCACCGTCAAATGATGGCTGGGCAGGCGGCTTTCGTTCTGGGTGGATGTCATGACAGCTTCCCAGAACAGCCACTCTCGTGCGCTGATCATGGCAGCACCATGTTGCTAGGACACAGCACGACCCAGATCTGTATAAAGAGCCACGGCCGTGGCTCTATAACCATGTGATCAGCTGTGTCCAATCACAGCCGGTAACATGTAAACACGGAGATGCCGGTAATCGGCGCTCCTCGCCTCACACTGACAGAGTGTGAGGAGAGGAGAGCCGATCAGCGGCATCTCCTCACAGGGGACAGCTAGGTATGTAATCAGGGCACTGATCATTAGTGCCCTGATTACAATTAAGTGCCCGCAATGATTGCCCACCACTGCCAGCAATCAGTGCCAAACAGTGCCCACAAGTGCCACCAATCTGTGCCCACAAGTGCCAGTAATCAGTGCCCACAAGTGATGCCAGTCAGTGCTGCCCATCAATGCCCATCACTGCTGCCCATCAATGCTCATCACTGCTGCCCATCAATGCCCATCAGTGCCGCCTATCTGTGCCCACCAGTGCTGCCTGTGCCCACCAGTGCTTTCTTCCATAAGTGCCACCTCATCAGTGCCCATCAGTGCAGCCTATCAGTGCCCATCAGTACTGCCTCATCAGCGCCCATCAGTGAAGGAGAAAAATTACTTATTTACAAAATTTACTGACAGAAAAACTTTTTTTTTCAACATTTTTGGTAATTTAGGAAAAAATAAAAAACCCAGGAGTGATTAGATACCACCAAAAGAAAGCTCTATTTGTGTGAAGAAAATGATAAAAATTTCACATGGTTCCAGTGTAGCACGACCGCGCAATTGTCATTCAAATTGTGACAGCGCTGAAAGCTAAAAAATGGCCTGGGCAGGAAGGGGGTGTAAGGTGGTTAAAGAATAAGGGTATGTTAGATAACATGTTAATCAACTCCTTCACCTTAGCCTAGTCTTTCACAACCTTTTCATCCCAGGGAAACACTTTCAATTATTTTAAGGTTTTAGGGAAACCCTGCTTAAAATGATTATATCTGAAGGTACATAAGTGTCCTTAGTAAGATCCAGAAAACAATAAATAATTTGGCATACATAGGGGGTTGATTTACTAAAGGCAATTAGACTGTGCATTTTTCAAGTGCAGTTGTGCTCTTTTTCCCCAGTGCTTAATAAATGTGGGGAAGTTTCACTTTGTAAAGAAACTCAAGCAGGTGCAAGGAATTTTTTTAAAAAATGCATTTTTTGCTTGCATATGACTGGATGATGGAAATCAGTGGCGTTTCAACGCATTTACTAAGCTCTGGGACAAATGAGTGCAACAGCACTTCCAAAGAGCACAGTCTTTTTGCCTTACGTAAATCCACACCGTAGTGTATTAGACTCCCAGATTGAATCATGTTTTAATACCCTCTTGCTCTATATATCAAAACTATCTTCAGTAAAAATACGGAAATGTAATGAAGAATAATAATCAGAAAAGAAACACAGACAATGGAAATTGTAGTGTTCCCGCTTACTAGTGGTCAGTAGCAAAATTTCCCCTATTGCTAGAGGTTAGTGAAGAAATGTCCTCTTACATTGGTGTTCAGCAGAAGAAGAGCATTTGCATTTTTGGACAGTGGGGAGATGCCCACCTATATTGGAGATCAGTGGAAAAGTGTCCCCTTACAATGGATGTCAGTGGAAAATTCTACCCCAGCAATAGTGATAGACATAGGTGGGAAATCAAGTCTGCCACTGCTTGGGGAACCACCAGAAAATTATAAAGGAACCCCGGTTGATAATGGTTGCACTAGCCTCTGCAACAATACATATGCTTCACATCACACAGCCCGCTCAAAACCTAGAGTGTACACAGGAGTCATAAGGTGGGCCCCACTTTCTATAGTACCAAACCAATCAAGTGTCAGATTGTAATTTTTTTGTATTTATCTCAGGTGGTTTTGGGGTTCTCTAACAGTGCTTATGCATCAAACTGTCCACTAATGTCTATGGGCTGCCAAGGTGAGGTACAAAGAGCACCAAGGAGAATGATCCTACTGTAGTTAGAACCAGTAGATTGTAATAAAACCAGACCTGATACTTTGCTGGGTCTTTCCTGACAAGAAGATCTCTACTGACACTTAAAATGGCCGTACCAGGCTAACAGCTTGCCTTTGTGTTAAGCTACTTGTGTCACTCGCCTGTAAGTTCTATATATATCTCTATGGAGAATCTATCAGAGGACACATGATGCAGTATTTCTGTACCCCTCTGTAGTGCATTCTAAGTAGGCATATATGGAGAACTCAAGAAGGCGGATGACAAGTGTAGAGCAACTGAGAAGCTATGTTTGGCCATTGACAGTGGTGTTATTTGTAGGGGCAAGCATCCCAACCAGCACTTCCATTGAGAAATCAAATCCACCTAACTCCAAGCAAAACAGAGATATGAAATTTGAGTGGAATTGCTCTCCTTGAAGGCTCACTGCATCTTAAGGTGAGCTTGTACGATATATTTATGTTAAACAGGAATTTAAGAATCAATATGACATATTTAAGTGCCTTTTGATTTAACATACAAGAAATCTAAGGTATCAATAATATCTATACAGATTATAAAGTTACTCTCTAAATTAGCAGGTAGTTATAACAGGTTGCATGTCTAAATAAGATCAATACATGTCTTTATAGATCTCCTGCAGAAGAGGATGCAGTGATGCACTGGACTCGGTACGTTTGATACTCTGAACAAGCTCAGCATGCTCTGTCACCAGTTGTCGTAGATCAGCCATCTTGTGAAGAAGTTTTGGAAAGAGGAAAGGTGCATCAGGGTGAGATGTCTGCAGATGACTACGAAGAGCACTTAGAATTCTTTCCTGGATGTTCTCCACTTGGGGAGGGCCCATAAGGCCTGGACGGTCTAGAAAGAAAAAAGGAAAGAACATGTTAAAAAGTGGACTGAAACAAGAATGGGGAAATATTGAATGCAGAAAAACAAACTATGTTTAAAATAGATCAGAGAAGAGAACCTGACAGCAAGCAGCATAGTAAATGAGCTTCTAAAAACCATCAAAGGTGTAAAATGCCTATACAACAATGAAGAGGTGATATTTCCAGAGGTTTCAGACTGAGGGGGAACAAAATGGCAGTAAGTCACAACCTTTATCAAACCAGGATAATTATTATGTATGCCAGTCCTTGGGCCTATTACACACGGGTGCCTGAGCCCTTGCATTGTAAATGAAGCACTGCGTAAACTGTTGGTGCTATATAAATCCAGTATAATAATAATATTTCCCACACTCACAATGCCCAGCTTCCATGTAGAGCCACCTATAAACATGAATGGCTGTGCACAGCTGTACAGGTGTATACACTAGTGGCCGCATAAACACGATGCTAGTGTACGGGAGTATGCAAAAATTGAAAAACATTTCTATTTTTGCATTTGCCTGTATGATATACTCGTGCTTATGCTAACACGGGCATATACCCTAGTACCGTTGCACACCATCATTTATGTCTATGGGTGGCTGTACTCTGCTCCTGGGCTTTCTGGGCCAAGGATATACACTGGAGTTTATGTTGCACAGGCTCAAGCACTCACATGCTGGGGCCTTTATTCAATAAAGGTTTGCTACTCTTACAGCTATATTTTAGGCAAACAGCAAAGTACACCAATGAAATACACACAGGTGACCTATCATAGCTGCTAAACAATTTGTTCAGAGACTTTTGTAATTCCTACAACCCTTATCAGTCAGCACAGTTGAAAGAGTGATTCCACTTTCTCTGTTGGAGCGCTTTGGGTTTTTATTGACGGCTCCAGTTTGAAATTAGTTTGAGACACTTCTGAAATTATTCAGAATTCAAGGACAAGTGCCTTTAATCTGCAGATGACCACCTTCTGATCTGCATTTGACCTGCTTCAAAAAGGTTTTGCATTCCCATAGACTTTAATGGGAATGCAAAACCTGTCTGATGCGAACATAAGCCCCATTAACACAGACACCTACAGCGGTGTTACTTTACCATTACAGCCTGCTGATTGGACAATTACAGAGCAGCAACACAGTGGTAGGCCATCACCTCTGCTCACTCTTCTCTCTCCTACTGTCAGCACATGTGCAGCAGAGCCCTGAATAGATCTAACATGTCTTCAGTGTACCATAACTTAAAAGAAAACAAAGTTGTGGTTTTACTTACACTTTAGGTGCATTTAGTAATCATTGTAACAAATCTGAATCTATCTTGTGCTGGCCTGACTCTAGCAGAATTCATTCTGATTCGTTGCTGCAGCAAATAACACCCAAACTGGTTGCACAGTACAGTATTGAGTTTATTAAGGCAGAACTATACTTACCTTCAGTCCAGCGATCTTCAGGTAACCGCCAGCTTCGGGGTCTTGTTGGTCGGCCTCTGTCATTGGCTGAGCTGAGATGACATCACAACCGTGCCTGCAGCATTGCCGAATTTGGGGCAGACAGGCAGGTAAGTAACTTTAATACAGAAGAGATAAAGCATGTCTCTTCTGAATTAAAAATCCAGCCTGTTCGCCCATCTTTATTTTTTAGAATAAAGTACTACATTAGGAGTGTACTGCACTATTCAAAAAAAAAAAATCAGTTAGGGTTACTCAGCATGGGCCAGACATACTCTGTGGTTATCACCTATGTGAACTAAACCTAAAAGTATCACTGAAAATACTTTTAATATTTTATTCATGTTTAAAATGGTACATTTCTCTTTCTTTGCTTCCAGCCATGCAGTCTAAAGCTTGCCATACACTAATAGATTTCAGAACAAATGTTTGCACAAACATTTATATGAAAATTCTGATTGGTGCATAGCAAATGTCATTTGGAAAGTACTTCACAATGTTTTTTTGCTTTTAACATTCCATTTTGGAATACATGGACTTTCCAGAGTGAAAACCACTTTCACTGTTAGGAAATTAATTAATTGAGAAAAGTTTTCCATCTTGCTCTTTTAAAATTTTCCTGTCACTGCAGAGGAAAATTAAGGTCAAAACTCCCCCAACAAGTGGAAAATCGAACAAATGTTCTGAAAGTGAACATTTTGTTGCATAATTCTATTGTATGGCTAGAACAGTCTGGTACCTCACAACTTCTAACTAATTGGTAGTTTCTTATGAATGTTTCAGTGCCAGTTGTTTGCTTTTCTTGCTTGCATTTCATAAGGGTTCACCTTTCATTAGTAATTATGAGTAATTTACCCGACAAATGGATCTTGTGCCTTCTGTTCTACCGAACCGAGCCACTGACTGGTTCATTCTAAGCTGACTTAAGCCGCGTACAAACGGGTGGACTTTTCGACCGGACTGGTCTGACAGAACGAATCCAACCGTGTGTGGGCTTCATCGGACCTTCAGCGGACTTTTTCTGTAGAGAATCAGACGGACTTTAGATTTGGAACATGTTTCAAATCTTTCCGACGGACTCGAGTCTGGTCGAAAAATCAGTTCATCTGTATGCTAGTCCGACGTACAAAAAAGGACGCAAGGGCAGCTATTGGCTACTGGCTATGAACTTCCTTATTTTAGTCCCTTCGTACGTCATCACTTTCAGTCCAACGGACTTTCAAACGGGCTTTAGTCCATTCGTGTGTGGGCAAGTCCGGTCGTTCGAAAGTCCGTCATAACTCCGTCGAAAGTCCGTCGGACGCTTGATGCTGAAAAGTCCGCCCGTTTGTACACGGGTTTAGGGTATTAAAGGGTCTGGACATTTTTAAGGCTGTGAATTAACATGCAAATTCAGATTTACAGAATGTACATGTTTATGTCTGTGGAGGTGGTAGGGCACCTATTGCCACAAGCATGCAATTCTTATTAACTGTAACTGGATGACCCCAATTCAGTTGCAAACAAAAATCATTAACAATAAAGTACAAGACCAAACTTTTGAGTACCTGTTTTAACCACTTCAGTCCCGGAAGGTTTTACCCTTCATGACCAGGCCATTTTTGGCACTGCATTATTTTAACTGACAATTGCATGGTCGTGCGACGCTGTACCCAAATTAATTTGATGTCCTTTTTTCCCTACAAATCAAGCTTTCTTTTGGTGGTATTTAAACACCTCTGCGGGTTTTATTTTTTGCTTTATAAACCAATAAAGCGACAATTTTGAAAAAAAAAACAATATTTTTTACTTTTTAGCTATAATAGATATCCAATAGAAAAATGTAAAAATAACCACGAATTTCTTCATCAATTTAGGTCAATATGTATTCTGCTATATATTTTTGGTAAAAAAAATCCCAATATGTGTATATCGATTGGTTTGAGCAAAAGTTATTGTGTCTACAAACTATGGGATTTTTTGGGGATTTTTATTTATTTATCCTTTTTACTAGTAATGGCAGTGATCAGCGATTTTTGGCAGGACTGCGACATTGCGGCGGACAAATCGGACCCCTAAATGACACTTTTGACACTTTTTTGGGGACCAGTGACACTAATAGAGTGATCAGTGCTAAAAATGTGCACTGTTACTGAAATAATGACACTGACAGAGAAGGGGTTAACACCAGGGGTGATCAAAGGGTTAAGTATGTCCTTAGGGAGTGCTTTCTAACTGTGTGGGGGATGGTTTGACAGGGGAAAGAAAGAGATTTGTGTTCCTGCTTAGCAAAAACACAAAATCTCTCTCTTTTCCCTCTGACAGAACGGCAATCTGCCTTGTTTACATAGGCAGAACAGTGTTCTGCCTCTTCTGGGAATGATTGCGGGTGGCCGGCGCGGACCCACTGATTGGCCCCCCTTTAGCCAATTAGCGCACGATTGCACCTCCGGTGGCATGCATGGTCCCCCAAAGCTACTGCACAAAGCGACGTACAGGTACATTGTTTCGCGTAGCCAGGCCGCCTTGCCACAGTGCCGAAGGATGTCCGGAAACCAGTTAAATAAACATATTGCTCTTGTTACATCTTTTCACTGGAAAGCCACAAAACTAAAATTACCTGCATTTTCACAGGTGTCAGCATTTTGAGATGCGGCAAACTGACATGATATATCACAACCAATAGTTTCTATCCTATAGGTTTACCCCTTTTTTGTTTATATGATGAAAACAAACATGATTAAATAATGGGAGGGTTCTAACCACCACATAAGATGATAGCAGCTACGAAGAGTGCCAGATCACTGTCGTTAAGTTCCAGTGCATTGAACTTGGAGGCAAAGTGGAATTTGGGTTCCATTATATGGCAGAACGGAAGACGTAGACTGCGTAGAAATTCACGAGTGACAAAGCCACGGCCTCCAGCTACCAGTAGCCCATCTTTGTTCATAAGGGAGGCTATCATGCAAAATATTGCTTCATGGACTCCATATTTTAGTAGTGTGACTTGATCATTGAGGTAGAGAGAGCTGAAGCCTGGAACATTTTTTGCAAAGTCAGTAAGTGCGCGCACAGTCTCCACTGAAGTACATTGGCAGCGATAAAATACATGAACTCCAATTTCTGTTCCAGGAGGATCCTGCATTGGTAACTGCTCCCACACTGCCCCTCGTTCAGCCTGCCACAGGGTCTCCATGTCATGTATTACAAAGGGCTGAAAAAAAATAAATGTAGTTTATGATGTTAACAATCTTGTTTCAGTACTCAAATGTCCATAGACAGTGTTGTCATCTACTACAGCATTTCTTTAAAAAAATTCACAAGGCTTTTCATGCTTGTAATAGATGACTGCTGGGCCTCACCTTTCTCTCACAGAAAACATTTGGGGCTCACCTATTTCTTATGGAAGATTCTTAAACTTTATCAGTCTCACACAGAGGACACCCAGGTCTCACCTATCTTCTACAGAAGATTTTTGGGCCTTAGCTATGTCTTAAGGAAGACACTTGGGCCTCTCAAGCCTCACACAAAAGACACTTTGGTCTCACTTATCTCATATGAACGACACCTGGGCCTTACCAGTCTTTCAGAGATGGCTCTCATCTATCTGTCTTAGAAGATATTTGGGCCTCTACGAAGTTTTACGGAAGACATCTGGGCCTCATCAGTCTCTTACAGAAGACGCCAGGGCCTCACCTATCTCTCAGAGAAGATATCTGGGCATCACCTATCTATCAAAGAAGACACTTGAGCCTCACCTATCTCTTATGGCAAACATCTGCATCTGTGCCTCACCAATTTCTCACAGATGATCTCTTCTATCTTGAACATCATTTGTGAAAGCTAATTAAACTAAGGCGAAAGGTGACACTACATGTTACTATGAATTACATGCATTATAAAATGAAAAGAGAATAATGACCATGTAATAAAGGCTAGATAATAAAAATACCAAAGTTGTAAAATGGAAAGCCTTTCAGATTTCACAGTTTGAGAATTGCCAATTGCCAATCTTCTGTGTGCCCTGACCATTTGAAGAACACAAAAACTAAACTAGACAGAGAAATATATGCTAGTGAAGTGGTGTTTCTCATATATTAATTAAGCAATGCGACTATTGATTTATGTAAATACCTTGCCCCATGGTTAGTAGGTTAGTTTGCATTTTCTTTTTAGTCAGGAAATTTCTCTCGTCCTCACCGATATGCTACTCCTGCCAGTTAGAATGTCCCGTGCTCTTTTCTTTGTCATAGTGAAAGTGTTCATGTAAGAAGAATGGATTTGCTGTGATAGTGCCAGCAGATCTGACACCTGGGAGTCAGTTGTTTCCGAATCCACTGCTGATGTCTGTACCAGGCGCCTCTTCTCTGCTTCAGGCATTCGACCAAATCTAATTGCTGAAATAGAGTAACAGAGAAATGTAAAAACTAAGACTAAGAATAACAAAATTGGATGAATATATAGTCTAATGATAAAGGGTTAGTAAACCCAGAATTTAGATTTCAGTTTTGAAAGATGTTGAACTACCTGACAGTTTTTTATCACCCAGGGACTTTATTGGTGAGATTTCTGCACTTGAGTTCCCAGACATGGAGACATAAGCTGGTCATACTCGAATCAAATTTCAGGGATTTTCCAAAATAATTGGCCAAAGTTAATTCCATGTTTGGGCCTGGGGATGGCAGCCACTGGTGAAGCAACTTGCAAATTTCCCCAGAGCTGACAAATCCCCCCTCCTAGCACAACCCCCCCCCCACCGAATTTCCTCATGTGCACAAATCCTCCCCCATCACAAATCCCCTCAAATCCCTCTTTCTAACACAAATCCCTGCCAAAACATTTCCCTTCCTAGCACAAAGCACCTCCCCCAAAATCCCCCCTCCTAGCACAAATCACCCCCCTCCCCAAATTTCCCCATGAGCACAAATCCTCCCCCCAGCACAAATCCTCCCTCCTAGCACCCCCCCCTCCCAATTTCCCCTCCTAACACAAATACCCCTCCCCAACGTACCCTTCCTAGCAACCCCTTCCCCCCAAATCACCCCCTACACAAATCCTCTCTCCCCAACTCCCCTTCCTAGCACACTGTTATCACAACTTTCTTACTTTGCCCCCCTCCTCCCTTGTCCCCAGTGCAATTCTCCCCTCCTTCAAACTAACAGACCTCAGATTCAGTGCAGCAGATGGCTGTGTGATGTCCTACCCCCCAGGTTCCTCCTCATCTTGCCACACCAGAGTTTAGGAGTAGCCTAGGGCAAGTGGAATTCAACACTTCTGCCAGGCAGCTAGTGGGGAGAGATGCTCCTGCGGGGTATGGGATTGTGGCTGGGGACACCACTGACTGTCAGATCAAGACTTTACAGGTTTGAAAACCCTGCACAGTCATGATGCAGGAGCGATCAGAGGGTGGAGGAGCTGGAGGGCAGAGAGAGCACATCCCTCACCTCCTCCCAGCTCTCTTCTGCTCTCCAGATTTGGCTTGTGACAGTGCTGCTTGAGACATCCCGAGCTAAACTGTTTGTGACATCCCACGCCAAGCTGCTTGTGACTTCCCCGCTAATCTGACAGGAGTAGTGATGCTGCTGTCGTTAGCTTGTAGCGGCAGGAACTCTCCAAGTGGCTCCCCCACCTCTCATGGTTCCTGCCCCCCCCACCTGTCCTGGCCCTGTTTACAAGGCATCCCCTCCTCCAACCAGAATAGAAGATGAATAAACTATTTACTGTCAGTGAACTATTAGTTGATATATTAAAACAATAGAAGTTGTATTACTGCTCATAAAGAGGTGCAGTGAATTTAAGCTGTTCTGCGAATGTGGGTAATCCAAAGTTCATATTAAAGGTTTCCAAAAACCATATTTATCTGTTAAAAAACAGACCATGGATAAAAGTGCAACCTCCTTTGTGGCCCGTCCTTGGACTTGAGTTTGACATGTAAGGGCCCTTTCACACCTGCAGACCATTCAGGTCCGCTTGTCAGTTTTTTAGGCGGACCTGAACGGGCGCTCCATAGACCTCTATGGAGCGACGGATGTCAGCGGTGACATGTCCGCTGACATCCGACCCGCTCCGATCCGAAAAAGTGTGACGGAGGAAAACCCTATTTTTCCATCCGTCTGAGGATCGAATCAGATGAAAAACGGACAGGCGGTCCATAATCATCCAATCCCCCCATAGGGGAGAGTGGCGCTCAGACAGGTCCGTCCCTGCACAGAGTGCAGAGACGAACTTGTCATCCGTCGGCTCAGCGGGGATCAACGGAGCGATCCCCACTGAGCTAGCGGAGGAGTAAAAACAGATCCGCACGTGTGAAAGGCCCCTAATGGAGAATGGAACAAACAAAAACTTCACCAAGCGCTCAGCCCTGACTTATATGTGATTATGTAGGAACAGGAACACTAGTGTGTGGATTCATAAATCAATGATTCAATAGGTGAAGTTAAAAGGAAATCAATAAATGCAAAGTGATCACACTAGGTCACGGGTAACCCATACTTTATAGCAGTGGTTCTCAACCTCAGTGCTCAAGTACCCCCAGAAGGCCATGTTTTGGGAATCACCCTTAGATAAAATAGCTGTCCAAAATATCAAGCCATTGACTCTGATTTAAAGCACCTGTGCAAGATAAAGGAAAACTTGCAAACATTGCCTGTTGGGGGTACTCGAGGACTGAAGTTGAAAACCACTGCTCTACACTACAGTATACAGAAGCATCTCTCCAAAAGTAACTGTGAATCAATGCTGCTAGGTTGCCAGAAGGGGGAGCTTCAGGAACATGTTTATATAATACAAAGAAAACCAGCACAAGGCTCAGTGTAGTATGAAAAATCAGTGATGATGGATCTATTGGACGCCTGCTAATAGTTTTGCGAGTGCAACTCTTTTATTCCTAATTAAAAAATGGGGTAAGAAAATGAACATCACTATTTCATATATACCTATTTGTAACCTTACCGCATTAAAATATCCAGCTAATCCAATGTGTAAAAATAAGAGCAATAAATATGCAAAAGAATACCAATTCTACTAAAAGATTCATATGCAATAAAGTGCTAGTGCAATAAACTGTGCAATCATATATGTTTATATTAATTTGCAAAAAATATATGCATCCAGAAAACTATGTGTAAAAGAAAAAAAGGCCATATATTTCATACAAAAAGACCAATAATAGTGTAGTCTTGCAACCGAAATCACCTAAAACATGTGAGGTCAATAACGGCACTACAAAGTGAAAGAGTGATCTCACCCTCACCTAAACATAAATGGAACACAATAAACAAATATTATATATTCTCAAAATAAATGAAAAGTAGACTGAAATCACACCCAGTGAAACTGATGATCTGTAACATTCAGTAGATGTGTCTTTAGAATATCTTCACACCACACCATGTGAGACTGTGCAACCACTTCCCCATTCGGTTTAAACTCACCAAATTAATTTGCCTCACATTCTCATGTTTGGCAAAGTAGGCAATGTACCCCTCAGGGTCAAGGACATCAACGACAATCTGCAGCCATTAGAAGTGAATCACAAGTCTTTCACGTGTAAAAAGAAAGGTAGAGCTCTGATTTATTAAGAAAAATCTTCAACTATTAACTCACAATTTTTCAATACAAACAGGCATATAGTAGAAATATTGTAGTCTAGCATATCTTCTAGCAAGGTATTGCGAAACATGCATCCCCATTCTGCCAGATGACATGTCAGAGATCTTCTGTTCCCAGTGATCGGGAACAGTGATCTCTGTCATGTCCCTGACAGCCCATCCCCCTACAGTTAGAACATGCTGAGGGAACACACTTAACCCCTTGATCGCACCCTAGTGTTAACCCCTTCCTTGCCAGTGTCATTTTTACATTGATAGTGCATTTTTTAGCACTGATCAATGTAATAATGTCACTGGTCCCCAAAAAGTGTCATTTGGGGACAGATTTGTTCACCGCAATGTCGCAGTCCCCCTAAAAATCGCAGATCGCTGCCATTACCAGTAGATCAAACTTATTCCATAGTTTGTAGACGCGATAACTTTTGCCAAACCAATCAATAAACGCCTATTGTGATTTTTTTAACCAAAAATATTTAGAAGAATATATATTGGCCTAAACTGATGAATACATTTTTTTTATATTTTTTGGCATATGTATTAAAACAGAAAGTAAAAAAGAAAGTTTTTTTTCAAAATTGTCACTCTTTTTTTGTTTATAGCACAAAAATAAAAACCACAGAGGTAATCAAATGCCACCAAAAGTGGTGGGAATTAGTGGGGAAAAAAAAGGATGTAAATTTTGTTTGGGTACTGCGTCGCACAACCGCACAATTGTCAGTTAAAGCGACGCAGTGCCGAATCGCAAAAAATGACCTGGTCAGGAAGTGGGTAAATCCTTCCGGCTGAAGTGGTTTAATATAAATTGGTTATAAATATATCAAATGTAACTGCTAATACATGTAAAGCAAAAAGAAAAATAGAGGCTTGGATGCAGGCAGATGCTGTCTGAACAAATTGAAAGCTAGTGTCAATCATCTGACTCTGCCTACACCATATTAATGCACAAAATATACACATTTAATGCTCAATAAAGATTTATAAGGAGTTGTAAAACAGTTTTTTATATTTATAATGTATTTCAAATTGCTCTTCTAAAACTGTTTTTTAGTCATATGACTGGCACAGCACCAATCAGCATGGTGCAGACACAGACTCACACTGTAGTGAGCATACATCATCATAATAGGCACTGTAAGTACCAGGTGCAAAGTGTTCCTAGTGCTTCTTCAAGGCTCCTGTGCTGCCTCCACTTTTGTCACCAAAAAGGGGCCATGAACCCGCATAGGATACTTATTTCCAACAACTGGCTCTACAATAGCTAATTACAAATCAAGTCATTTTGGATTCAGGAAAGCATACAGAAGTGTGAGAAGCATGGTATATAGGGTGGTTAGTGAACAACTGGAGAATGTTTAAACGTGTGGTATTTTGTTATATCAAAAATCATTTGTTCCAGTGTATAGAAAATGCTTTGATGCCTAAATGCAGACTTTCATTGTGATTATGAAAATATATAAATGGAAACCTTTCAGAGAACATAATGCTTAGCAACATGTACACATTACTTACCATTATGGGACATGCCAAGGTTTAGACACTTGTGAAATCGACAGTACTGACATTTGTTTCGATTCTTCTTCTGTATCTTGCAGTTGCGATTACAGTATTCATACTGAAGCCTCATCCGCAATGTTCGGCGAAAGAAACCCTGTAAAAGTTAAAAGACAGATACTAGGTTTTGGCAGCTTTGGTGTTTAGTGGCACTCTTTCATAACCCTGAACATCTCAAAAACATCAGCCCAACTTTTTTTTCCAATGCAGTGGGGTTATGCCTGCACTGCACGGATTAACTGCTCATTTTGTCTAGGGGTGAACACAGAACCTATATTCACCCCATCCTTCGATCCTCCAGAAAATCATGCTCCCCCACGTCCAGTGGTGGACTGTTGCTAACGTCTTCACGTCCAGACCCGGTCTAGGGGCATTATAACATCAGGAACACTCCACCGCACAAGACTGTGAGGTAGCAGGAGCCGACGGGACCGGTTTTGTGCTACTGTTTTTCGGGTCCCGTGCCGATAGGCTGCACTGCTGCTTAATGAACACAGGAAGTTACCTGCTCGGCACGTGTGTCATTCAGAGAATACTTTCCATTTTCTTAACCGCTTGCTGACCAGTAGTTGCACTGCGGCAACATGGCTTGGCTGCGCGAATCGCCTTTATGTTACGTTGCTTCCTTTTTTTGGCCAGTAGGGGCGCGCGCCCCCTGCTCACCCACGGAGCCGATGCGAGTGCCCAGCGGTTGCGATCACCGCCGGGCTCCGTGATCGCTCGGGGCACACTAAACAGAAATTTTCGGTTCTCTGAGGGGAGAAGAGACAGATCGTCTGTTCATACAGAGTATGAACAGCGATCTGTCATCTCCGCTACACAGTCCCCTCCCCCTTCAGTTAGAACACACATTAGGGAACACAATTAACCCCTTGATCGCCCCCTAGTGTTAACCCCTTCCCTGCCAGTGACATTTTTACAGTAATCAATGGATTTTTATAGCACTGATCGCTGTATAAATGCCAATGGTCCTCAAAATTGTCCGACGTGTCCGCCATAATGTCGCAGTCCCGATAAAAATCGCAGATCGCCGCCATTACTAGTAAAAAAACATTAATAATAAAAATGCCATAAAACGATCCCCTATTTTGTAGACGCTTATTGCTATTTTTTCTACCAAAAATATGTAGTATACATATCGGCCTAAACTGAGGAAAAAAATAGTTTTTTTAATATATTTTTGGGGGATATTTATTATAGCAAAAAGTAAAAAATATTGCGTTTTTTTCAAAATTATCGCTCTTTTTTCGTTTATAGCGCAAAAAATAATGCGGAATCGCAAAAAGTGCTCTGGTCAGGAAGGGGGTAAAATCTTCCGGGGCTCAAGCGGTTAATGAATGCAAAGTGTTCTCTGATTTGACGAGGTGGATATTGTTACTTCACCACGTCACCTCCATCACAGAATGCTTTATATTCATTTAGGAAATGCAAAGTTTTCCCTGAATAGCACCTGTGCCGAGCGATTGAACAGTCGTTCGGTATGGGACCCCGAAGCTAGTGGCAATCACTGGTTTCCAGCTTCCATAGGGATCCTACATATACAGTATCTCACAAAAGTGAGTACACGCCTCACATTTTTGTAAATTTTTTATTCTATCTTTTCATGTGACAACACTGAAGAAATGACACTTTGCTACAATGTAAAGTAGTGAGTGTACAGCTTGTATAACAGTGTAAATTTGCTGTCCCCTCAAAATAACTCAACACACAGTCATTAATGCCTAAACCGCTAGCAACAAAAGTGAGTACACCCCTAAGTGAAAATGTCCAAATTGGGCCCAAAGTGTCAATATTTTGTGTGGTCACCATTATTTTCCAGCACTGCCTTAACCCTCTTGGACATGGAGTTCACCAGAGCTTCACAGGTTGCCACTGCAGTCCTCTTCCATTCCTGCATGACGACATCACAGAGCTGGTGGATGTTAGAGACCTTGCGCTCCTCCACCCACCTCCTGTTTGAGGATGCCCCACAGATGCTCAATAGGATTTAGGTTTGGAGACATGCTTGAACAGTCCATCACCTTTACTTTCAGCTTCTAAAGAAGGCAAGGCAGTGGTCAGCAGTGGTATGTTTGGGGTCGTTATCATGTTGGAATACTGCCCTGTGGCCCAGTCTCCGAAGGGAGGGGATCATGCAGTATGTCACAGCACGTGTTTGCATTCATGGTTCCCTCAATGAACTGTGTCATATTCAATAGCAATCATGCACTGTGACATATAATTTTGGTATAATGGTCATTAATCTGTTTGAATGCTAGCCACTTCGATGTTGTTTACAAAAGTAAATTCTCCAATTTTCTGTGTAAAAATGTTTTAAAGTGTTTGTAACCCTAAAAGAAAAAAAAAGAGGTCCTGTTCCCGTATACCAGATTAATCAGCACAGTGCTTGTGCTGTCTAATCTGCCCCTCTCTAAACTATAAGAGTGGCTGATCCTGCCACTTCCTGTGTCCACCTTTGTGAGCTGACCACGATAATCATGGCTGCTGAGCCCTGACTAGAGTGGACAGCTTACGTGCCTCCATCATCTGCTTTCTCCTCTGTCCTCCTCACCCCCCTCCCTCCCTGCCTGTCAGATTCTTTGTCTGTGTCTCTTTCTCTGCCCCCCCTCCTGTCGCTATTTATAATAAAAAAAAAATAAAAAAATATCCTGGCAGCCCCTCTCCTTTATCTGACAATATCTCACTCTCCAAGTGTTTGTTTAAAAAGATGCCTCTAAATACCTTTTTCCAGTGATCGTCAGGCCGGTCACATGACTCCCAGCCACTCTGCTACTACGATCCAAGGCTACAGTAGGAGGTGTGGAGCAAGCAGCACAGTGGTCACGTGACTCTCGGCCGATGTCAGAGGGAGATCTCGGCTCCTCCCACTGTAGCCTTGGATCGTAATAGCAGAGCGACCAGGATCCAAGGCTACAGCGGGAGGTGCCGAGATCTCCCTCTGACATCTGCTGGGAGTCACGTGACCACTGTGCTGGCTGCTCCGCACCTCTGACTGTAGCCTTGGATCGTAGTAGCAGAGTGGCTGGGAGTCACGTGACCGGCCTGACGATCACTGGAAAAAAGTATTTAGAGGCATCTTTTAAACAAACACTTACAGAGTGAGTTATTACCAGATAAAAGAGAGGGGCTGCCAGTGAAAGGCGTTTTATGGGTTACAGCCACTTTAATTGAACAGCATTAAAATGCTGTATATACAAAATCACAACTATAATAACATTTTCAATAGTAGAGCTAAATTAAATGTTGTAGCTAGCTTCTTTTTATATGTATACCCTACCACCTATCTATTCTTGTTCCTTCCTATCACCTCTTGTCCCATACTTGACTATTGTCCACACTCTTTCTAGACCTCTTTGTCATCTGCTCTTTACTTGTGGCCATTTAGGCTCTATGCACACTAGCGTTTTTTAAGCTCCTAGAAGCTATTATTAGCATTTTTCCGCTCCTAGAAGCTAAATAGCGTTATCCTATGTGTCCATGCATACTACTTTAGGCTATTAGCATTTTTTTAAGCTTCAATGTCTAGGAGCAGAAAAAAATGTTTTGTAGAGTTTTTAGGAGCGTTTTCCTGGCAGAAAAAATGCTAAATGCTACTAAAACTCTAGTAAAAGCTTTTTTCTAACAGTCTTCATGTACTGTAAAAATGCTAATAAAACGCTAACAGTCCTAAACGCTTAAAAAAGCTTCTAAAAGCTACTAGAAGCTGGCACAAAAACGCTATTATAAGCGTTTTTCCTCCAACATTTTTTTCTAGTGCTTTTTGAGCTTATAAAAACGCTAGTGTGAATGGAGCCTTAAGTGTTTTGCCCTCAGCACTACATGCTGGTTTATCATCTGAGCTGTAACTGACTAAATTTGTCTGCCACCTTTCCTCCCCTACAACCTGAACCAAACTATTATTCCAAACCTCCCAACTTTAAAACTTGAGAACTTGAGAATGTGGGACACTTAAGGATAGGTTCACATCTATAGGGGTGCAGGACTGCGTGTAAAACGCATGCTTTGCCATGCCCGCAACAAAAACACAGTTTCCCTGTAGCCAAATTTGCCTGGGCCTAGCAGCCTATTCATATAAATGGGATGCTGTACCTGTAGGAAATGCAGGGAAAAGATCCCTGCACATTTTCAGAAACCACAGCCGCACAGAAACAGTGCTACGCATTACAGGAAAACAAGCTGTGGTTTCAAATGCATGGGGGTGCACTTTCAACCGCTTCCCAGCCCCATAGACAAATGACATCCTTGGTTGGAAGTGGAATACCAGAGTTATGGCTGCAGCAATATGTCATAATCCCGGTATTGTTTTTTTCACCTGTTGATTCTTTAACCGCTAAAAGTGATTGGAGCAGCTGAATAGCCACTGGATCACTTTAGCCTCGAGAACTGATCCAGTGGTTGCGGTGGCTGGTAACAGAGATGAGCGAAGGAAAGATGGCCTCTGCTCATCTCTATAATCTAGGAGGAACGGAGTAATGTTTTGTTTTTTTTGTTTCTAAAGCATTAGACCAGTATTTTTATTTAATCTAATGCTTTCAATTGTACAGGAGAGATGTGGGCTCTTACATTTCTTTGTGGAATTAAAGTGCTATTTTTTTTTTTTTTTTTTAAGGGACAATGTAAAAATAAAAAAAAACAATGTAATAAAATAAGTCATTTTCTTTTTTTTTTTAAAAGTACTCCCATCCCTCTGCGCAGTGATGAAAGCATACGAAGATCACGTCCACATATGTAAACAGTGTTCAAGTCACACATGTGAGGTATCCCCACAAACGTCAGAGCAAGAGCAAGAACTGGATCTCCTCTATAACTCTAAACTGTAGAATTTTTTTTAAGTGTCGTCTATGGAGATTTTTAGGTACTGTAGTTTGGCGCCATTCCACTAGCATGCACAATTTTAAAGCACAACATATTGGGTAACTATTTACTTGGCGTAACATTATCTTTCATATTTTACAAAACAATTGGGTTATACATTGTGTTTTTGATTTTTTTCTAATTCATTAAAGTGTATTTTTTTCCCCAAAAAATGTGTATGAATAATTGCTGCGCAAATACCGTATCACGACTGCTATTTTATTCTCTAGGGCTTCTGCTAAATATAAATATATATATATATATATATATATATATATATATATATATATATATATATATAAAATGCTTGGGGCTTTTAAGTCATTTTCTAGCAAAAAAACACAGAATTTTACATATATCAGAGAAGTGTAAAAATTGGCCCAGTAGGCAAGTAATTAATAATAGCACCTAATACTACACTTAGTTGCGCTCTTTGTGTTTCTTTGTGCCTGGCAGATAGTTCAACCTTTCTATACTATTTACAAAACTGCCAAAACATTTTAGCTTAAAGTGGATGTAAACACACATTTTTTTTTTTATGTCATAATGTAGAGCAGTGTTTCTCAACTCCAGTCCTCAAGGCGCACCAACAGGTCATGTTTTCAGGATTTCCACTATTTTGCACAGGTGATTTGATCAGTTTCTTTGCCTTAGTAATTACCACAGCCATTTCATCTGAGGGAAATCCTGAAAACATGACCTGTTGGTGCGCCTTGAGGACTGGAGTTGAGAAACACTGATGTAGAGCATAAGATTTGCTATCATTTGAGCCCAGTCTTGCCACAAAGAGTTAATCCAGCTCTGAGCAATCCTCTTTTATTCTGTCACTTGGTATGGTACACAGGAATACCGCCCTCTCCTATGTGCCAATCCTCTTTTATTGTTCAGTGAGATAATACAGAGAAAAACTTTGTCAAATCCTCCCCCTTGCTGTGAGTGACAGGTGATTTATATTTCTCGTGCACTAGCCTAAGAGACATACATTATTTTTTAATTCCCTCCCACACTCCTTTCTTCAGCAGCTCTGCAAGGATTGGCTTTTCCACACCTCAGCATGATTTGGCATGCTGAAGTCATGTTGTGACTTTCCTGTCTTTTCACTGGCTGTTAGAGATCATAACAGAAGTTCAGTGTAAGAAATACACAGGAGAAAATGCATATTGACAAGGGGAGTGTAGAGGTGGGCGGGGAGTCTACTGACATCACGACTCCACCCACTGAGCTCCAGACAACAGACCCGCCCACAGAATATGCAGTTTTTCGGCTCTCATAACAGACAGAGGGGAGACATTTGACAGGTAAAGATACATGCAGGAGGCATGTATATCCTTATAGATAACCCCTATGGCAGTAGTTTAGAAAGGATGACATTGGGTTTACATCCACTTTAAGAGACACTTTACACCAGACTGTACATGCAACCAGGACATCTTCCAAATTGGATATTATTGTCTGGACTCTGGCCCCTTTCAGCTTTAAACCATGCCCCTGTCATTTAACTGTCAAATGGATTTGCTTTAGGTGGGCAAGAAAGTCTCTAGTATTTGACAACGGTATAACAGGGGAAAAGTTTATGGCTGAGAGGGGGGAGAAGGTATTGCCTACTGGCTTATATAAATAAATATATTATTTATGTGTTTATTGTGGTCAGGACTAAATACAATATTCTGTTTGAAACACTGCATATGAATATTTTGAATTCTTACATCCTGCCAGCAGGGGAAGCTGAGGCCTGGATATGACAGGCATAAGTTGTGCCACAAAAGGAATAAAACACTGCATGCAGCTGAGAGAAATGAGGCCCTCTGTGCAATAGAGTGGCATGTGGCAGAGTGGCATGGGGCACTGCGGTTAACAGAAATATGAAGCACTGCTTCTAAATCAACAGCAGTGAGGTACAACACATAATGGAGAGCCATTGTGCATGGAGTGTAATAGATAGGTGCTATGCAATACAGGATAATTAGATGATCCATATCACACAGGTACAAAAAAAAAGGCACTGCATGTATTACATCTTTTATTCTTAGGCTGGGTTCACACTGGTGCGACAGGACAGCCGTCCTACTTTGGATCCGACTTTGCCCTGCGACATGAAGCCAGCATGCGTCCGACTTTCAATAAACGGGGATCCGACTTGGATCCCTGCCAATGCCCGGCACTGTGTTTGGTATGAATCTTGAGGGGGAACTCCGCGCCAAATTTTAAATAAAAAACCGGCATGGGTTCCCCCTCCAAGGGCATTACTTGGGTATGGATCTTAAGGGGAACCCCCTACGCCGAAAGAACATCGTGGGGGTCCCCCCCAATCCATACCAGACCCTTATCCGAGCACGCAGCCCGGCCGGTCAGGAATGGAGGTGGGGAGGAGCGAGCGCCCCCCCTCCTGAACCGTACCAGGCCGCATGCCCTCAACATGGGGGGGTGGGTGCTTTGGGGCAGGGGGGCGCCCTGCGGCCCCCCCACCCCAAAGCACCTTGTCCCCATGTTAATGAGGACAAGGGCCTCTTCCCGACAACCCTGGCCGTTGGTTGTCGGGGTCTGTGGGCGGGGGGCTTATCGGAATCCGGAAGCCCCCTTTAATAAGGGGGCACCCAGATCCCGACCCCCACCCTTTGTGAATGAGTATGGGGTACATCGTACCTCTACCCATTCACCTAGGGAAAAAAGTGTCAATAAAAAAACAGTACACAGGTTTTTAAGTAATTTATTAGGCAGCTCCGGGGTCTTTTTCCAACTTCAGGGGTCTTCTTTCGACTCCGGGGGTCTTCTTCCAACTTCGGGGGTCTCTCCGGCGTCTCCTCCCGGTGTCCTAATCTTCTGCCGGCTCCTCCGCTATCTTCTGCAGCACTTTTGCTAGTGGTGGCCCGGACTTCTGCCTTCTGCCTTCTTGTCTTCTTCCCTCTTCTTCTAATGTTGACACAACGCTCTCTTTCCGGCTGGAATGCTCTCTGAGCGCTCCGCAATGGACTTATATAGGCGGTGACCCCGCCCCCTTATGAGGTCATTGTCCCGGGGCATGCTGGGACTGTGCCGTCATAAGGGGGCGTGGTCAACATCACCCGGTGGCCACGCCCCCTAAAACATCACAGTCCCAGCATGCCCAGGGACTGTGATGGCATAAGGGGGTGGGGTCACTGCCTATATAAGTCACATCGGAGCGCTCAGAGAGCATTCCAGCCGGAGAGAGCGTCGTGTCAACATCGGAAGAAGAGGGAAGAAGACAAGAAGGCAGAAGGCAGAAGTCCAGGCCACCGCTAGCAAAAGAGCTGCAGAAGATAGTGGAGGAGCCGGCAGAAGATCAGGACACCAAGAGGAGATGCCGGAGAAACCCCCGAAGTCGGAAGAAGACCCCCGAAGTCGGAAGAAGGCCCGGGAGCTGCCTAATAAATTACTTTAAAAACCTGTGTACTGTGTTTTTTCATTGACACTTTTTCCCTAGGTGAATGGGTAGGGGTACGATGTACCCCATACTCATTCACAAAGGGTGGGGGGCTGGGATCTGGGGGCCCCCTTATTAAAGGGGGCTCCTGGATTCCTATAAGCCCCCCGCCCGCAGACCCTGACAACCAACAGCGAGGGTTGTCGGGAAGAGGCCCTTGTCCTCATCAACATGGGGACAAGGTGCTTTGGGGTGGGGGGGCCCGCAGGGCGCCCCCCTGCCCCAAAGCACCCACCCCCCCATGTTAAGGGCATGCGGCCTGGTACGGTTCAGGAGGGGGGGTGCTCGCTCGTCCCCACCCCATTCCTGACTGGCCGGGCTGCGTGCTCGGATAAGGGTCTGGTATGGATTTGGGGGGACCCCCACGCCGTTTTTTCGGCGTAGGGGGTTCCCCTTAAGGTCCATACCAGACCCAAGGGCCTGGTATGCTCTTGGAGGGGGAACCCATGCCGGTTTTTTATTTAGTTCCCCCCTAAAATCATATGAGCACAAGTCGCATGCCGAAGTCGGATCATGTGAGACAGCGATCCAAATTTGATCCGACTTCAATGATAGTCAATGGGCTGAAGTAGGATCAAAGTCGGACCAAAGTAGTACAGGGAGCATTTCTAAAGTCGGAACGACTTGTGTTGGACCAGTTAGGACGGCTCCCATGGGGAAACATTGAATTTCACACGTTATGCGACATGAGCCCCCAATGTCGGAGCGTTTGTTGGACCAGTGTGAACCCAGCCTTAAAAAGTAAAATAAAATTTAAAAATTTGCATGTTAATAAGAAATAATGCACAATAATATTAACATTAATATTCAACCATGGGATAGAACACTAAGCTTATTTTCAGATTGTGCTCTTTATCTACCACATGTAGTAAAAAGCCTGTTGCTTACATACTTAGATCAATAGGCCAAGGTGAAAACTTGTGCACACAACTAAATGACTTAGAACAGTGACTTGTCCCCTAATGAAAGATCTTATTGTGAAGTTTTAGTTAGAGAGATCCTGTCTGCATAGAGATAACTAATGTGTACTGTCTCTTTATCTAAGCAACAGCTATTCTTTGTCGTGCATCAAGTGCTGGTTCACACTAGTGTGACTTCTGATGCAACTTCAGTTGCATGACAATGGAAATCACATTATATTCAATGGTGCCCATTCTCATCAAGGCGACTCAGCACAGTTTAAAAAAAGGTTCCTGTGCGATTTACAATGCAACTTGGCCCCATAGAGTATGCAAAAAACGCAGCCGAGCTACATCAAAGTTGCATCAGAGTCGCACTACATAACCGTACTAAAAATTATGGCACAATCACTGCACGGTAAATTTTTAACCACTTCATAACCAGGCACTTTCCCCCCTTCCTACCCAAGCCAATTTTCAGCTTTCAGCGCTGTCGCTTTTTAATTGACAATTGCGGTCATGCTACACTGTACCCAAACAACATTTTTATCATTTTGTTCCCACAAATAGAGCTTTCTTTTGGTGGTACTTGATCACCTCTGCGGTTTTTATTTTTTGCTAAACAAAAAAAAAAAAGACCAAAAATTTTGAAAAGAAAAATGTTTTTCTTTGTTTCTGTTATAAAATTTTGTAAACAATTTAGTTTTCTCCTTCACTGATATGCACTGATGAGGCTGCACTGATGGGCACTGATAAAGCGGCACCGATGAGGTGGCACTGATGAGGGGGCACTGATGAGGGGGCACTGATGGTCACTGATATGCAGCACTGATGGGCATTGACAGGCGGCACTGATGGGCACTCATAGGTAGCACTGGTGGGCACTGATAGGCGACACTGATGGACACTGAAAGGCAGCACTGCTGGGTACTTATGAGTGGCACTGATAGGCGGCACTGATGGGCTTTGATGGGCACTGATAGGCGGCACTGATGGGTACTTATATGCGGCACTGATGGGTGGCACTGATAGATGGCACTGATAGGCATCACTGATGGCACTGCCACTGGCAGGCATTGCTGATGGGCACTGATTGGCATCTGCCTAATGGTCCAGGGTGGCATACCTTTGTGGGCATCCCTGGTGGTCCTGGCAGCATCCCTGGGCAGGCATCCGAGGGGGGGGGCTACGGTGATAAACAATCAGCACAGACCCACCCTGTCAGAAGAGCAGCCGATCGCCTCTCCTCTACTCACATCTGTGAGACACGAGTGAGGAAAAGCCGATAAACAGCTCTTCCTGTTTACACTGTTTACACTGTGATCAGCTGTGATTGGACACGGCTGATCACATGGTAAAGAGCCTCCGTCAGAGGTTCTTTTCCAAGATCGGTGTTGCGGTGTGTCAGACTGACACACCACAACAGCAATCGCCATGCTGCGCGCCTCCTAGGGCGCTTGATCGCGGCTAATCCTGTTGGACATCATATGACGCCCAGTCAGGATAATTGAACCACTTCCCGGCTGTCATTTTGCTATAGGCCGGGCGGGAAGTGGTTAAAGAATTGAAATCATGATTCAACCCCCCTTGCGATCCTAACACAGCATTTCCTCAATTCAGTTGCAGAGAGTTCTCTGCTCAAAACGACAGCTGTCACAAAAGAAAAAAACAGGCAGCCTGCCAAGTTTATCACATCTAACCCAACATCATGGCTCCTCCTCTGTTCCCAGTGCCCCCACAGGAAGCAGCTTCCCAGACCCTGCTGCTGCGTCTATTGACACAGACAGCGGGACTCGGCCCCACCCCCCCCCCACTCTGGCTTTGATTGACAGCACTGGGAGCCCATGGCTCCAGGTGCCCCAGCAAAGCCAGTGAGACCCAGAAGTGAGGGGATAGAAGAGCTTCACACGTGTGCAGTGCTAGATCGAATGAGGACTCAGGTAAATATAAAGAGGGAGGGGGGAGGGGCCAAAATCTATGCCTAAATGAAATGGAATGCATTAAAGTGGAGTTCCACCCAAAAGTGGAACTTCCACTCATTAGATTCCTCCCCCCCTCCGGTGACACAGTTGGCACCTTTCAGGGGGGAGGGGGGTACAGATACCTGTATATTACAGGTATCTGTACCCACTTCCGGCATAGATACCCGCAGAATCTGCGGGTATTTACGCCACTTCCTGCTCCCTATCCGCTGCCTGCTGGGAAACACACGGGTCCCAGAGGCAGCAGGGACCATCCGGATTGCGCTGCGCGACTCGCGCATGCGCAGTAGGGAACCGGGAAGTGAAGCCGTACGGCTTCACTTCCTGATTCCCTTACCGAAGATAGAGGCGGCAGCACCCGAGGACGGAGAGACGCTTCGGCCTCGGCAGAGGCGTTGCGAGGGGGGTGCGGGGGGTGCGGCCCGCACCGGGTGACACCCGCTAGAGGGGTGACACCCTCCCGACGGTGTGGAAAGCACTGGTATTTTATTTTTTTTTTAATCAGCTGACCCATCCCGATCATCACCCCGTACTCCGCAGCCTGGTTGAAACACACACCTCCAGCGCCGTGGCGGCGCTTGGTATGTCAGTGTGAGTGTGAGCGTGCTGCGTGTCCTCCTTCTTCCTCCTCCTACTGAGCCAGCCTGAGCCTGTCACATCTCATCTCTCTCACACTGCACTGCAGAGTGAGAGATTACGTCACTGACTGTCTGTGTCTTACAAACACACTATCTCCGCCCGGGCGGCGCGCTGCCCTCCGCTCTCCGCTCTTCTCTCCAGACCCCAGCCAGCTGCTGCCAGATTCGGAACAGGAGGGGGGGTGTGTGGAGGGGGTTGTTGTGTTCTGGTATCCTCCACTGGCCCGAGCTCAAGGGGTGAGGTGAGGCCGACTCCGAGGGGGGTAGGGTGGTTGCCATGGTACCGACACGCCACCAAAGAGCTGGTGTGGGAGGACTCTCACTGTCTGGCGCCCTGGCTGACCTGTGCTGTGTGCAAGTATGATAAGGAAGGGGGGGGGGGGTGCAAGGTGGTCTGCTAGACACAGCTATAGTATATATATATATATATATATATATATATATATAGTGTAATATAGCTGGTCCAGACGCCCCCCCCCCCCACCAGCTCACTCAGCTACTGTGCCTATAATATCTAATATAATATATCTGTGTCCAGCAGCACCCCCCCCCCCTTATCAGACAGAAAACACTCACTATATTATATTAGCTGACTGAGCCACCCCCACCTTGAGCTGGTCTGATGATGATGATGGGGGGGGGTGCTGCTGGACACAGATATATTATATTAGATATAGGCACAGTAGCTGAGTAACACACCCACCCACCCTGACTGAGCTGGTCTCATGGGGGGGGGGTGCTGTGTCCACAGTCACCAGGTACTGAGCGGAGCCGCCCTAAGCTGGTCTAATAAGGGGGGGTGTCTACAGACCACAGCACAGGTGTAGTCAGACAGTGACCCACACCCACATCAGAACCATCCAGCAAGCAACACGCCTTGTCAGCAGATTACAGCTTCTTCCCTGTGGTCATCCGATCCGGTCCAGCAAGCAACACGCCTTGTCAGCAGATTACAGCTTCTTCCCTGTGGTCATCCGATCCGGTCCAGCAAGCAACACGCCTTGTCAGCAGATTACAGCTTCTTCCCTGTGGTCATCCGATCCGGTCCAGCAAGCAACACGCCTTGTCAGCAGGTCAGTTCCAAAATGCAAATCAAATCATCAATGCCAATGATGCTATTATCTGCTGTCCCCGGGGACAGACCCAAACCAGAGATCACCACACAGTGGATCAGATCTGTCCCTGGGGACAGCAGATAATGAAAAGTGTGGGGGCAGAGCTGCGATGACGTCACTCATTATGTTGGAGCCCTCGGTTAGGCCCCTTTCACACTGGGGCGGTGGGGGGGGGGGGGTGACACCATGTTATACCGCACCAGGTGACACCAACCCTAGTGACGCCACTGGGCCTCGGGTGCCGACATCGCGGGCGCCCTGGACAGGTAAGTGTCCATGTTTTAAAAGTCAGCAGCTGCAGTATTTGTAGCTGCTGACTTTTAAATTTTTTTTTTTCGGTGGCGCTCCGCTTTAAGGTAAAAAAAAAATTTGGCTTTAGAATCAGAATAGAATGTTTTTGTTTGTAAAGCCAAGAAAGCAGAAAATTCTGATATAAAACATCATAAAAAATATAAATTACAAACTAAAATATAAAGGAATGAAAACAATTATAGCTTGCTTTTCAAATGGGAAGAACAGTGGTGTCAAAGGGGTATGTTTAGGTTTCCGTTTTTAGGCTTAATAAACGTGGCAGTCTGGAAGGTACTCATTGGATAAACCAAAACTCAAAATGTATCATCCTCATCTATGCTCCATGGGAGGCAACATTTGGTGGATGAAATTGAGACATATTGTTTGACCTAGGATACACTGGCAACTAGTCATACCAAGGTACAACAATTTACATCACAATATACTAGGCATTGCATTCTTGGTGGAATAGCCTGCTGGGTAGCTCTCCTAGCCATGGTAAACTCCAAAAGCATGTGCAGTGGGCTTAGGTAATACAGCACTGGGCTGCTGAGGCAGGGAAAGCCAGGCATAGCCTAGGCTGATGAATCGCAGTTTCTTTTACACCACTATGTTTGTAAGCTCAGGAAGTAGTATAAAACCTTTGGGAAGGACACAGAATCCACGGAAGGAAACATTAATCAATCAGCCTTGAGCAATGGCATGTTACTTTTACACTGAGCAAAATTATAAATGCAACACTTTTGTGTTTGCCCCTATATATCATGAGCTGAACGACTTTTTCTATGTACACAAAAGGCCTATTTCTCTCAAATATTGTTCACAAATCTGTCTAAATCTATGTTAGTGAGCACTTCTCCTTTGTCGAGATAATCCATCCACCACACAGGCGTAGCATATCAAGATACTGATTAGACAGCATGATTATTGCACAGGTGTGCCTTAGGCTGGCCACTCTAAAATGTGCAGTTTTATCACACAGCACAATGCCACTAATGTCGCAAGTTTTGAGGGAGCATGCAATTGGCATGCTGACTGCAGGAATGTCCGCCAGAGCTGTTGCCCTTTAATTGAATGTTCATTTCTCTACTGAAGAGAGAAATCAGTAGACTGAAGAGTACTGAAGAGAGAATTTGGCAGTACATCCAACCGGCCTCACAACCGCAGACCACGTGTAACCACACCAGCCCAGGACCTCCACATCCAGCATCTTAACCTCCAAGATAGTTTGAAACCAGCCACCCGGACAGCTGCTGCTACAATTAGTTTGCATAAAGAATTAGAATAAGAATTTCTGCACAAACTATCAGAAACTGTCTCAGGGAAGCTCATCTGAGATGGGCTATTATTATTACACAAAAGCACCCTCTGCTCCTGATCTTATCATCTTGTAATAGTATCCTATAGCATTATACTATATGCCTCATAGACAAGTTTGTATTCCTTTGGTTGTACAATTGATATTATTTTTGGAAAAAAATATTGGTTGAGCATGGCTGCTATAGTTTTTTTTTAAACATACTTTTTGTATGTTTAAAAAAAAAACTATAGCAGCCATGCTTAACCAGGGTTTTTCTAGAGGTTTCTAGGGGGTTCCCTAAGTTTTGGCTCCTATCTGATGGTACCTGTATAGTTCTTAAACCACTTTTAAGAACTATATCTTTATGACACTGTAGCATCCTCAGGTGTACAGAGTAGGAAAATGTAGTTTTAGTTGAAGGCAGAGGAGCTAGGTTTAATTGTTGCTGTGCAGTTCAGAGCTCCAAGGGCTGAGTCTCTGTTACCTCCCCCTGGCTTCTGGAACAGGCTGGAGGGTTCTAGAACTTAGAGGGTGGAAGAACAGAGATTAGGCCTGAATATTTACGGAGTCTCCTCCAGTTGCTGGGTGGGTATGGCTCATAAGGTGAGGGGATAGGCCGTAAATGTTCTGGAGCCTGGCAGCAAGTACCAGTTGCCTGTGCTGGGGGGGGGGGCAAAAGACAGAGAAGGAGAACCAGAGAGAGAGAAAAAGACCAGAAGGAGCTGAAGCCTCACACCCTTTCAGCTTCACTTATGCGTAGCTGAAGCCATCCTGGAAGCCAAGATCAGGACCTGTTCAGCAAGAGGTCTGTGCAGCAGTCACTTGAGCTTCGGGGTTCATCAAAAGGACCGAATGAGTAACTTCAACCTCTACACCCCAGAGCCTGATAGGGGAGGAGCAGCAAGGTGCAATACCCTCACAACAAATACACTCACAACAAGGGGCCAGCTTAGTGCCAATTAAAGCCTGTAAAGCCAACCTACACTTCTTGTTTGGGGATTTAAGAAAAAGCCAGATACATTAGAATTATCTACGGAAGCTGCATCTGCGCGGAGTGTTTGCAACGTTTTATAACCAGTTGAGCTGGCTTGCCAATCCTACGGGAGGACAGCATAGTGACTTTCAGGAGCCAGAAACAGTATCAAGTCCTCAGTTTGTATTCAAGTTACAGTTATGGGCATCCTATACTTCCCCTTCCCAGTTCATCCCCAATAAACCAAAACTAGAATAAAAACACCCTGGACTGGTTCCTGAAGTCTGTGCAAGTGTTGAAAATTTCCTGTTGCCTGACTGTGTGAGTAAGGGAGGACCCAAAAAAACAGCGGCCCTTAAGGGGGTAGCACTTCAACACCAATGATCTTTTAGCTATCTGTAAGGGTGCCATTCTAACCACCACTGTAAGGGGGCTTTCTTTACACTGACCATCAATTTGAGGGGCATTTTGCCTCCTTCTGACGTCAGATGCATTCATTTTAGCAGGGGTTCCCTGAGCCCTAACAATTATTTTTAGTATTTCATTTTTAGAATGACTGCCCTTTAGCAAAACAAATTTTCCATGACAGGTCCATTTTTTAAGGGGAAAAAAAGATATGTGTTACCTTGCAGCCTTCACAGGCGTGTACCCCATAATGGAAACCAGATGCTATGTCACCACAAATTTTGCAGTCCACAGTATGCACAGTATCCTGAGATTGTTGGGTTCCTGAATTCTGCTCATCTGAAGATGGAGATCGAGGTGGGCTTTCTGCAATAATGAACAAGACATAGTTGCATGTGGTAAACAATTTCTGCATTTAGGCTTGCCAATTCAGGTCTATGGAAATGCATCTCACGTAACAAACTTTGGCCAGCATCAATATTTGCAAAATGATAATTAAAAACAAAGTAAAATTACTTCATAGAACATACCAGTTTTATAGAAATCACAAGGAAGCATATGTAGCAGAGACACAGTGATATGCGTATGGTATGAGTAGATTACAGCTGATCATGTAATGCACAGATCTATTAAAGTAGAACTATAGGCAACACTTTTTTTTTCTTTTTATTAAAGTTTTCCTAACAATACAGATAAAGAAAACACATACATACTTAAGAACAGCCTATCAACCAGGCAACACTTACAAACAAGACCTCAGCACAAGACCACCAGTATAGCTCAAAGGCTAAGGCCTCATGCACACGGACGTTTTTACAGCCGCTTTTTTTTTTAAATCTTTATTTAATTTTTCAAAGTCTTAATACAAAAACAAACCCCAAACAAATGGGGGGAATACAGTAAGATTTACAGCAAAAATTCCCAATTCTCTTAAACAAATACCTTACATACTCCCCCACATGTAGGCGCATCCTCTCCAACAGTTCGGGGACCTTTCTGGTGTAAACTTACTAACTCTGACCGGGGGTCATATACAACCTAGTCAGACACTTGTAGTTGCTCTGACTAGTTTTTGTATCAACTGCCGTTCCGTGCGTCGCCTCCAAGATGCGCCTTACTTTCTCACTATCGCCGCATGCTCCCAACGTTTACAGCCGCTTTTTTGAGAGTTTTTTGCAGCTTAAAAATGCCTGTCTATCTTAGTCTATGGCTTCATGCCCACCTAGGCGTTTTTGAGCTGCAAATGGCATAGGCATTTTTAAGCTGTAAAAAAAACCCAGGACCAGTGGGTTCTGAGAGACGTTTTTCAGCTGTAAAAATGCTCTTATGCTGATAAACGCTCAAAAACGCTCAAAAACGTCGCTCACCAACATTTTTTAACGTTTTTGATCCATTAAAAACAAAAAAAAATTGAAAAAAAAATGCTAAAAAAAACGCTCAAAAACGCTAAAAACCGCTATTGCAAAAACGTTGAAAAAAGTTGAAAAAAGTCACTGCAAAGCTACTGGTGTTTTCATAACGTTATTTTAACATCCAGTGTGCATGAGGCCTTATAGATAGCTGTGACACAGTACTTCCATTTCAGTTTAACCCCAAAATTAAAGTGGAGTTCCGCCCACTTTTACAACTCTTCAGCATCCCTCACTAAACTGTGCACTGTAAACAAATTGGATATTTTTACATTTTTTTTCTCAGCACCTACTGTATATCTGCTGTATTCATTTTTCTCTTCCTCCTCCCTGGCCGCGGCCCATCACATCATTTCCTGTTTGCAATGCCTTCTGGGAAGGGGCGGCAACTTCCTCTGAATCTGCCGTTGCTATGGAAACCTGACCTGAAACCTATTACACTGCTTGTGCTGCACGAGCATGTGCGAGATCTGCAAGGATGAGATCCAGGATGAAATACAGTCTGGCTTCAAATGCCCACACTTAAGATGGCCACGGCCTGCTGTAAGTTTATAAAATAACAAACTACTGCTATAAACTAACAAAACAGACCTTAGTTTACAGACTAACTTTACTAGAATACATTAAGCTTGTGTAATATAGAGGTATTTTCATTTAAAAAGTATCATTTCGGCCGGAACACCACTTTAAAGTTTTATAAAAGGACGACTGTTTACCAATTCAGGTTTCAGTCTATGGGTCTGTAGGAATAAACAGCATATCCTGGGGATATTACATACTTAACCACTTGCCTACCAGGCACTTACACCCCCTTTCTGCCCAGGCCAATTTTCAGCTTTCAGTGCTGTCGCACTTTGAATGACAATTGCGTGGTCTTGCTACACTGTACCCAAACTAATTTTTTATCAATTTCTTCACACAAATAGAGCTTTATTTTGGTGGTATTTAATGACTGCTGGGTTTTTTATTTTTTAGAAAAAAAAGACCAAAAATTTTGAAAAAAAAAATGTTTTTTACTTTTTTTCTGTCAGTAAATTTGGTAACTAAGTAATTTTTCACCTTCACTGATGTGCGCTGATGAGGCGGCACTGATGGGCACTGATAGGCTGAACTGCTAGGCATTGATGAGGTGGCACTTATGGGCACTGATGAGGTGGCACTTATGGGCACTGATGAGGAGGCTCTAATATGCTGCACTTATGGGCACTGATAGGTGGCATTGATGAGCACTGATAGGCGGCACTGATGGGCACTGTTAGGTGGCACTGGTGGGCACTGATAGGCGGCACTGGTTGGCACTGATAGGCGGCACGGATAGGCAGTACTGATGGGCATTGATAGGTGGCACTGATTGGCATTACTGATGGGAATTGATCGACAGCAGTGATGGGCACTGATTGCCAGCACTGACTGGCATTGCTAATGGGCACTGATTGGTGGCACTTGTGGGCACTGATTGCTGCCACTGGTGGGCCGTGATTGCTGGCATTGGTGGACAATGACACTGTATCTCTATATTGTAATCAGGGCACTGATGATCAGTGCCCTGATTGCATTCCTATATGTCCCCCTGCATGGAGATGCCACTGATCGGCTCTCCTCGCCACACACTCTGTCAGTGTGAGGCAAGGAGAGCCGATTACCGGCATCTCCGTGTTTACATATGAACGGCTGTGATTGAACACAGCTGCTGCTCCAGTCTCTGCTGCTGCTCCAGTCCCTGTGCAGGCACCCGCCTCGAATATTACCTCTATAAGAGGTATGTCTGGTTCCGCCCTGCTTCCCCAGCTATTTGGGGGGCGATCCAGTCCATTGCAAAGGGTTTCTCAACCAGGTTGAGATATACTTTGAGACGCTGCCCCAGGCATTTCCCACAGACAGAAGCAAAGTAGATTTCGTGATATCTTTACTTTCTGAGAGAGCCTTGGCCTGGACAAACCCTCTATTGGAGACGCAAAAACCTGTTGTCTTGAGTTACCCTGAGTTTGTGGCTGCTTTTAAAAGAATATTTGACGTTCCCTCATGCTCCGCTTCTGCTGCCAAGTGCCTCATATCCATCAAACAGAGTACGAGAACTGTTGCAGATTACGCCATTGAATTCCGTACTCCGGCAGCAGAGATTGCTTGGAACGATGAGGCCCTCGTGGCTGCTTTTTCTCATGGTCTCTCGGATACCATCAAAGATGAGATAGCAGCCCGAGATATACCCACTGAGCTGGAGAAGTTGATCATGTTTGCCATCCTCATTCATTCCAGACTCAGAGAAAGACTCCCTTTTAAGAAGCGCTTGCGGAAGCCTCCTGTACATTTGTCTTTGAACTTTGCAGTCCCACCCTTGCCTCCCTCACCTTCCATGCCTCCTGGTACCGAGTCGATCTGTGAAGATGAACCCATGCACTTGGGCTTCACGCATCTCTCTGCGGATGAGAGAACCCTTAGGAGGAGAGAGAGATTGTGCCTTTATTGTCGCCACGCAGGTCACTTTTCGAAGTCTTGTCCTACCCATCCAGGGAACCCCTGAACCTTGAGGTCCTGTCACAGACAGATCTTAGGTGGCGTTGTTTCATCCCCAGTTATCCAGAAGGATAAGCCCCTGGTTTTGGTTACCCTTACTTGGGCAGAGTCGTCCGTCGAGATATAGGCTCTAATTGACTCTGGGGCTGCAGGCCTGTTCATTGATGCTGCCTTTATATCGAAGCACTTGATTCCGCTGCAGCTGCGTGACACTCCACTTGCCATTGAGGCTCTTGACGAGACCTCTACAGACTCATGAGACTATTCCGTTGTCCATGGCCGTAGGGGCTCTTCACCATGAGATACTACAATTCCAAGTTATTTCCTCACCCAAGTTTCCGCTGGTTATTGGTTATACTTGGTTACAGGGGCACAACCCCTCTTTTGATTGGCTCTGTGCTGAGGTTCTCTCCTGGTCGCCACAATGCAGTAAGACATGCTTCCAGAAGGTAGCCAAGGTCCTGTGCACCTCTTCACTCTCCTCCCTGCCAGAGGAGTACCGAGATTTTAGCAATGTCTGCCGGTAGTTTGCCTCCACACCGGTTGTATGATTGCGCAATTGACCTTCAACCTGGTGCCATACCCCCTTGTGGCCGGGTGTACCCTTTGTCGGTCTTGGAGGATAAGGCCATGGAGGAGTATGTTGCAGATGCACTTTCTCAAGGTTTCATCCACAAATCCTTGTCTCCTGCTGGTGCTGGTTTCCTCTTTGTGAAGAACAAGAGCGGTGAACTGAGACCTTGTATTGATCACAGGGGTCTCAATCGTTTCACGATTAAGAATGCCTACCCGATTCCGTTGATCACAGAGTTATTTGACCGTCCCAAGGGAGCAACGGTTTTCACGAAGCTTAATTTTAGAGGGGCATACAATCTCGTGCGGATTAAGGAGGGCGACAAGTGGAAAACTGTGTTCAATACCAGAACAGGCCATTATGAGTATCTCGTAATGCCTTTTGGCCTTTGCAACGCCCCGGCAGTTTTCCAGGAATTTATTAACAATGTCCTCCGAGATTTGTTGCAGTTATGTGTGGTGGTTTATCTCGATGATATCCTCATATTTTCCAAGTCCCTGGAGAGCCACCACACAGATGTCTGTCGCGTGCTTCAGAAACTAAGAGAAAACAATTTCTATTGTAAACTGGAGAATTTTGCGTTCCATCGTGAACAGGTTAAATTCCTGGGGTATGTCATTTCCACTGCTGGTTTTTTGATGGACCCAGAGAAACTTTCGGCAGTCCTACAGTGGCCCCGACCCATGGGTTTACGTCCTCTGCAGCGTTTACTGGGCTTTGTCAGTTATTATCAGAAGTTTATTCGTAACTTCTCATCTCTGGTCAAGCCCCTGACTGATATGACCAGAAAGGACGGTAACCCACAGAGTTGGTCTCCGGAGTCCATTAAGGCCTTTGAGAGTCTCAAGGCTGCCTTTGTTTCTGCTCCTGTTTTGGCACATCAAATCCTGGCTACGATTCGCACCAGTCTTACTTCTCCTTTGGGTGACAAAATTCTTGCGGCTCAGGTCCATGCTCCTCCTGAGAAACCTTGTGACTGCTGCTTTGTCCCAGAGAGTCTCCATACTGCCGTGCTCCAGACTTACCATTCTCCCAAGGCAACTGGCCACCCTGGGAAGAATCAACTCGTTTGGGCCATTTCCCAACAATTCTGGTGGCCTAGTCTACGTGCTGATGTAACTGCCTTCGTAGCTGCCTGTACCCTGTAAGACTCCACGACACCTTCCAGTGGGCCTCCTACAACTCATACCCAATGGAGAGAGGCCCTGGACCCACCTGTCTATGGATTTCATTGTAGAGTTACCCAACTCCAAAGGCAACACTATTATCCTTATGGTGGTTGACCGATTCTCAAAGATGTGTCATTGTATTCCACTTAAGAAGCTGCCCACTTCTAAGGAACTGGCTTCCATTTTTGCTTGGGAGATCTTTCGCTTACATGGATTACTCAAGGTGATTGTCTCCGACAGGGGTAGTCAGTTAGTCTCCCGATTCTGGCGAGCCTTTTGTGCACAGTTGGGAATTCAGCTTGATTTCTCCTCTGCGTATCACCCGCAGTCTAATGGGGCTGTAGAACGAGCCAACTAGTCCTTGTAGCAATTCTTACGTTGCTTTATTTATGACCATCATAACAACTGGTCAGACCTATTACCATAGGCAGAGTTTACTCACAACAGTGCCTTGAATTCTGTTTCCCGTTTGTCCCCGTTTCTGGCGAATTATGGCTTCCAACCTTCCATGTTGCCTGACTTGTTTGTTCCGCAGAGTATTCCTACGTTAGAGGAGCATCTCCGTGGTCTTCGTTCCACTTGGGCACAAGTTCAAGAGGCTTTGCAACATGCTAACGATAGGTACAGACTCCATGCTGACTGCAGACACCTGCCTGCACCTTCCTACCAGGTTGGGGACAGAGTCTGGCTGTAGTCTCGCAACCTCCGACTTCTTGTTCCTTCTTTGAAGTTCGCACCTCGTTTTATTGGGCCTTTCCGTATCCTTCGCAGGATTAACCCAGTGGCTTACGTCTTGGACCTTCCTCCTAGTATGCGCATCTCAAATGTGTTTCATGTCTCCTTATTGAAACCTTTGGCCTGCAATCTCTTTACCACCTCGGTGCCATGTCCTCACCCTATACAGGTTGAGAACCATGAGGAGCATGAAGTACAATCCATTGTTGACTCCCGTAGGTTCCGTGGGCGCATACAGTACCTGGTGCATTGGAAGGGGTACAGTCCGGAGGAACGCTCTTGGGTCTCATCCTCGGACAAACATGCCCCTGTACTCCTCCGTGATTTCCATAGACATTTTCCCCTCCGGGGGAGGGGTCGTTGAGGAGGGGGTACTGTCAGGGCTGGGCTCAGCCCTTCCTTCTCTGAGCTGGCCGCTCAGCTGTCGGCTAATTACCTACAGGTAAGCCTATATTAAGGCTTACCTGTAGGTGCTTGAAATATCTCCTAAACTTCCACGGTTTAGGAGATATTTACTAAAAAGACAAGCGCCGATGACTACGGCGCATGCGCTCCTTTAGAAAGGGCACATTGTGCACTTTTTAATAGGGGTCATGCCGTGACTGGCAGCTCCCGCACACATACGCGAGACTGACGTTAAGCAACTCCAGCCACTCACAGAGCTGGAGTTGGCGGCACTGGAAGGAAGAGGGGTGAAGATGGAAGCTCCCTGCTCGTGGGGACAACAGGCGACAATGCGGGCTTCGGTGTCAGATAAGTGACACAAATTGGGCTACTATGCGATGCATAGTACCCCATTACGCTTTACCTTTGCAGGGAAATAAAGAGGAAGTAAAACCCATGAGGGTTTACTTCCTCTTTAATAGGGTACTCACATTTAGTAGGCGCTTCAGTGCACTTTTTACAGATCAAATGAAAAACGCTGTGACCGCTGAACTGGTGTGTCCTTTCCGCGCTGAGCCCGATCTACTGTCTCCTGGAGGACACACTAGTTCAGCGGTCACAGCGTTTTTCGTTTGGTCTGTAAAAAGTGGTGCACTGAAACACCTACTAAATGTGAGTACCCTTTTAAAGGGGCTAGTGTTTTGTATTAATAAAAATAGTTACGATATTGAGTTGCATCTTGATATAGCGCGGTCCTTTAACCTGCAGGGTCTCGCTTACAAACACATATACACATACTAGTGCCAATTTATAGACAGGATCTGATTAACCTACCAGCATGTCTTTGGAGTGTGGGAGGAAACTGGAGTAACCGGAGGAAACCCACGCAGGCACAGGGAGAACATGCAAACTCCAGGCAGATGGTGTCATTGTCGGGATTTCAACCAGCAACCCTATTGCTGCTAGGTGAGAGTGCTATCACACTATCTAGTTTCCTCTGTTATACCTTTATGTGGAAAACGTACCAGCAATCAGCCCAGGATCCCATCACAGACACTGAACCCAGTGGAGGTTCATATGCGTGCTTTGACCAAGCCTAACGGCAAGGTCACACGCTCTAAGGTGAGCGCTAGGGATGAGCTTCGAGTTCGAGTCGAACTCATGTTCGACTCCAACATCGGCTGTTCGCCAGTTCACCGAACAGCGAACAATTTGGGGTGTTTGCGGCAAATTTGAATGCCGCGGAACACCCTTTAAAAGTCTATGGGAGAAATCAAAAGTGCTAATTTTAAAGGCTTATATTCATGGTATTGTCATAAAAAGTGTTTGGGGACCTGGGTCCTGCCTCAGGGGACATGGATCAATGCAAAAAAAAGTTTTAAAAACTGCAGTTTTTTCGGGAGCAGTGATTTTAATAATGCTTAAAGTGAAACAATAAAAGTGTAATACCCCTTTAAATTTCATACCTGGGGGGTGTCTATAGTATGCCTGTAAAGGGGCGCATGTTTCCCGTGTTTAGAACAGTCTGACAGCAAAATGACGTTTCAAAGGAAAAAAAGTCATTTAAAACTACTCGCGGCTATTACTGAATTGCCGGCCCGACAATACACATGAAAGTTTATTGATAAAAACGGCTTGGGAATTCCCCACAGGGGAACCCCGAACCAAAATTTTTAAAAAAATGACGTGGGGTCCCCCTAAATTCCATACCAGGCCCTTCAGGTCTGGTATGGATTTTAAGGGGAACCCTGTGCCAAAAATCCATACCAGACCCTTATCCGAGCACGCAACCTGGCAGGCCGCAGGAAAAGAGGGGGGGACGAGAGAGCGCCCCCCCCCTCCTGAACCATACCAGGCCACATGCCCTCAACATTGGGAGGGTGCTTTGGGGTAGCCCCCCAAAACACCTTGTCCCCATGTTGATGGGGACAAGGTCCTCATCCCCACAACCCTTGGCCGGTGTTTGTGGGGATCTGCGGGCAAGGGGGCTTATCGGAATCTGGAAGCCACCTTTAACAAGGGGACCCCCAGATCCAGGCCCTCCCCCCTGTGTGAAATGGTAAGGGGGTACAAAAGTACCCCTACCATTTCACAAAAAAAAATGTCAAAAATGTTAAAAATGACAAGAGACAGTTTTTGACAATTCCTTTATTTAAATGCTTCTTCTTTCTTCTATCTTCTTTCTTCAATCTTCCTTCGGTTTCTTCCTCCATCTTCTTCTTCTGGTTCTTCCTCCGGTGTTTTCGTCCGACATCTTCCTCCACGGCGTCGGCGTCTTCTTCCCTTCTTCTCCTCGGCCCGCTCCGCATCCATGATGGCATGGAGTGAGGTTCCCGCTGTGTGATGCTTCTCTCTTCATCTTTTTCTCTTCATCTTCTTCTCTTCATCTTCTTGTCCTCATCTTCTTTTCGGGCCGCTCCGCATCCATGATGGCATGGAGGAAGGCTCCCTCTGTGTGACGCTTCTCCTCTTCTAAAGGTTCTTAAATAACGGGGAGCGGAGCCACACGGTGACCCCGTCCCCCTCTGACGCACGGGGACTTGACGGGACTTACCTGTGGCATTCCCCGTGATGTCAGAGGGGGCGGGGTCACCCGTTACGTAACCCCCCTTCTGACATCACGGGGAATGCCACAGGGATTCCCCGCTCCGCCCCCCCCGTTATTTCAGAATCGTCAGAAGAGGAGAAGCGTCACACAGCGGGAGCCTCCCTCCATGCCATCATGGATGTGGAGCGGCCCGAAAAGAAGATGAAGACAAGAAGAAGAGAAGAAGAAGAACATGAAGAGAAAAAGATGAAGACAAAAAGATGAAGAAAGAAGCGTCACACAGCGGGAGCTTTCATCCATGCCATCATGGATGCGGAGCGGCCAGAGGAGAAGAAGGGAAGAAGACACCGAGGCCGCGGAGGAAGATGCCGGACGAGAACAGCAGAGAAAGAACCAGAAGAACCAGAAGAAGAAGAAGGTGGAGGAAGAAACCGAATGAAGATAGAAGAAAGAAGATAGAAGAAAGAAGAAGCATTTAAATAAAGGAATTTTCAAAAACTGTCTTGTCATTTTTAACATTTTTGACAGTTTTTTTGTGAAATGGTAGGGGTACTTGTGTACCCCCTTACCATTTCACACAGGGGGGAGGGCCGGGATCTGGGGGTCCCCTTGTTAAAGGGGGCTTCCAGATTCCGATAAGCCCCCCGCCCGCAGACCCCCAGAACCACCGGCAAAGGGTTGTGGGGATGAGGCCCTTGTCCTCATCAACAAGGGGACAAGGTGTTTTGGGGGGCTACCCCAAAGCACCCTCCCAATGTTGAGGACATGTGGCCTGGTACGGTTCAGGAGGGGGGGGCGCTCTCTCGTCCCCCCCTCTTTTCCTGCGGCCTGCCAGGTTGCGTGCTCGGATAAGGGTCTGGTATGGATTTTTAGGGGGACCCCACGTCATTTTTTTTTTTTAATTTTGGTTCGGGGTTCCCCTGTGGGGAATTCCAATGCCGTTTTTATCAATGAACTTTTATGTGTAATTCATTAATAGCCGCGAGTAGTTTTAAATGACTTATTTTCCTTTGAAATGTCATTTTGCTGCCAGACTGTTCTAAACATGGGAAACATGCGCCCCTTTACAGGCATACTATAGACACCCCCCAGGTACGAAATTTAAAGGGATATTACACTTTTATTGTTTCACGCAAGCATTATTAAAATCACTGCTCCCGAAAAAACTGCAGTTTTTAAATTTTTTTTTTGCATTGATCCATGTCCCCTGGGGCAGGACCCAGGTCCCCAAACACTTTTTATGACAATAACTTGCATATAAGCCTTTAAAATTAGCACTTTTGGTTATTCATGTTCGTGTCCCATAGACTTTAACGGTGTTCGCGTGTTCGAACAAATTTTTTGCCCGTTCGCAAGTTCTGGTGCGAACCAAACAGGGGGGTGTTCAGCTCATCACTAGTGAGCGCATACACTGAAGGGGGGAGCACCAGAGTGTACACAGGAACACGCTTGTTATCACCACTATTTTTTGGATCTAATTATTGATTTTTGGAATGGAGTTTATATTTATTATTTTTTTATCAACGCATGTCTTCACATTAATTTTTCAACATACAACTTTGCACATAGCACTTCAGTGCACTGGAACACTTCCTTATTATAGTATTTGAGCACCTAAATAAGGATTTTCTTATTATATATGATGATATGAGTTTCACATTGCTTTATATTGTTGCACAGAGTCACTTTATTGTCACTAGGGCACTTTATGTATTGGGTATATTTGTAATATTTATGTATATAATTTACAGTGATTTGTGGAAGTGCACACGTAAATAGAAATTTAGTGTGGTTATCACATGCCAAGATTAAGATAGCGCAGCACTTTCCTCTGGATTCTATTAGTTTTCACAGTCATATGGGACGTAATCAGTGCTAGCAGCTGTCTAGATAAAAAATCAGTATATATTTATGGTAGCTCGCAAGTTCTTTTATTATTTAGTAAGTTTCACATAATGTGCTAATATGCAATGCATACTAGCACATTATGACATGACCTTTCAGGTCAGACAAAAAAATTTACCCAGCGGTTTACTACCACTTTAAGAGGCATTTTTCAGGCTCTTTAGAGCTAAAAATAGCACCTGTAAAGTGCCTGAAAAAAGTCTCATCTGCAATCCCAGTGTGAAAGCCCGAGTGCTTTTACACTGGGGTGCTGCGCTGGCAGGACGTCAGAAAAATTCCTGCAAGCAGCTTCTTTGAAATCAATGGGCAGCGCAGCCGAAACGCCTGTAAAGCGCCTCAGCAGTGGTGCTTTGTGGGCACTTTTAACCCTTTATTCGGCTGCTAGCGTGGGTAAAAGCACCCCACTAGTGCCCGAAAAGCGCTGCTAAAACTGCCGACGCTGGCAGTGTGAAAGGGCTCTAAGTAATACTGCAGAGTATAATGGTACAATGGTGTCACAGAGGTAGTGGACTTTCTGTTCCACCAGGCAAAAGTAGGCCTTAAAGAGGGCTATGGTGCAGGGTCTAAGGAGGTGCCCGATGTTAACCAGAGAATCACACAAAGGATGATGGGCTTTGATGATGGGCTTTGCTGGAGAAGGCTTCCACTAAGCGTCCCTCAGCTACACTCAGAGCAGAAATAGCTGAAAACAGGCAGAAATAAAGCGCGGTATGAAATCAGCAGGCAAAGTCATGGTCAAACAGGCAAAATGTCAAGGCAGGAGGATAACAAGGAACAGGCAGTGGTCATAAACGGTTATCATAAATGGAACAGAGATCATGTTCAGTGCAGGAGCCTGGGAACAGATACTCAGAGTGGTCTTGCTCGGGCAAAGTACAAGTGAACTGAATAGGCAACTCAAGGCACAGCTATTTCTACTTTTTTTTATCTTCAATTCTCAAAAGTGTGATTATTTTTATTCCCTTCAGAGTTCCTTCTAAACTGCTGCTATACAACAGGAGCTCCCTACTGCATCGGAACAGTGTCTATGAAGGAACGAAGGGCTCCCTCCCCCCTGCTGTATATTTCACAAAGCATAGCACAAAGGTAACGTTTGTGCTTTGCTTTGAGACTGGCACTGCAGGGCGATGGCGTGAAGGCACAACATGGAACTGGTGTCCTTCACAGACATCGTTCCAAAGCAGCGGGGAGCCAGAAGTTTCACTGTATAGCGGCAGTGCTCAATGGAGTTTTTAGAGCTTCTAAATTAAAGACACCTGTAATGTGATAATTAGAGACTGTAAAAAAAGCTGTGTCAAGAGTTTGACTTTAAATAGCTTTTGTAGACATGACATCATAGGAAGTGTCTAGCACTAGCACTTTTCGTTAGCACCACTAGATAGACAGATGCAGAGAGATAAATACACATGCAAAGATTTAGGCCTCATGCACATTGGCCAGTTAGCTCTGATGTATGAGACACCCGCACCTAAACAACAGAGTCTCATGTGCCAGGGCTAAAGGCCAAAAAAAATGTATGGGGCCTAACAGGAATATGGTATGGGACCCCAGGGTCAAAACATCAGATTGATCCTGCAGAGACTCAGCTGCAGCAAGCACAACTGCGGACAGTGACACTGGTTAGTTCTGAAGAAAGCAAACTGTGACAAATGGAAAGTGATTAGTGATATCCATTCACCTATAACTCAATCATAGGTGTGCGCAGGTGGTGAGCCAGATGTGCCTGGGCACACCCTAATCCCTACCTGCGGTGCCGATTCCCCCTTCTGCCCGGGCTTCCCACCGTGTTTGCCTCACAGTGCTGTTGGCTTCCTTCTTTTCCTTTCCTCTTCCCCCTGGATGTTTCAGGATGGAGAGCAGGGGAAGAGGCTAGTAAATATGTAATTTACCAGCCCTTCCTTTTCTAAATGAACACAGTGAACACACTCGTTTACTGTGTCCATTCATATTTGAAGACTAGTAAACTGTGTTTATTATGCTTCAGTTTGTGAATGACCAAGAAGCCACTCAGCACAGAGCACTTCAAATTCATTCACTGCCCCATGCAGCCAGGCCCGGATTTACTCCCTTTGCCGCCCCAAGGCCGGGTCCTTCAATGCCGCTCCCCCCCCCCCACCCACACACACACACACACACACACACGTCCTTTATCGATGACTTCTACAATAGATCAATTAAAAACATATCTCCATACACGAGAACACTGAAAATAACTGGCTTTAATTGTACAGACTAAAAATACTTCAGGGTAAGCGCGCGAGGGGTAAGGATTTTTCGCAGGCAAATTTTCAAGGCAATGGCTGGTGTTAGTGCTTCAATCATCCCCGGCACCATGTTGTTATGGTGTCAGGATGATTGAAACACATTACGTCTATCATTACATTGTAATATAAACTGAAATAGTTCAACTCACCATAATGCAGAATCATTGGGAGCCCTGAGCGTGTCACTTGCCACCATCTCTTGTCACTTGCCACTATGCCTGCCATCAGATGGGGATGTCACTTGCCACGCTGCCTGCCACCAGATGGGGATGTCCCTTGCCACGCTGCCTGCCACCAGATGGGGATGTCACTTGCCACCATGCCTGCCACCAGATGGGGATGTCACTTGCCACCATGCCTGCCACCAGATGGGGATGTCCCTTGCCACGCTGCCTGCCACCAGATGGGGATGTCCCTTGCCACGCTGCCTGCCACCAGATGGGGATGTCCCTTGCCACGCTGCCTGCCACCAGATGGGGATGTCACTTGCTACACTGCCTGCCACCAGATGGGGATGTCCCTTGCCACGCTGCCTGCCACCAGATGGGGATGTCACTTGCCACCATGCCTGCCACCAGATGGGGATGTCACTTGCCACCATGCCTGCCACCAGATGGGAATGTCACTTGCTACACTGCCTGCCACCAGATGGGGATGTCACTTGCCACGCTGCCTGCCACCAGATGAGGATGTCCCTTGCCACGCTGCCTGCCACCAGATGGGGATGTCACTTGCCACGCTGCCTGCCACCAGATGGGGATGTCCCTTGCCACGCTGCCTGCCACCACATGGGGATGTCACTTGCCACCATGCCTGCCACCACATGGGGATGTCCCTTGCCACCAGATGGGGATGTCACTTGCCACACTGCCTGCCACCATATGGGGATGTCACTTGCCACCATGCCTGCCACCAGATGGGGATGTCACTTGCCACGCTGCCTGCCACCAGTTGGGGATGTCACTTGCCACGCTGCCTGCCACCAGATGGGGATGTCACTTGCCACGCTGCCTGCCACCAGATGAGGATGTCCCTTGCCACGCTGCCTGCCACCACATGGGGATGTCACTTGCCACCATGCCTGCCACCACATGGGGATGTCCCTTGCCACCATGCCTGCCACCACATGGGGATGTCCCTTGCCACCATGCCTGCCACCACATGGGGATGTCCCTTGCCACCAGATGGGGATGTCCCTTGCCACCAGATGGGGATGTCCCTTGCCACCAGATGGGGATGTCACTTGCCACCAGATTGGGATGTCCCTTGCCATGCTGCCTGCCATCAGAAGGAGGAGGGCGGAACAGCGGTGCAGGCAATGAGAGATGTCATCTTTCTCCCACGCCGCCGCACCGCTGACACTACAAGCTACTCTCAATTTTTTTAAAAATGCCGCCGAGCGGCGCAATCACGCTACTGCGCATGCGCCGCCCAGCCGAGCGCTTACGAGTTTTCCCGAGCCCGGCCGGCTTCGGAACGGCGCATGCGCCGTTGCGTGGTCGGCTCGCGGCCATCTTTTCTATGGGCACTGGTGCCCATAATAGACTTTACAGGCCAGCACGAAAGGGGGGGCGGCTGCGAAGTCGCTGCAGGAGCGGCGCCGCCCCTACACCACTGCCGCCCCGAGGCCTGGCCTCGGTGGCCTTGTGGTAAATCCGGCCCTGCATGCAGCTGAGGCTGCAGAGAAAGGCGTGTGTGTGTTAGAGCTTTGGGGTCTAATCCAATAGGCTGTGCACACCTATGAAGTCAATCCCTAATTAAATCAATTTGTCCCTTTGAGAGTGACCAAAAGAAGAAGAGAAACAGTGTCATTTCTCCCTATCACCAAATATCAGTGAATAATGGAAAATTTGGCACTGCAGAATAGTCTGTCTACTCACTGTGCTTCAATCACCCAATGTCCTATCGGCTTATTTTTCAAAAAAAGACATGGTAAATGATGAAACAATAGATCAAGAGATCCTTCCTTGTCAGCTATAGATGCCAGACGGGTGGCAACATGAGACAGACTAAAGTGAAAACCGAAAAGTTTCAACCATAGAATATAAAGGAAGTGGTATAAATTGGTGTAGACAAACACAACATACACATATTATTTAACAATGCCTTTCAAACATTGCAACACACCACATGATAACATCAGCTGAGAACTTCTGCATTATTATACAGAAGTGCTTTTGTACACACAAAATACACGCAAAATAATAAAAAAAAAAAAGCAACATTCACAATCATGTTATGGAATGAAAAACAAATTTAACATATCCATTACACTACATTACATTATATAGCATATTAGTAGTCTTTTGGGAACTGCACATCTCTTTCTTTCTCTCAACATACTGTACAGTACAAGTACACTAGGGTTATAAAATATGACCATTACAAAATAAAATATTAAAAGTTTTCATATTAATGTAGCAAGTTTTTTTTTAAATTTTGGATGAAGTAATGGAAGGTTAAAACTCCTGTCAGTTTTTTTGCCACCTGCATCCCATTGGGGAGATTTTCCTTTCACTTCCTGTCCCATAGCCAAAACAGGAAGTAAGAAGAAATCCCTCAAAGTGAGGGAATCTGTGGTTTTCACCAGAACTAGTGACCCCCATTGGAAGATCTCCAATCTTTTCATGATCGGATAACTCAAAATGTGGGATTTTCTTTCACATTCATTCTCAGTGATAACTGTAAACATGACAAATAGTGAGGGCAAATCTGATGGTGTTCTACCAATCGACTTCTGTGCAACCACCCTGTTGGATTTTCCCTGCTTGATCAGTGTCACAGACCAAAGCCAGCAGGGCTTGTAAGAAGGGGTGTAGGTAGGTAGTTGTTTGTAACGTCCTTCATGTTTCCCTCCTTGTTGGGTGCCAAGCAAGGGTCACATGGGAGGCCTACCCCAGGGTGGGTTCTTCTGGGCTATGCTAGGCACCTTGTACAGGGTCACTTTACTACACATGGAGTACCTCTACTTTGTGCCGTTTTCACCAATGCCCTAGGACAAGGCTGAGGCTGCTGTCGGGGAATACTCAACCTTAAGGTGGGCCTCTACTCTCAGAGATGAGCGTACACCATGTACACTTGCACTGCAACTGTTCTCCAGTTACCTCTCAGGGCCCGTGATAGTGTACACCCTGTCTGTGACTTGCATTTAGGAGGGACATGCTGAGCTCTGTCCATATCCACCTGTCCAGCATTTTCCTTGAGCCTCCATACCTCTGTACAGGATGGGAACCTATGCAGTGCAAATCCGCTCCCATTGCTTTGGGAGACAGATCACTGGCAGAAGGAGTGCCGACAGCATCCCCCTTGCTGCTACAGGCCGTTCGACCTATAAACGGTACACGCTATCGACAGGCTGCTTGTCAAACTTTCGTTACTCTAGGTAACCACTCGTGTCTTTACACTACTCCACACTACTCTGATGTCTTTGTACCCCAATGTGTATAAGACCCAGTTGGTGAACTATGTGTGTGGGTTACTTGGAATACACCTCTTTAGCAACTTCAGACCATGGAAGAACAACATTTCAAATACTTTACTTGGCAAAAGTGAAACATGAACATTCCAAAGTCTAACATACAAGTGCAAGGTTTTTCCTATGTCCCTACTCCTAACAACAGGCCTGTGCTGCTCCGGGCATACCTGAAAAGGTGAAGTCCAAACAATTACAGTGCTTCAGAGACACTCTCACGCAGATGTAAGTCCTTCAGAGGCATACTCCAGTGCTGGTGTCTTTGGGGCAAACCCCAGGTTCAGATGACTTTACATCCCTATGGTGATAGATGACCTCCTTCTGCTCCTGGTGGGTAACATTCTCCATCTCTCCCCCTTATGACCTGAAGTTACAGCTATTTCTCTCCCTTGGGCTCTCCATGGAGGGGGGGGGGGGAACTCCCTGACCTCTCTGTCCCCCAGTCAGAACTTAATTCAACTAAGTTCGGACCCCGGAACTCTCTTAATGGGCCATTCTCCCATATTTATATACCACAGGACAGTGTTAATTTAGTTGACTAAAAAGACTAAAACATTTTAGTCGACTAAATGAATACTATTTTAGTCAACTAAAATATGACTAAAACAAAAACAATTGAAATGACTAAAATACAACTAAAACTAAAAGCCATTTTAGTCAAAAGACTAAAATGAGACTAATCCTAAAATGCCATTTTAGTCAAAAGACTATGACTAATGCCGCGTACACACGGTCGGACTTTTCGTCTACAAAAGTCCAACGGACGCTGACGGACTAAAGCTGGCTGGTAATCCGATCGTGTGTGGGCTGCTTCGGACTTTCAACGTACTTTTTTAGCCTCAAATCCGACGTACTTTAGATTTGAAACATGCTTCAAATCTTTACGTCGTAACTACGACGGACCCCGAAGTCCGCTCGTCTGTATGCTAGTCCTACGGACAAAAAAACGACGCATGCTCATAAGCAAAAACTAAACGGAAGCACTCGGTCTAGTAAAACTAGTGTTTGTATTGTAGGTAGCACATTCATCACGCTGCAAAATCTGTGATCGTTGAATGCAGCGCATTTTATTTCTTCTTTACGAATGCTCTAAAGAACGAAGGTGTTTTGCTGTTCATAATCAGAGTTCTCCCAAACTGATTTCTGAATTCTTTTTCTCTTTGATCTCATGAATGATATATTATGCTTTTTATAAACAATGTTTCCATACTAATAATACTTTTTCCCTTTTTTTTTTTTTTTTTTTTAGGTTTGTAAAGTTACCACAAAGAACCCATTATTCTTTTTTATTTTTTTTCTAGTGATTATTTTTTAATTTTTAGATAAAGTTAACCCAAAGCACCGTTTTTGTTTATGTATATATTTTTTTTTCAAGACTTACCACTTGAACATTCTTAACATTAGTAATGTATTTTTGGTGTGTTTTTTTAAAACTCAATGAGATTGTTGTCCCTTGTTAATTTAACATTGTGTGTAAAATCAATGATTTAAAAGAAAACACATAAAAGTCTTTTGCTAAACTCAAAAAAGATCCATTTATTCATGGTCAAAATAAAATAAAGAGGAAGTCAACGCTGGAAAAAGTCGGTGTACAAGAAAATTGGGATCTTGAGGAGTCCATATAAGAGGGAGCACAATCTGGTCCAAGAATCCCAGAGATCAACAGCACCAGCAGATGATCTAGATGTCCCCAGACTGTGGTCCTACAACAGCCTGCGTCTTCTGTCAGACCAGACTGAACCCAGGTCATCACTTTCTTCTCTTCCCTGCAGCCTTTCCTCCACGCTGCCCTGCAGCCTTCCCTGCAGCCTTCCCTGCAGCCTTCCCTGTAGCCTTCCCTGTAGCCTTCTTTTGAGGCTGTGGCTCTGGTGTTTCAGTTGTGGCAGGAGGAGGAGGAGGAGGAGGAGGAGGAGGAGGGGGGGGGGCTGCCTCATGTAGTTGGGTGTTTTTGGTTAGCGTGCCCTGCAGCCCCTTATGGATTGTTTCCCCAAATAGGCGCTCACAAATGAGGCGCTGCTCCCAATCCATCTGAAGAAGCCTGCTGGCTAAGTAGCAGCCATAGGCTTCTTCCGCTTCGGGGGGGCTTGTTAAAAAACGGGTGGCCTGTTGCATGAGGCGCAGGGACGCGTCCTGTGTGACCATCCCCTTCTTGGCCCTTTTTTTGGGAAGGTGGAGGGGAGGCACTTGGGATTGGGTGAGGCTCCTACTGGGCCCAGCCACCTCACTTGGCCCAGCCACCTCACTTGGCCCAGCCACCTCACTTGGCCCAGCCACCTCACTTGGCCCAGCCACCTCACTGGGAGCAGCCACCTCCTGCCTGACACTGGGCCCAGCCTCCTCCAGGATGATGGTGAATCCGGCCTCCTCCAGGCTGTCCATGGGCCCGGTCTCCTCCTGCCTGCCACTTTCCCCACATTCCTCCTGGATGGACTCATCCTGTGTATAAAAAAAGGACAATAGTTTTAGTTTCTTTTTTTGGGTTCATCAATGACACACAGTTTGCTTCTCATGACTAGCAAATTCAATGTGAATACATCTCTTTAATAAAAGAGTCTAATCAGACACCCTAATTATTTCAAGCAGGTGCCAAACATATTTAGTCACTACTATCATTTGATATGTATACACAATTTGGAGTGCTAAATTATTTGAGACAATTATAACATCCAGTTAACATCATTAATATTAGTACAGTAAATATTTGTTAAAATAATTTACCTGACTCCAGATGGTCATATCCGGTTCATCCAGGATGGAAGACCCAGCTTGCTCCTCATCAGCCTCTGCTGGGGTGGAGGGAAGGGTGGAGGGAAGGGTTGAAAGTGATGCCCTGGCTTCATTCTGGTCATCAAGAAAACGGAGTTGATTGTAGTACCACAGCCTGGGTACATAAACATCATCTGCTGATGCTCCTGATCTCCTTGATTCCTGGATCTTCCTATGCTCCCTTTTATACATGTTCCTCAAGACCCCAATTTTCTTGTGCACTGTCTCCATTGTTGCTCCCGGGATGGTCTCCTGGACAAAGGACAGAAGTCTCTCCAGCGTTGACTTCCTCACATGCTTGTTATAATACTGAGGGTGTTTCACCTCCCACAAATTCCTCATCTCTCGATACTTTGAAATAAAAGAAGTAAGGAACTCTGGATCCTTCAATAGGGGATTCATTATATCTGGAAAAGAGAAAGTCACAAGACCAAAAAAACTTATTATATGTTTCTGCTAACCCCTCATCATCTTCTCCCTATGTAGGCCTCATCAATCTATCAAGCCATATAGGCCGCTTGCTACAAAGTCATGACCATAAACCCCCCCCAAAAAAATATATATATCTCAAATTACCTTCGTTTTGGAACGTCCTGGTCCACTATCACCTACGCACAGAACGTACGTACGACACGCGCGAAAGGCCCTCCTTTATACACTACGCATGTGTGAAACTCCGCCTGCGTCGCCCGCCCCTGACGTTCGAAATGAACTCATGTTCTCCGCCCCCTAATTTGACGCACAGAACGTACGTACGACACGCGCGAAAGGCCCTCCTTTATACACTACGCATGTGTGAAACTCCGCCTGCGTCGCCCGCCCCTGACGTTCGAAATGAACTCATGTTCTCCGCCCCCTAATTTGACGCACAGAACGTACGTACGACACGCGCGAAAGGCCCTCCTTTATACACTACGCATGTGTGAAACTCCGCCTGCGTCGCCCGCCCCTGACGTTCGAAATGAACTCATGTTCTCCGCCCCTTTTTTGTTACGGCGCGTAGTGGAGTTAAAGAATGGCGGAGACACCTGAAATGTTGACGACCTCAGGTAGTGGAGACAGCCCGCAGGCTGGAACGTCTGGAACGTCAACCAAATCTGTGAGGCCTAGATTTAAGGCCTCTAATATGAGTTTCAAAGAGATGGTGGAGATGGTGGCCATTCTTCGCAAAGACGACTATGATGGCAATTATGGGCCGTACGCACGGCCAAATTTGCGCAAGGCCAAAATAATGGCGAAGGTCGTGGAGACTTTGCAGGCATCATTTGGGGTCCAGCGCTCCAAAGATCAATTGCGCAAAAGATGGTCTGACCTGAAACTCAGGGAGCCGGATCAATACCGACGTATCCGGAAAGTTCTTAAAAAAAGTAAGTACTTGTCGTGTTTTTCTCTTGTGTTTATTACCTTGTATACTGCTCCATGTGCTTTTCCTTCCTATACGATTTTTGTTCATCGTTTTAAACGATCTTTGAAGAAACCTCGTTACATATCCATATCTATATATCTATCTATCTATCTATCTATCTATCTATCTATCTATCTATCTATCTATCTATCTATCTATCTATCTATCTATATAAATATAAATATATAAATATATAAATATAAATATATATAAATATATATATATATATATATATATATATATATATATATATATATATATATATATATATATAAATATATATAAATATATATATATAAATATATATATATATATATATATATATATATATATAAATATATAAATATATATATATAAATATATATATATAAATATATATATATATATATATATATATAAATATATATATATAAATATATATATATAAATATATATATATATATATATATATATATATATATATATATATATATATATATATATATATATATCTATTTGAAATTCTCTTAATTTTTTGGATTTACATTTAGTTAGATATTTAGAGATTTTGTTACAGATATAGAGAGAGATCAAAAGATTATTAACTATATTTTGAGATATTGATATCTATCTATCCGGTATGTCTTTATAATTTTAAATATTGAACTAAAATAGGAACTCTACACAAACCACTTCACTACAAATGTTGGAAAATTATTATGTCCTAAAATATCTGTGTGCTAATTAGATTACTAATTTTTTGTTTCACATAGGGGAAAAATCACTCAGCCAACCACAAGAACACAGTCCACCCCAAGCAAAACAGGATTGGGCAATCAGCCCAAGTCCCATTGACGATGTGGAGGAAGGAGAGGTGGGCGACATGGGCACCCCACCAGGTGAGTGTCTGACACACCAGCTTACGTTAATCTATGCATGGCTGCCTTTTGTTTAATTGAATTTGTCTACTCTATTTTAGGGGATCTGGTTGTGCTTCATTCAAGCAACAGTGACACCCCCGAGGATGTGGAGGAATTAGGCTACATGGCCACCCCACCAGGTCAGTGTCTGAGACAACAGCTTTATTTCTGGTAAGGTAAACTATGTATGTGTGCATATTTCTAAAGACATTTTTTGGTTTCATTCCACTTTAGGAACAACAAGAAGTGACTATTTCACCTCGGAAAGTGCCCAACGTCTAATTGGTCAAATAATGGCCTGGAATCAAGACATGGATCAAATGCGTAATAGGCTGGATCGTATGCAGCAGGAAATGAAGGACATGATTGATGTTTTGGGTCGAATCTAAATGCCCTTTTTTAAACCCCAAAACATCAATCATGTCCTTCATTTCCTGTTTTGCTGACCCCATTCTGGGCCTTCTCTTTGTTTTTTTGGCATAACAGAAATGGCTGTTTAACCTAATGTCAAAAAGGAGGGCTGTCAAAAATCCACAAAAAAATAAAAATTGATTTTCTAAAAAACACCAAAAAAAAAAAAAAAAAGTGATTTTAAAAAACCCAAAAAAAAAAAAAAAAAGTGATTTTAAAAAACCCCAAAAAATAAAAAAAGTGATTTTAAAAAACCCAAAAAAAAAAAAAAAAGTGATTTTAAAAAACCACAAAAAATAAAAAAAGTGATTTTAAAAAACCCAAAAAAAAAAAAAAAAGTGATTTTAAAAAACCACCAAAAAAAAAAAAAAGTGATTTTAAAAAACCCAAAAAAAATTAAAAAAATTAATGTTAAAAAACCAAAAAAAATTAAAAAATTGATTTTAAAACACAAAAAAATCGAATAAATAATTAATGTTAAAAAACCAAAAAAAGTTAAAAAAATTGATTTTAAAACACCAAAAAAATTAAAAAAATTAATGTTAAAAAACCAAAAAAAATTAAAAAATTGATTTTAAAACACAAAAAAATCGAATAAATAATTAATGTTAAAAAACCAAAAAAAGTTAAAAAAATTGATTTTAAAACACCAAAAAAATTAAAAAAATTAATGTTAAAAAACCAAAAAAAATTAAAAAATTGATTTTAAAACACAAAAAAATCGAATAAATAATTAATGTTAAAAAACCAAAAAAAGTTAAAAAAATTGATTTTAAAACACCAAAAAAATTTAAAAAATTAATGTTAAAAAACCAAAAAAAATTAAAAAATTGATTTTAAAAAACAAAAAAAAAAAAATAAAAAACTTGCTTTTAAAAAAAAACAAAACTTGATTTTCCAAAAACAAAGCCTGTTTTTGAAAATCCAAAAGCCCAAAATATTTTTTTGTGGATTAGGTAGAAATATTTAAATATAATTATATTTTGCTACATCATTAAGATACCATTATATTTTTGTCTATGAACATTTTATACTAAATGCAGAACTGAATGCATACCAACCATTAATAAAAACATCTCCTTTTATAGGATTTTAACAAATGTGTGGTTTGTTATTTCAAGGCTCAGTATCAGTTTGGTTATAATTGTCAAAAAGTTGTTTACAGTGGCAATGGAGCTTATTTAGACATTTTTAAAATTCTAATACAGTTGGCACTACAACTGCTCGACCATAACCTAGGAGACAGCCCAAAAGAAAGGCAAGCAATAAATATAATGCCAGATTTCAGCAATATTTTTTTTATTGTCAAAAAATTATATATCCTGGCCCATTGCAATGGCCCCCCTACCCATAAAATAATCAACATATTGCTGTCTAACCTGACGGGAACTTTGGGGGGCCAAGCCAGTACGGACAGTATCCAGGCCTGTAAGGTTGGCTTCTATTTGTCCGGCCTCAGGCCCAACTGTGCCTATATAATTGGCAGAATGCTTATTTAAAAAGTTGTGCAGAATGCAGCATGATAAAATTATAAAATTAAGTTTGTATTCCGCCAAATTAATGGCTGTTTGAAACAGGCGGAACCGGCTGGCCAGAATTCCAAACGCATTCTCAACCACTCTTCTAGCTCTGGCCAGCCGGTAATTAAAAACCCTCCTCTCCGGGGTGAGGGTTCTTTGGGGGAATGGCCTCATGAGGTGCTTGCTCAGAGCGAAGGCTTCATCGGCAATGAAGACAAAGGGGAGTCCTTCCACGTTATCCTCATCAGGTGGCAATCCCAGGCCACCACTCTGGAGACGCTGGCAGAACTCCGTCTGGGCAAATACTCCTCCATCCGACATCCGGCCATTCTTCCCCACGTCCACATATAAAAAATCATAGTGTGCCGACACCACCGCCATTAAAACAATACTGTGGAACCCCTTATAATTAAAATAATATGACCCCGAATGGGGTGGTGGCACAATGTGGACATGTTTCCCATCTATAGCCCCTCCACAATTGGGAAAGTCCCAACGGCTGGCAAAATGGGATGCCACAGTCTGCCATTCCTGTGGCGTTGAAGGAAACTGGGGAATCAAACAAGAAAACCAAAATCAATTAATTTGGAAGCTAACATTGCAAGAAAATTAGACAATTAAAAACATTATTCCCCAGCATCAGTATAACATTCAATAATTTAATTCTTCTGGAATAACTAATATGGAAAAAGGCACACTTATCAGATTGCTCACCCCCTCTGATAGAACATTGATTACATTTTAGGGGGTTGTGAAATCCCAAAAAAAAATTACTTTAACAACACGCAGGAATTTAGGGATAACAAAGGCTACAAGACTGCAGTTGTCGCACTCTGCAGGTGCAGTTGCTAACCAGCTTACAGTAAATGAGGTAATGTCAAAAGGCATTCATGTTGCAAAGAGTACACAATCACATGCAAGGGCAATTAATGAAAACACTTTGAGGCTTGCATATGATTTGATGATGGAAATCAGCAGAGCTTCTGCTCATTTACTAAAGCACTGGAACAAATGCACTTGTAGAGTGCACATGCATTTTGCAAAGTGCAACATAGATTTGCTTTAGACAAATCAACACCACAGAACATTCAAGCAAATTTTAACGAGGGTGGGGGTGGGGGGGTTGTGAAATCTAGCTAATTGCTAATTAGCAGCACACTATTTGGAGTGAGTTCAGGTGGGGGGGGGGGTTGTGAAATCTAGCTAATTGCTAATTATAAGCACACTAAATACACTCCAACAAAATACATTCAAAATGAGTAGACTAGGTGGATATGTTCCCATCACTTCATGCTGGGAAGGTTATTGAAGGAAACTATACATGCATGACAAAAAATAACAGGAAAAAATCCCAGCATGTGTGAGGATAAAAAGGGGACATTCACACTATATTGCAATGATGGGAAGTAGTGTTTGAAGCAAGAAATACATTACATTATCAAAGATTACATAAAAGAACATGTGATGCTAATAAAATAAAAATAGCTTACCTTAATATAGTCCTTCTGCAGGACCTGTATGATGGCAGAACAGGTCTCTGGGATAATGATCCCCAGAGCCTGGGGGGAGATGCCTGTCGAGAACTTAAGGTCCTGCAGGCTTCTCCCTGTGGCCAAATACCGCAAGGTAGCGACCAGCCTCTGCTCCGGAGTGATGGCTTGCCTCATGCAGGTATCCTGCCTGCTGATATAGGGGGTCAGCAAAGCCACCAAACGATCAAAAACGGGGTCCGTCATCCGGAGAAAGTTCCTGAAATCCTCAGGATTATTCTCACGGATCTCACGGAGCAAAGGCATGTGACAGAACTGGTCACGCTGAAGCAACCAATTCTTGGTCCATGAACTCCTCCTCGCCCTGTTCATGGACTGGTCTTGGGCTGAAGAATAAACTACAGCACCAAGCACATACAATGCACGAGCTCTACGACGAGTACGTACAGGTAACATGGCTTCAAAACGGTCGGCTGGTCAGAACGCACTAAACAGAACGCACTGAAGAACAGCAAGGCCTGTGAAGAACGACCTGAAAATCAGGAACGAGCGGCCAATAAAACAAAGATTTCTCAATGCCAACTGACCAAACGCACTGAAAAGCAGATACAAACCTCACAAGCACAGACTGAACAACAGTTAAAACGAACTGAAAAATACGAGTCTCACAAGCGCGAATCGTCTCTCACCAAACTTCTACTAACACGAGATAAACACGAGATTAGCAGAAGGAGCCCAAAGGGTGTCGTACGGGCTATTGAACTTCCGTTTTATAGTCTCGTCGGACTTGGTGTACGTCACAGCGTACTAAACTGGCGTACTTTTGTGTGGTCGTGTGTGGGCAAGTCCGTTCGTAAGAAAGTCTGCCCCAAGTCCGCCGAAGGTACGCCGGAAGTATGTCGGACAGACTGTCCGACTTTTGTAGCTGCAAAGTCCGACCGTGTGTACGCGGCATAAAACTAAATTGCAATTACTGAAATGTACTGGAGATTTTAGTCGACTAAAATGTACTGGAGATTTAGTCAACTAAATATGACTAAAACAATTGCAGAAGACTAAAATGGGACTAAAATTAAAATGCCTAAGACTAAAATTAACACTGCCACAGGATGAGTGGGCTGGACTCGGAGAAGAACCCGCCAAAAGACCAGAGAACCTGAGAAGGCAATAACTCCTACCCTCCCAGCCGGGACAGCACCTATCTAGTTATTTAAACCTGTTTACATGCTGATCTGTATTTTCTGACAGCAGCAAAGTCTCCCTGCTGTCAGAATACAATAGCTCAGTAAGGAGGATTCCCCCACCCCCCCTGGAATGTGTGGATAGGGGAGAATTAAGTCATTTTTTTCATTTTTGGATAAACAAAAAAAATGGCATATTTTTGGGCTTCTTTACAGTAGGTGGCATTGCAACCTCAAAAAAAGTCAAGTGCTTAATTGACATTTGTTGAAGGAGCCGGCCCTATAATTGTTGACTGAACAGTACCAGTAGCCAATCGGCTGTAGGCACTGTTCATGTATTCTGACAGCCGGAACTCATGGCTGTAAAAATGTAATAGCCTGGCAGTAGGGATTTGTCCATTCAGGCAGTTTGTGTGGATGGAAATATCCGTTAGTTGTCTTTCATTCAGCCTATGGGCTGAATGGTGTATGTCCAGCTTTAATCAGTTTTCCCCTCTTATGCCGTGTACACAAAGTCGGACTTTTCAGCTACAAAAGTCCGACAGCCCGTCCAACAGACTTTCGACAGACTTTCGACAGACTTTCAACAGACCTACGACGGACTTTCGACGGACTTTTGGCGGACTTTCAACAGACTTTCTAACGACCGTACTTGCCTACACACGATCACACCAAAGTCCGACGGATTCGTACGTGATGACATACACCGGACTAAAATAAGGAAGTAGATAGCCAGTAGCCAATAGCTGCCCTAGCGTGGGTTTTTGTCGGTCGGACTAGCATACAGAAGAGCGGATTTCTGGGTTCGACGGAGTTACGACGTAAAGATTTGAAGCATGTTCCAAATCTAAAGTCCGTCAGATTTGCGACTGGAAAAGTCCACCGAAGATCCGGTGAAGCCCACACATGATCGAATTGTCCGCCGGATTTGGTCTGACGGCGTCCGTTGGACAAGTCCGGTCGAAAAGTCCGACCGTGTGTACGCGGCATTAGACTACCTTAACCTCTTCGGCCCCAGAAGGTTTACCCCCTTCATGATCATGTCATTTTTTGCATTATGGCACTCCGATGCTTAAACTGACAATTGCGCGGTTGTGCGACGCTGTACCCAAATAAAATTGATGTGTTTTTTTCCCACAAATAGAGCTTTCTTTTGGTAGTATTTGATCACCTTTGCGGTTTTTATATTTTGCGCTATAAACAAAAAACAATTTTGAAACAAAAAACAATATTTTTTACTTTCTGCAATAAAACATATTCAATAAAAATAATTAAGAATAAAACATATTCATCAGTTTAGACCAATAGGTATTCTGCTACATATTTTTGGTAAAAAAATCCCAATAAGCGTATATTGATTGGTTTGCGCAAAAGTTATACTGTCTACAAACTATGGGATATATTTATGGAATTTTTTTTTTTATTGTTTTTACTAGTAATGGCGGCGAGCAGCGATTTTTAGCAGGACTGCGACATTGGTCCAGACGAATCTGACACTTTTTAGGGACCAGTGACACCAATACTGTGATCAGTGCTAAAAAAATGGACCGTCACTGTACTAATGATACTGGCAGGGAAGGGGTGTGCTTCTAGGGAGTGCCTCTAACTGAGTGGGAGGTGCTTTGACTGGGGGAAGACAGAGATCTGTGTTTCTGCTTAGCAGGAACACAAGATCTCTATCTTCTCTTCTCAAAGAACGGCGGTCTGCCTTGTTTACATAGGCAGACTGCCATTCTGCCTCTCCTCAGAATGATCGTGTTGTGCCAGTGAACATCGAGTCCACCAAACCCACCGATTATGCTCCCGATGTGTCCAATCACAGCGTGAGCAGGTCGGCAGAAGTGCCTGCACACGCCCCAGACCCAGTGCACGAAATCAGTACAGGTATGTGATTTCGCACAGGAGGAGCGCCTTGCTGCAGTATATTTGTGTGCAGCGGTCCAGAGGTGGTTAAAATGGGAGTTCATGTGTGGCTAGTTTGCTGCATTCAGAGGTGGATAGATGCCATGTCTGGATACAGTAACACTTTGTGCTATGGCCACATACAAACTGGCCAATTACCTGTGGCCAGTTTGTCTGCCAATAAAATTCCACAGAAACACTAACCCTAGATGCACACTGGCTACATCCAGGGTCGGTATTCAAACAATCGGTTACATGCGAACATCAGCGGCACCTGCCATGAATTTGTAGAGTACAAACCTGACAGCTGCCCCTGACAGCTACAGCTGTTCGCATACAGTGTGTGCAATTGTGTTTACAACCGCCGGCAAGAATCCACTGACTGTTGCAGGCGACCGCCCTTTGCCACACATGAACTCCCATGTGATTGTGAACTACAGTGCCTTGAAAAATTAATCATACCCCTTGAAATGTTCCACATTTTGCCATGTTACAACCAAAAAATTAAAAATTTTATTGGGCTTTTATGTGATAGACCAACACAAAGTGGCACATAATTTTGAAGTAGAGGGAAAATGATAAATGGTTTTCAAATTTTTTTTTTACAAATAAATATCTGAAAAGTGTGGTGTGCATTTGTATTCAGCCCCTTTACTCTGATAACCCTAACTATAATCTAGTGGAACCAATTGCCTTCATAAGTCATCTAATTAGTAAATAAAGCCCACCTGTGTGTAATTTAATCTCTGTATAAATACAGATGTTCTGTGAAGCCGTCAGAGGTTTGTTAGAGAACCTTAGTGAACAAACAGCATCGTGAAGGCCAAGGAACACACCAGACAGCTCAGGGATAAAGTTGTGGAGAAGTTTAAAGCAGGGTTAGGTTATAAAAAAATATCCCAAGCTTTGAACATCTCACGGAGCACTGTTCAATCCATCATCCTAAAATGGAAAGAGTATGGCACAACTGCAACCCTACCAAGAAATAGACATCCACCTAAACTGACAGGCCGGGCAAGGAGAGCATTAATCAGAGAAGCCGCCAAGAGGTGTATGGTAACTCTCTGGAGGAGCTGCAGAGATCCACAGCTAAGGTAGGAGAATCTATCCATAGGACAGCTATTAGTTGTGCACTCCTCAAATCTGGCCTTTATTGAAAAGTGGCAAGAAGAAATCCACTGTTGAAAGAAATCCATAAGAAGTCCAGTTTGCTGTTTGTGAGAAGCCATGTGGAGGACACAGCAAATATGTGGAAGAAGGTGCTCTGGTCAGATGAGACCAAATTTGAACTTTTTGGTCTGAAAGAAAAATGCTATGTGTAACGGAAAACTAATGCCGCGTACACACGGTCGGACTTTTCGTCTACAAAAGTCCAACGGACGCTGACGGACTAAAGCTGGCTGGTAATCCGATCGTGTGTGGGCTTCTCCGGACTTTCAACGTACTTTTTTAGCCTCAAATCCGACGTACTTTAGATTTGAAACATGCTTCAAATCTTTACGTCGTAACTACGACGGACCCCGAAGTCCGCTCGTCTGTATGCTAGTCCTACGGACAAAAAAACGACGCATGCTCATAAGCAAAAACTAAACGGAAGCACTCGGTCTAGTAAAACTAGTGTTCGTATTGTAGGTAGCACATTCATCACGCTGCAAAATCTGTGATCGTTGAATGCAGCGCATTTTATTTCTTCTTTACGAATGCTCTAAAGAACGAAGGTGTTTTGCTGTTCATAATCAGAGTTCTCCCAAACTGATTTCTGAATTCTTTTTCTCTTTGATCTCATGAATGATATAGTATGCTTTTTATAAACAATGTTTCCATACTAATAATACTTTTTCCCTTTTATTTTTTTTTTTTTTTAGGTTTGTAAAGTTACCACAAAGAACCCATAATTCTTTTTTTTTTTTTTTCTAGTGATTATTTTTTAATTTTTAGATAAAGTTAACCCAAAGCACCGTTTTTGTTTATGTATATATTTTTTTTTCAAGACTTACCACTTGAACATTCTTAACATTAGTAATGTATTTTTGGTGTGTTTTTTTAAAACTCAATGAGATTGTTGTCCCTTGTTAATTTTTAACATTGTGTGTAAAATCAATGATTTAAAAGAAAACACATAAAAGTCTTTTGCTAAACTCAAAAAAGATCCATTTATTCATGGTCAAAATAAAATAAAGAGGAAGTCAACGCTGGAAAAAGTCGGTGTACAAGAAAATTGGGATCTTGAGGAGTCCATATAAGAGGGAGCACAATCTGGTCCAAGAATCCCAGAGATCAACAGCACCAGCAGATGATCTAGATGTCCCCAGACTGTGGTACTACAACAGCCTGCGTCTTCTGTCAGACCAGACTGAACCCAGGTCATCACTTTCTTCTCTTCCCTGCAGCCTTTCCTCCACGCTGCCCTGCAGCCTTCCCTGCAGCCTTCCCTGTAGCCTTCCCTGTAGCCTTCTTTTGAGGCTGTGGCTCTGGTGTTTCAGTTGTGGCAGGAGGAGGAGGAGGAGGAGGAGGAGGAGGAGGAGGAGGAGGGGGGGGGGCTGCCTCATGTAGTTGGGTGTTTTTGGTTAGCGTGCCCTGCAGCCCCTTATGGATTGTTTCCCCAAATAGGCGCTCACAAATGAGGCGCTGCTCCCAATCCATCTGAAGAAGCCTGCTGGCTAAGTAGCAGCCATAGGCTTCTTCCGCTTCGGGGGGGCTTGTTAAAAAACGGGTGGCCTGTTGCATGAGGCGCAGGGACGCGTCCTGTGTGACCATCCCCTTCCTGGCCCTTTTTTTGGGAAGGTGGAGGGGAGGCACTTGGGATTGGGTGAGGCTCCTACTGGGCCCAGCCACCTCACTTGGCCCAGCCACCTCACTTGGCCCAGCCACCTCACTTGGCCCAGCCACCTCACTGGGAGCAGCCACCTCCTGCCTGACACTGGGCCCAGCCTCCTCCAGGATGATGGTGAATCCGGCCTCCTCCAGGCTGTCCATGGGCCCGGTCTCCTCCTGCCTGCCACTTTCCCCACATTCCTCCTGGATGGACTCATCCTGTGTATAAAAAAAGGACAATAGTTTTAGTTTCTTTTTTTGGGTTCATCAATGACACACAGTTTGCTTCTCATGACTAGCAAATTCAATGTGAATACATCTCTTTAATAAAAGAGTCTAATCAGACACCCTAATTATTTCAAGCAGGTGCCAAACATATTTAGTCACTACTATCATTTGATATGTATACACAATTTGGAGTGCTAAATTATTTGAGACAATTATAACATCCAGTTAACATCATTAATATTAGTACAGTAAATCTTTGTTAAAATAATTTACCTGACTCCAGATGGTCATATCCGGTTCATCCAGGATGGAAGACCCAGCTTGCTCCTCATCAGCCTCTGCTGGGGTGGAGGGAAGGGTGGAGGGAAGGGTGGAGGGAAGGGTTGAAAGTGATGCCCTGGCTTCATTCTGGTCATCAAGAAAACGGAGTTGTTTGTAGTACCACAGCCTGGGTACATAAACATCATCTGCTGATGCTCCTGATCTCCTTGATTCCTGGATCTTCCTATGCTCCCTTTTATACATGTTCCTCAAGACCCCAATTTTCTTGTACACTGTCTCCATTGTTGCTCCAGGGATGGTCTCCTGGACAAAGGACAGAAGTCTCTCCAGCGTTGACTTCCTCACATGCTTGTTATAATACTGAGGGTGTTTCACCTCCCACAAATTCCTCATCTCTCGATACTTTGAAATAAAAGAAGTAAGGAACTCTGGATCCTTCAATAGGGGATTCATTATATCTGGAAAAGAGAAAGTCACAAGACCAAAAAAACTTATTATATGTTTCTGCTAACCCCTCATCATCTTCTCCCTATGTAGGCCTCATCAATCTATCAAGCCATATAGGCCGCTTGCTACAAAGTCATGACCATAAACCCCCCCCCAAAAAAATATATATCTCAAATTACCTTCGTTTTGGAACGTCCTGGTCCACTATCACCTACGCACAGAACGTACGTACGACACGCGCGAAAGGCCCTCCTTTATACACTACGCATGTGTGAAACTCCGCCTGCGTCGCCCGCCCCTGACGTTCGAAATGAACTCATGTTCTCCGCCCCCTAATTTGACGCACAGAACGTACGTACGACACGCGCGAAAGGCCCTCCTTTATACACTACGCATGTGTGAAACTCCGCCTGCGTCGCCCGCCCCTGACGTTCGAAATGAACTCATGTTCTCCGCCCCCTAATTTGACGCACAGAACGTACGTACGACACGCGCGAAAGGCCCTCCTTTATACACTACGCATGTGTGAAACTCCGCCTGCGTCGCCCGCCCCTGACGTTCGAAATGAACTCATGTTCTCCGCCCCTTTTTTGTTACGGCGCGTAGTGGAGTTAAAGAATGGCGGAGACACCTGAAATGTTGACGACCTCAGGTAGTGGAGACAGCCCGCAGGCTGGAACGTCTGGAACGTCAACCAAATCTGTGAGGCCTAGATTTAAGGCCTCTAATATGAGTTTCAAAGAGATGGTGGAGATGGTGGCCATTCTTCGCAAAGACGACTATGATGGCAATTATGGGCCGTACGCACGGCCAAATTTGCGCAAGGCCAAAATCATGGCAAAGGTCGTGGACACTTTGCAGGCATCATTTGGGGTCCAGCGCTCCAAGGATCAATTGCGCAAAAGATGGTCTGACCTGAAAATCAGGGAGCCGGATCAATACCGACGTATCCGGAAAGTTCTTAAAAAAAGTAAGTACTTGTCGTGTTTTTCTCTTGTGTTTATTACCTTGTATACTGCTCCATGTGCTTTTCCTTTCTATACGATTTTTGTTCATCGTTCTAAACGATCTTTGAAGAAACCTCGTTACATATCTATATCTATATATATCTATATATATATATATATATATCTATATATATATCTATATATATATCTATCTATCTATATATATATCTATCTATCTATATATCTATATATCTATAAATATATCTATCTATCTATCTATCTATCTATCTATCTATCTATCTATCTATATCTATATCTATATCTATATCTATATCTATATCTATATCTATATATCTATATCTATATCTATATCTATATCTATATCTATATCTATATATATATCTATATATATATATCTATATATATATATATATATCTATATATATCTATATCTAAATATATAAATATAAATATCTAAATATAAATATAAAAATATAAATATATAAAAATATAAATATAAATATAAATATAAATATATAAAAATATAAATATAAAAAAATATAAAAATATAAATATATAAAAATATAAATATAAATATAAATATAAATATATAAAAATATAAATATAAAAAAATATAAAAATATAAATATATAAAAATATAAATATAAATATAAATATATATATAAATATAAATATAAAAAAATATAAAAATATAAATATATATATATATATATATATATATATATATATATATATATATATATATATATATATATATATATATATATATATTATATATCTATTTGAAATTCTCTTAATTTTTTGGATTTACATTTAGTTAGATATTTAGAGATTTTGTTACAGATATAGAGAGAGATCAAAAGATTATTAACTATATTTTGAGATATTGATATCTTATCTATCCGGTATGTCTTTAATAATTTTAAATATTAAACTAAAATAGGAACTCTACACAAACCACTTCACTACAAATGTTGGAAAATTATTATGTCCTAAAATATCTGTGTGCTAATTAGATTACTCATTTTTTGTTTCACATAGGGGAAAAATCACTCAGCCAACCAAAAGAACACAGTCCACCACAAGCAAAACAGGATTGGGCAATCAGTCCAAGTCCCATTGACGATGTGGAGGAAGGAGAGGTGGGCGACATGGGCACCCCACCAGGTGAGTGTCTGACACACCAGCTTACGTTAATCTATGCATGGCTGCCTTTTGTTTAATTGAATTTGTCTACTCTATTTTAGGGGATCTGCTTCATTCAAGCAACAGTGACACCCCCGAGGATGTGGAGGAATTAGGCTACATGGCCACCCCACCAGGTCAGTGTCTGAGACAACAGCTTTATTTCTGGTAAGGTAAACTATGTATGTGTGCATATTTGTAAAGACATTTTTTGGTTTCATTCCACTTTAGGAACAACAAGAAGTGACCATTTCACCTCGGAAAGTGCCCAACGTCTAATTGGTCAAATAATGGCCTGGAATCAAGACATGGATCAAATGCGTAATAGGCTGGATCGTATGCAGCAGGAAATGAAGGACATGATTGATGTTTTGGGTCGAATCTAAATGCCCTTTTTTAAACCCCAAAACATCAATCATGTCCTTCATTTCCTGTTTTGCTGACCCCATTCTGGGTCTTCTCTTTGTTTTTTTGGCATAACATAAATGGCTGTTTAACCTAATGTCAAAAAGGAGGGCTGTCAAAAATCCACAAAAAAATAAAAATTGATTTTCTAAAAAACAACCAAAAAAAAAAAAAAAAGTGATTTTAAAAAACCCAAAAAAAAAAAAAAAGTGATTTTAAAAAACCCAAAAAAAAAAAAAAAGTGATTTTAAAAAACCCAAAAAATAAAAAAAAGTGATTTTAAAAAACCAAAAAAAAAAAAAAAAGTGATTTTAAAAAACCAAAAAAAAAAAAAAAAAGTGATTTTAAAAAAGCCAAAAAAAAAAAAAAAGTGATTTTAAAAAACCCAAAAAAAATTCAAAAAATTAATGTTAAAAAACAAAAAAAAAAAATTGATTTTAAAACACCAAAAAATCGAATAAATAATTAATGTTAAAAAACCAAAAAAAGTAAAAAAAATTGATTTGAAAACACCAAAAAAATTAAGAAAATTAATGTTAAAAAACCAAAAAAAAAAAAAAAATTGATTTGAAAACACCAAAAAAATTAAGAAAATTAATGTTAAAAAACCAAAAAAAGTAAAAAAAATTGATTTGAAAACACCAAAAAAATTAAGAAAATTAATGTTAAAAAACCAAAAAAAAAAAAAAAATTGATTTTAAAAAAACAAAAAAAAAAAATAAAAAACTTGATTTTCCAAAAACAAAGCCTGTTTTTGAAAATCCAAAAGCCCAAAATATTTTTTTGTGGATTAGGTAGAAATATTTCAATATAATTATATTTTGCTACATCATTAAGATACCATTATATTTTTGTCTCGGAACATTTTATACTAAATGCAGAACTGAATGCATACCAACCATTAATAAAAACATCTCCTTTTATAGGATTTTAACAAATGTGTGGTTTGTTATTTCAAGGCTCAGTATCAGTTTGGTTATAATTGTCAAAAAGTTGTTTACAGTGGCAATGGAGCTTATTTATACATTTTTAAAATTCAAATACAGTTGGCACTACAACTGCTCGACCATAACCTAGGAGACAGCCCAAAAGAAAGGCAAGCAATAAATATAATGCCAGATTTCAGCAATATTTTTTTTATTGTAAAAAAAATTATATATCCTGGCCCATTGCAATGGCCCCCCTACCCATAAAATAATCAACATATTGCTGTCTAACCTGACGGGAACTTTGGGGGGCCAAGCCAGTACGGACAGTATCCAGGCCTGTAAGGTTGGCTTCTATTTGTCCGGCCTCAGGCCCAACTGTGCCTATATAATTGGCTGAATGCTTATTTAAAAAGTTGTGCAGAATGCAGCATGATAAAATTATAAAATTAAGTTTGTATTCCGCCAAATTAATGGCTGTTTGAAACAGGCGGAACCGGCTGGCCAGAATTCCAAACGCATTCTCAACCACTCTTCTAGCTCTGGCCAGCCGGTAATTAAAAACCCTCCTCTCCGGGGTGAGGGTTCTTTGGGGGAATGGCCTCATGAGGTGCTTGCTCAGAGCGAAGGCTTCATCGGCAATGAAGACAAAGGGGAGTCCTTCCACGTTATCCTCATCAGGTGGCAATCCCAGGCCACCACTCTGGAGACGCTGGCAGAACTCCGTCTGGGCAAATACTCCTCCATCCGACATCCGGCCATTCTTCCCCACGTCCACATATAAAAAATCATAGTGTGCCGACACCACCGCCATTAAAACAATACTGTGGAACCCCTTATAATTAAAATAATATGACCCCGAATGGGGTGGTGGCACAATGTGGACATGTTTCCCATCTATAGCCCCTCCACAATTGGGAAAGTCCCAACGGCTTGCAAAATGGGATGCCACAGTCTGCCATTCCTGTGGCGTTGAAGGAAACTGGGGAATCAAACAAGAAAACAAAAATCAATTAATTTGGAAGCTAACATTGCAAGAAAATTAGACAATTAAAAACATTATTCCCCAGCATCAGTATAACATTCAATAATTTAATTCTTCTGGAATAACTAATATGGAAAAAGGCACACTTATCAGATTGCTCACCCCCTCTGATAGAACATTGATTACATTTTAGGGGGTTGTGAAATCCCCAAAAAAAATTACTTTAACAACACGCAGGAATTTAGGGATAACAAAGGCTACAAGACTGCAGTTGTCGCACTCTGCAGGTGCAGTTGCAAACCAGCTTACAGTAAATGAGGTAATGTCAAAAGGCATTCATGTTGCTAACAGTACACAATCACATGCAAGGGCAATTAATGAAAACACTTTGAGGCTTGCATATGATTTGATGATGGAAATCAGCAGAGCTTCTGCTCATTTACTAAAGCACTGGAACAAATGCACTTGTAGAGTGCACATGCATTTTGCAAAGTGCAACATAGATTTGCTTTAGACAAATCAACACCACAGAACATTCAAGCAAATTTTAACGAGGGTGGGGGTGGGGGGGTTGTGAAATCTAGCTAATTGCTAATTAGCAGCACACTATTTGGAGTGAGTTCAGGTGGGGGGGGGGGTTGTGAAATCTAGCTAATTGCTAATTAGCAGCACACTATTTGGAGTGAGTTCAGGTGGGGGGGGGGGTTGTGAAATCTAGCTAATTGCTAATTAGCAGCACACTATTTGGAGTGAGTTCAGGTGGGGGGGGGGGGGGTTGTGAAATCTAGCTAATTGCTAATTAGCAGCACACTATTTGGAGTGAGTTCAGGTGGGGGGGGGGTTGTGAAATCTAGCTAATTGCTAATTCTAAGCACACTAAATACACTCCAACAAAATACATTCAAAATGAGTAGACTAGGTGGATATGTTCCCATCACTTCATGCTGGGAAGGTTATTGAAGGAAACTATACATGCATGCCAAAAAATAACAGGAAAAAATCCCAGCATGTGTGAGGATAAAAAGGGGACATTCACACTATATTGCAATGATGGGAAGTAGTGTTTGAAGCAAGAAATACATTACTTTATCAAAGATTACATAAAAGAACATGTGATGCTAATAAAATAAAAATATCTTACCTTAATATAGTCCTTCTGCAGGACCTGTATGATGGCAGAACAGGTCTCTGGGATAATGATCCCCAGAGCCTGGGGGGAGATGCCTGTCGAGAACTTAAGGTCCTGCAGGCTTCTCCCTGTGGCCAAATACCGCAAGGTAGCGACCAGCCTCTGCTCCGGAGTGATGGCTTGCCTCATGCAGGTATCCTGCCTGCTGATATAGGGGGTCAGCAAAGCCACCAAACGATCAAAAACGGCGATCAAAAACGGGGTCCGTCATCCGGAGAAAGTTCCTGAAATCCTCAGGATTATTCTCACGGATCTCACGGAGCAAAGGCATGTGACAGAACTGGTCACGCTGAAGCAACCAATTCTTGGTCCATGAACTCCTCCTCGCCCTGTTCATGGACTGGTCTTGGGCTGAAGAATAAACTACAGCACCAAGCACATACAATGCACGAGCTCTACGACGAGTACGTACAGGTAACATGGCTTCAAAACGGTCGGCTGGTCAGAACGCACTAAACAGAACGCACTGAAGAACAGCAAGGCCTGTGAAGAACGACCTGAAAATCAGGAACGAGCGGCCAATAAAACAAAGATTTCTCAATGCCAACTGACCAAACGCACTGAAAAGCAGATACAAACCTCACAAGCACAGACTGAACAACAGTTAAAACGAACTGAAAAATACGAGTCTCACAAGCGCGAATCGTCTCTCACCAAACTTCTACTAACACGAGATAAACACGAGATTAGCAGAAGGAGCCCAAAGGGTGTCGTACGGGCTATTGAACTTCCGTTTTATAGTCTCGTCGGACTTGGTGTACGTCACAGCGTACTAAACTGGCGTACTTTTGTGTGGTCGTGTGTGGGCAAGTCCGTTCGTAAGAAAGTCTGCCCCAAGTCCGCCGAAGGTACGCCGGAAGTATGTCGGACAGACTGTCCGACTTTTGTAGCTGCAAAGTCCGACCGTGTGTACGCGGCATAACACTGCACATCACCCTGAACACACCATCCCCACCGTGAAACATGGTGGTGGCAGCATCATGTTGTGGGGATGCTTTTCTTCAGCAGGGACAGGGAAGCTGGTCAGAGTTGATGGGAAGATGGATGGAGCCAAATACAGGACAATCTTGGAAGAAAACCTGTTATGCCGCGTACACACGGCCGGACTTCCCAACAGAAAAAGTCCGATGGGAGCTTTCAGTCGGACATTCCGACCGTGTGTATGCCCCATCAGACTTTTTCTGTCGGCATTTCCGATGGACTCAGATATAGAACATGTTCTAATCTTTCCGTTGGAAATGCCGACAGAGGTTAGCCCGTTGGCAAGTCCGGCCATGTGCACGCGGCATTAGAGTCTGCAAAAGACTTGAGATTGGGGTGGAGGGTCACCTTCTAGCAGGACAACGACCCTAAACATACAGCCAGAGCTACAATGGAATGGTTTGGATCAAAGCACATTCATGTGTTAGAATTGCCCAGTCAAAGTCCAGACCTAAATCCAATTGGGAATATCTGGCAAGACTTAAAAATGTCAGTTCACACACACTCTCTATCCAATCTGACAGAACTTGAGCTATTTTGCAAGGAAGAGTGGGCAAAAATTTCACTCTCTAGATGTGCAAAGCTGGAGGAGATATACCCAAAAATACTTGCAGCTGTAATTGCAGTGAAAGGTCGTTTTACAAAGTATTGACTGAGGGGGGCTGAAAAAATACACACCACACTTTTCAGATATTTATATGTAAAACACTTTGAAAACCATTTATCATTTCCTTCCACTTCACAATTATGTGCCACTTTGTGTTGGTCTATCACATAAAATCCCAATAAAACACATTTACATTTTTGGTTGTAACATGACAAAATGTGGAACATTTCAAGGGGCATGAATACTTTTTCAAGGCACTGTATAGGCAAAACTTTTTTTCTTATTTTGGATAGAGTAAGGGAGGGTTACAGCCTCTGTCAGATTTTTTTCCACCATCTATGCCCCATTGTGGAGATGTCCCTTCACTTCCTGTCCTATAGTCAAACAGGAAGTGAGAGGAAATCCCTGCAAATTAGGGGAATTTCTTGGGGACCCCCAGGTCACCAGAACTAGTGTTCCCATTGGAAGATTTCCCCTCCATTACTTTTCTGGGGATAACCCAAAATTTGGCGTTATCTTTTACTTTCACCTTCAATGATAATGGTAACCAGGACAAATAGAAAGGGTAAATCTCCCTAACGGGAGATTTCCACCCCCCTCACTCTCTCTGGAATCATTCTACTGTTTCCTGTCATGGTGTAGAAATCTTTCCATGTGGCTTGCAACATGAACGTTTTTCTACCTATGAGTATGCTCCATTTACCGTTCCAGCCCCAGAAGATTTTACCCCCTTCCCGACCAGAGCACTTTTTGCAATTCGGCACTGCGTCACTTTAACTGACAATTGCGCGGTCATGCGACGTTGTACCCAAACAAAATTGACGTCCTTTTTTTCCCATAAATAGAGCTTTCTTTTGGTGGTATTTAATCACCTCTGCGGTTTTTATTTTTTTGTGCTATAAACAAAAAAAAAAGAGCGACAATTTTGAAAAAAAAGCAATATTTTTTACTTTTTGTTATAACAAATATCCCCCAAAAATATATGAAAATATATATATTATTGTATATTATTATATATATTTTAAAATATATTATATTATAAAAATATATAAAAAAGCAATTTTTTTTGGTAAAAAAATTTACAATAGGCGTATATTGATTGGTTTGCGCAAAAGTTATAGCGTCTACAAAATTGTGGATAGTTTTATGGCATTTTTATTATACATTTTTTTTTTTTTTTTTTTTAGTAAGGGAGGGTTATAGTGGCGATCTGCAATTTTTATCATGACTGCGACATTATGGCAGACACATCGGACACTTTTGACAGAACATAATCTATCTCCACTTTATCTAAAACCAAAAAAAAAGAGTTTTGCCTCTTTTCATACTTTAGAGTGGAGTTTCACCCAAAAAAAAAAAATTCATTAAATAAAAAAAAAAAAAACATTTGGAGAAAAATTTTTTTTTTTTACTCACCTCTTTATGCCTGTTGCTAGGGGGCTAATCTGCCTCCTTACTCACCTCGGCTCCTTACGTCACTTCCCTCGGCGCCGGAAGGGAGATCAGCTCTGCCCCCCTCCCTCTAGGCAATCATCTGGGACACGTCACAGGTCCCAGATGATTGCACGGCCAGTCACGGGGTGCGGCGTGGCTCGCGCATGCGCAGTGGGTGCCCGGCTGTGAAGTTACAATACGAGGGAGGGGGAGACGAGCGGGGCTTCGATCCCCCGCATCGCTGGACCCTGGGACAGGTAAGTGTCTGATTATTAAAAGTCAACAGCTGCAGTATTTGTAGCTGCTGACGTTTATTTATTTATTTTTTTAAGCGGAATTCCGCTTTAAAAACGTCTCTGATTTTTGGCTCAGGGACTAAAAAGCCCAGACTACTTTTCTGTGTATTAATTAGCCCACCTGAGCCAGTTTCTTTCTGACCACAAGCCCTCGTTCACATTGGAGCAATTTGTCATGTGATTTGACAGGTCAAATCGCTTGAAAAGTCGCATCCTATTGCCGGCAATTGCGCCAGTCCAATCAGTTTGCCGCCGACTTTGCAGTGCCCCCCCCCCCCCCCCAATTTGCAAAAGTAGTTCCTGCACTACTTTTGGCAACTTCGGGTGCGACTTCAATAGACATCTGTACATGTGTCTTTCAAGTGGCACCCGAAGTCGCACTATTGCACGATTACAAAGCCGCATTCAATGTCAACAAGGGCTGAAAGAGGGGCCATTCTTCTTACATAGAACAGACTCAGCAAAGTCCTGTGATTTTTAGTTATGTCCCTGCTGATGTCAGAGAAAAATCCATTAAATATAACAATCTCATGTTATAAGACTGAGCGCTTCCGGCTCGTACTTGATTCCGAGCATGCGTGGACTTTTGTCCGAAAATTTGAGAACCTGCTAGCCAACATTTGTTGGTGGAAAGTCCGACAACAAATGTTCCATGAAGCATACACACGGTCGGACTTTTAAACATGCAAATTAGCTGTTTTAAGGCAACATCCGACCGGGTGTACGCTCCATCTCATGCTTTAGGTGACAACTTTTGGCATGTATTAATTTCCTCACAATGGATTTTGTGTAAGCTTGCATTTATTAACATTGCTTACTACCAGGGGCGTTGCTAGGTCTACAAAAGATCTGGGGCTAGAGGCCATAGCAGCGTAGTAAAGAAAGTCATACGCTTGGGCGGGCATACACATGTATATACAGTAATATACATGTGGGTGTGTATATATCCCCAGAGAGCCCCCCCCCTTACATCAGGGTCCCCAGAGAGCCCCCCTTACATCAGGGTCCCCAGAGAGCCTCCTCCTTACATCAGAGTCCTCAGAGAGCCTCCCCCTTCCATCAGGGTACCCAGAGGGCCCCCCCACTTACATCAGGGTTCCCAGAGAGGCCCCCTTACATTAGGGTCCCCAGAGAGCCTCCCCCTTAAAGCTGGGTCCCTAGAGAGTCTAGGCATAAAAATCAGGGTCTCCAGAGAGCCTCTCCCTTACATCAGGGTCCCCAGAGAGCCTCCCCTCCCCTTGGGGACCCCTGCAGAGACTCGGGGCTATTGGCCTCAGATTCGGGGCTATAGCCCCAAAAGCCACCCCCTAGCAATGCCCCTGCTTACTATCCTAACAATTCCTTCTGTTTCTGAATGTTTGGTATCTCTCCAATTCATAAACAACCTTAGCACCAAAGCTTGGAGATATGTATCTTCCCAATACTGGATACTATACAGAATGCGTGACAATGTTATTTATATCCTTATGAGCTTCAGAGATGTCAAAATTGGGATTCCACTGGAGTTTTAAAGAGAAATGCATTCAGATTACCTGCTAATGCCACAACCAACAAAGAATGTGACATTTTAAAACTCTTTCATTAATCCAGCAGTACTCCAATAGAATGTGAGTCTTTGTACAGTACTTGGGCGAGAATCTATTTAATATAAATTACAGGGTTTGTTTAATCTTTTAATGGTCTGTTTAATTAAAATTAGAGGGTTACCATGAAAATATGCTGAAATATTTGCATGGTAACCCTCTAATTATAATTAAACAGAGAGACCATTTAAAGATTGCACAAACCCTGTGTTTTATATTAAGAGTAATGCCCCGTACACACGATCGGACTTTCCGACAACAAAACCGTGGATTTTTGTCCGAAGGATGTTGGCTCCGACTTGTCTTGCATACACACGGTCACACAAATGTTGGCCAACAACTACGAACGTGGGAACGTGGTAACGTACAAGACATACGACGAGCCGATAAAAAGGAAGTTCAATAGTCATGTGATATCTCCATTACGAACGCTAGTTTTACAAGACTGAGCGCTTCCGGCTCGTACTTGATTCCGAGCATGCGGGGACTTTTGTCCGAAAATTTGAGAACCTGCTAGCCAACATTTGTTGGTGGAAAGTCCGACAACAAATGTTCGATGGAGCATACACACGGTCGGACTTTCAAACATGCAAATTAGCTGTTTTAAGGCAACATCCGACCGTGTGTACGCTCCATCAGACAAACTTTTTCGGTTTTCATCGGACAAATGTTGGCTGTGCGAACAGACAAACTTGGCGGCAATAAAAGTCCGACGTCGGCAAGCCTGATCGTGTGTAGACAAAACCATCGGACTTTAGTACATGCTCAGAACCAAAGCAAAAGATCAGACAACAATACAGAAGTTGACCAAAGGATGGCGCCGAAGAAAATTGAACGTCCTCTTTTGAAGTGTCGTCAGTACGTTGAAACGTCACTACGTTCGTGTTTGTTGCCTAAAAAGTCCTGTCATGTGTATGCTTAACAAGTTCACGGCCAACGCCCTTTGTACAGAAATCCACGGGAAAGTTTGTATAAAGTCTGATCGTGTGTATGAGGCTTTAGAGTTAGGTACTGTCCAAAGTGGACTTAATACTATGGAAATCCCATTGGGTCACTTCTGTAGGACCTTAGTCTCTGAAATATGGGGGCACTTGTGCAGGTTTGATCCTGAGCTAGGCTTTGTGTGTCCCTAGACGTGGCCCTGGGCATGGCTCTGTCTCCTCACTGGCTGTGGGCTGTGGTTTACAGCGCTCCCACTGCTACCTCGATCTTTAGTGAGAAGAGAGAACCGCTGCTCTCTGACACAGTGCTGGATAGAGACCGGGCTCAGGTAAGTATTTAGGGAGGGCTGGGTAAGGAGGGAATTGAACATAGAAGGTTTTTTTTGCTGCTGTTTAAGTGACGCTTTTTGGCCGCTAGCGGGGCTCTTTTAACCCCCAAGAAGGGGTTAAGGAAGGGGTTACAAGCGCCCGTGTTGTGGTGCTTCCGAATCCCTTTATATTCCAATGGGCAGGGGCGGTGTAGGAGCGCTGTATACAGCGCTCCTACACCACCCCATAGATGCTGCTTGCAGGACTGTTTTTCCCGTCCTGCAAGCGCACTGTCCGAGCACTTTCACACTGAGGAGGCATGAGAGGCAGAGTTTTCAAGCGCTTTACAGGCTTTTAGCACCAAAATGCCCGAAAACTGCCTTAGTGTGAAAATAGCCTAATGCAGAGGATGCATTAAAGCGGAGTTCCAGTCACCTGTGGAAAAAATAAAAGTAAGCAGCTACAAAAACTGTAGCTACTGACTTTTAATAAACAGCCACTTACCTGTTCCACGATCCAGCGGTATGCTTACCCCAGTCGATCTCACCCACTGTCTCCGGTCCCCATGGGCACCCAGCTGTGACAGCTTGCGTCTTCACAGCTGGGTGCCCACTGCGCATGCGAGAGTCATGCTGCACATTGTAAAAATGAAAATGAAACCTGCGCCGTAGAAAAAAGTGAAAAAAAAAAATATATATATATATTTACATATGCATATATATGTGTGATAGGGTCGCCGCTGTAGTTCAAGGTAAGTACCCCAAAAAAGTAACAAAAAGAATTTATACTCAGCGCTGCCTCTATGAACCACTAATATACATATACATGCATCAAATATGTGTTATATAACAACATGTATAATAAAGTGCTTAGTGTCAATATAGTGCAAATAAAGTGTAATCAATAAAGTTCATCAAGTGTGGGGTACAGGGTTGATGATATAATCTTGGTGGCTTCCTGTGCTCCCCTCCTGGGTCCCCACTCACCAGACAAAGATGACAAATGCTCCTGTGTTATATATCACAATGGTGCCTCCCGTCCAACGAATAGGTTGGTTGATCGTGCCTCAGAGAGTGGGATCTCCTCTCCTCCACCACATGATGTAAGTCCTACACACTTTACTCAGTCAAAGGACGGTCAGGATAGTAAAGTTTGGACAAATTAAGGAAAGGGAACATATAGTGTAATACTGCAAGATTTATTAAAAGGTTTAAAATAATTACACCTACATCAGAATCTTTACAAACGTGCAAAATTGACGCCTTGGCATCCAAACAGCCTTCACAGACTATCTGTGTCCTTTGACTGAGTAAAGTGTGTAGGACCTACATCCTAAGTGGTGGAGGAGAGGAGATCCCATTCTCTGAGGCACAATCAACCAACTGGGAGGCACCATCTTGATATATAACACAGGCGCATTTGTCATCTTTATTTGGTGAGTGGGGACCCAGGAGGGGAGCACAGGAAGTCACCAAGATTATATCAACGTGTCACCAACCCTGTACCCCACACTTGATGAACTTTATTGATTGCACTTTACTTTGCACATCTGTTGAACTTTATTGATTGCACTTTATTTGCACTATATTTACACTAAGCACTTTATTATACATGTTGTTATATGACACATATTTGATGCATGTATATGTATATTAGTGGTTCATAGAGGCAGCGCTGAGTATAAATTCTTTATGCTGCACATTGTGAATGGTGGATGCAGTCTTCTGGAACCCCATCAGTGTCCCAGAAGACTGCAGGAGGGAGAGAGGAGCAGTCAGAATGGAAGTGGGTACCTGTCAAAGTCGGGTACCTGCCCCCCCCCCTCCCAAAAGTGGCAATTGTTCAAGAGGAGCGGGAAACGAGTCTTTATAGCGGAACTTCCCCTTTTGGGTGGAGCTCCACTTTAAGAAAAAAACCTTCCACCTTTACAACAACTTTAAAGCAATATTAAACCCAAAAGCAAATATGTATTATATTGCAGCTTACCAATTCATAGATGTGATGGCTGCATTTCTTTTCTTTTTTAGGCTTTCTTTCATCTATTTTCCTCTGGTGATCCAGCCAGTAAGTCTGTTGTTTTTCAAAAAGATAAGCTCTCTTGCAAATGTATCAGTTACAGGGATGAGAAAAACCATTTAATACTGGCAGGGATGCTTACAATGACCAGCTTTTATTTATTTATGTAAAACCTTCATCCCAAAAGAAGTTTGGTTTCAGTTTGTTTGTTTTGTCTCAATCGCTTTTTTTTAAATTTTGGTTCGGGGTTCCCCTGTGGGGGAATCCCATGCCGTTTTTATCAATGAACTTTTATGTGTATTGCCGGACCAACAATTCATTATAGCCGGCGCTAGCGATAGTAGTTTTACAGTAGTTAGTAGTGATAGTAGCGATAGTAGTTTTACATGACTTTTTTTCCTTTAGAAATTTAATTCTGCTGTCGCACTGTTCTAAACACTGGAAACATGCGCCCCTTTACAGGCATACTATAGACACCCCCCAGGTAGTAGTGATAGTAGCGATAGTAGTTTTACATGACTTTTTTTCCTTTAGAAATGTCATTTTGCTCTCAGACTGTTCTAAACACGGGAAACATGAGCCCCTTTACAGGCATACTATAGACACCCCCCAGGTACGAAATTTAAAGGAATATTACACTTTTATTGTTTCACTTTAAGCATTATTAAAATCACTGCTCCTGAAAAAACGTCCGTTTCTAAAACTTCTTTTTGCATTGATACATGTCCCCTGGGGCAGGACCCAGGTCCCCAAACACTTTTTATGACAATAACTTGCATATAAGCCTTTAAAATTAGCACTTTTGATTATGCATGTTCGTGTCCCATAGACTTTAACGGTGTTCGCACAAATTTTTTGCCTGTTCGCATGTTCTGGATGTTGGCTAAACCGGGGGTGTTCGGCACATCCCTACTTCTGGGTCACGTCACAGGTCCCAGAAGATTGCCTGGCCACTAAGAGAGCGCAGTGCGACACGCGAATGCGCAGTGCTCACCCGGCTGTAAAGCTGTTACAGCCGGGTGTCCACACTTGCAATGCCGGCGCCACGGAGAGGCGGCAACATACCAAACACACACAGTCAAGCCAAACTACTCCCCAGATTAACATGCTTTGTGGCCTCCTAAACCATACTCATATGCAGGCGCAAGCCCCTTTAATGCAATTTACCACAACTCCTTGGTTTCCGGGACATGCCCTGGAAGTATAAATTCCTCTGCTTCCCTCCCTCAGCAGCTCAGAGAGGCCACACCTCATAAGACTGAGGTAGCAAGTGATCTGCAGCCAGGTGAGTGGCCCTCCACTGGCAGAACCAGCATGCAGACAGCCAGGCAGGAGCCTAATAGCTCACAGTTTCTTTAGAAGACTCAGCTACTCTGAGGAGCACCTCCCCAATTGCTACCAGAGTACTCAAATTCCATTGGGGTGGCCCTTTCTCCTTGGATCCCTCTGGCTCTTCATCTGTGTTACCAGAGCTACCTTTGACTTCACTGTGAGGGATGTTTTCTATGAGGATAATTGCTCTTAGCTGTGTTCTTTATTGTTTTACTAAAGTAGTGGTTTTCAGCCTTTAGATTCTTATAGAGACTATGGGGTTGATTTACTAAGGGCAAAGAGACTGTGCACTTTGCAGTTTCTCCACAGCTTGGTAAATGATAAAAAAATACTCTGTTCCCGAGTGTTTCTGAGCCTTTCTGAGTTCAGACGAGCTGTCCCCGAGTATTTCCTCTGGCCACATGCGGTATTGCATGCAATAGAAGTCAATACTGAACAAATCATCTTTGTTTCCATTGACTTCTATGGGGAAACTCGCTTTGATATGCGAGTGCTTTGGATTACAAGCATTCTCCTGGAACGAATTATGCTCGTAATCCAAGGTTCCACTGTATTCCAAACTTTCTGCATTAATCGATGACTAATGAAAATGAAGCAATGTCTATTCTCTGCTACTATTATTTTGCGGTGTATGCACGTTTTTGCCATCCAGACACTGCTTTAAATTATTGCTTCCAACTTTGCACCTGTTTAGTAAACTGAAAGTTACAGTAAAGCTTTTTTTTTTTCCTTGTCAAATTTGTTTATTGTTTAATTTTAACAATTAGTATACATAAGTACATATGTTGGCAGCAAAAGAAAAGATCACATATATGGTAAAATTGCGTTTTAGTTCCAACATAAACTAAAAGTAGTTTAACTAAAACAATATTAGCATGGATCTAACTACTCAAAAGATTGTGTCATACATTGTATAAGAGGGGATAAAACCAATTTAGAACAGGTTAATATAACATGACCTCAGATTAAAAAAAAAAAAGGTCTTAATTATTATCAAGAGTATAGTTTTGAAATAAAAATAGAAAAAAAAGAAATAATTTATTATAGAAACCAAAATCTTATACTACATGTTGGAACTATATACAATTGGTATAATGATAACCAAGGAAATAAAAGTTCTGCTACCAGAACTATATAAAGAGCAAATTGAAAGAGGAGAGAGATACAATTTTTTTTTAATTCAATTTCCTTTAGATGTACGTTACACTATGTAGTACAAGGACCTGCCTGATTGCATGCAAATTAAAAGGGTTTAGGTTTGACCTCATATTACATGGTTTTGGTAAATCTAAAGGAAAATTGTATAATGTATGGTAAGTCTCAATCCCTGTCTGATCATTCGGTCGATTACCCATCCTGGTTGTAGTCACTATTCTAAGGTCACAGGAGAGGTATGGCATTGACATACGGATGCTGGCTTTTCGTAACGTATTTATAAGTGCATATGAAGAAAAAAACCACAAACATATATATATATATATATATATATATATATATATATATACGCATATATACACACACACACAAGACTGACTAGTTTGCTGAAATAATGTAACTAATACCAAGTAAATATCAGCATATGGTTAATACACGGTCTCCCGAATCGAAGAACAACATAAATCCATCTCAGACATATGCTACAACAGATGCAATATTACATTTCTCTGTGAAATTGACTATTTCATATTTTAATCCCACCATCCTCACAATTCTGGTTGTTCACAAAGTCCTAACAGAGCAACAAATCCTTGTAAATAAACATGTAAACAAAGCACTAACATCCTCAAGCATTATTTCTCTTTTCTGCTGTCTCGGTAGAGATGGTCGCTGTTTTCCCATACAATCACACAAGACAGGCAGACAAATACATGAAGGAGCTGGAACTTCTGCACACTTCCTATGATGTTTACAGCAAGGAGTCTGTACATCCACACACACAGACATCTTGAACCTTCACATACATTGCTCAGTACATAGTTACAAGCGCTCACAGACATCATTTACCCTATCTTAGGTACTAAGAGTAGAAAAGGATGGGTAATTTACCGTCTTTCATCTGTCTGCGATGTGACAGGATTTTATTTTTTATTATTCAGGATTTAAAGAGCCCCCCCCCCCTCCCCCTTCCTGCTCTGCTGTTTCCTGTGACTCAGATGACATCACAGCAGGCAGCTGGAATGTGAGTGGTGGGGGTGGAGAGTATTACATGCATTCTTTGCAAACTCTTGAACCTTTCCCCAATCTTTTGCATCCTTTCAGTATAGTTTTGTCTATACACGCTTGTTATGATACTCGCTGCTACTGTTTCCCATCTAACATTGCACTATTTCAGTACTGGACGAAACACAAGATAACAACAATACCATGGATTATAGAAGGTCTTTGTAAGGAATTAGAGGAAAAACAATAATGTATTAAATATATATCTGCAAACTGAAATGGATAACCTGGAATGTGGTTAGTATAATGAAAATGTAAAAGTGTTGTTTAATTGTTAAAGTGGTTGTAAACCCTTTACAACCACTTTTTACTACAGTGCAAGCCTATAATAAGGCTTACCTGTAGCTACACTGGATATCTCTTAAACCTGCACGGTTTAGGAGATATCCCTGTATTTACATGTGCCGACGTCTTTGGCACATGCGCACTTAAGCAAACTAAAGCATGTGCCGTGCCATTGCTTCAGTTAGACTGTGCCGTTATCGTGGGAGTGTCCTCATCCTGGCTCTGGCCAATCACAGTGCCGGAGCCACAATACCTGGAAGTAAGCCCCGGGAGAGATGTCAGCCGACGGAGCAGTGAACGAGGACCGCTGCGGGGGCTTCGATCTCCGGTAAGTAATTCATAATGAGATAGTATGCTATGCATACTAGCTCATTATGCCTTTATCTTGCAGGTTTTTTTTTTTAGGGTTTACAACCACTTTAAAGTGGTTGTAAACTCAAAAAAAAAAAAAAAAAAACAACAAAAAAAACCTGCAAGAGGCATAATGAGCTAGCTCATTATGAAATACTTTCCTTAAGGCCCGTACACATGATCGGACTTTTTGACAACAAACATGCAAATTAGCTGTTTTGGAGCAACATCCGACCGTGTGCACGCTCCATCGGACAAACTTTTTCTGTTTCCATTGGACTTTTGTTGGCTGTGCGAACGCACAAACTTTCCGGCAACAAAAGTCCGATTGAGCAAAGTCCGATCGTGTGTACACAAAAGCATCGAACTTGTGTACAAACTACAGTACGCAGCCGCAAGAATGTTTCCAGCGCGAACCCGTCGCGCTGGTTCTCTGGGACAGGGTACTGTACATCTCGCGCTGGTAAACACATTTTCCTATTGCGGCGAGTGCAAAAGGGAATTCCCCTCTGGGGGCATACCAGGGCTTTGGGTCTGGTATAGATTTTAAGGGGAGCCCCCTTCGTCGAAAAAATGGCGTGGGGGCCCCCCAAAATCCATACCAGACCCTTATCCGAGCACGCAGTCCGGCCGGTCAGGAAAAGGGGTGGGGACGAGCGAGCGAGGTTTTTAATGTAATTTACAGTGGGGCAAAAAAGTATTTAGTCAGCCACCAATTGTGCAAGTTCTCCCAATTAAAAAGATGAGCGAGGCCTGTAATTGTCATCATAGTTATACCTCAAATATGAGAGACAAAATGTGAAAACAAATCCAGACAATCACATTGTCTGTTTTTTGAAAGAATTTATTTGCAAATTATGGTGGAAAAAAAGTATTTGGTCACCTACAAACAAGCAAGATTTCTGGCTCTCACAGACCTGTATCTTCTTCTTTAAGAGGCTCCTCTGTCCTCCACTCATTACCTGTAATAATGGCACCTGTTTGAACTTGTCATCAGTATAAAAGACACCTGTCCACAACCTCAAACAGTCACACTCCAAACTCCACTATGGTGAAGACCAAAGAGCTATCGAAGGACATCAAAAACTAAATTGTAGACCTGCACCAGGCTGGGAAGAATGAATCTGCAATAGGCAAGCAGCTTGGTGTGAAGAAATCAACTGTGGAAGCAATAATTAGAAAATGGAAGACATACAAGACCACTGATTATCTCCCTCGATCTGGGGCTCCACACAAGATCTCACCCCGTGGGGTCAAAATGATCACAAAGCAAAAATCCCAGAACCACACGGGGGGGGGGGGGGCCTAGTGAATGACCTGCAGAGAGCTGGGACCAATGTAGCAAAGGCTACCATCAGTAATACACTGATAAATACACTGAGATAAAATCGGCAAGATTGACACACTATCAGACAACAATACAGAAGTTGACCAAAGGGTGGTGGTAAGGAGCTGAAAAACCACGTGATTTGGTGAAAGTTGGCTGGAAAAGTCCTGCCATCTGTATGCAATACAAACTTATGGCCAACGCCCTTTGTACAAAAATCCACAGGAAAGTTTGTGTGTGTATGGGGCTTTAGATCAAAGCTGTTGCAGGGGTCCCCGCACGCCGCTGTGACCAGCGACATATCTCCCGAGCATGAGCGCGGGAGCTGCCGGTCACGGCTTGGCTACTGAAGAAACGGCACGAGCGGGCCGTTTTTTCAGTGCGCATGTGCCAATCACGTCGGCACATGCGGATACAGTGAATATCTCCTAAACTGTTTAGGAGATATTCACGGTACCTACAGGTAAGCCTTATTATAGGCTTACCTGTAGGTAACAGTGGTGTAACAGGGTTTACAACCACTTTAAGCAACCCATAGATTAGTCAGCAGGTTACATGAAAAAAAAAAAGAAAAGAAGACTTGATTCCCTTATTCACACACTTGATGTGAACGGGGGAGTTCTCTCAGCTAATATATTCTGACAGCAGGGAGATTTCCCCCGCCATCACATTAAACTGATCAGGGCTGCCGACTATAGTCTGTGGTGCTGATCGAGCTGGGAAAATAAAACAGGACAGTTGTACAGAAGTCGATAGACAGATCGATCTGTGTACAACCAGCCTGCCCATACATGGATCAAAATTTGGCCAGTCCCTGCTGAACCAGCTGGATTTCGATCCATGTATGGTCGACTTTAGGGGATTTTATAGCTGTAGGTGGGGTACTTCGTGGTGCGGAGGCAATAACACAGTCCCAGTGCGATGGAAGAACTTGTATTGAATTAATGCAAAGACAGTTCACAAATAACCCAGTGGAAAGGCAGTGGTGGGCTTAAGCACTGTATGGCCATATTGTGTGACCAAATCCCAATTTTTGCTTATTTGTTTATTGTGTTCAGGTGCTTTAAATAGCCTTGTAGGATTTAAACGACATTTTAGTATGTGTGCGCAATAATCTTTTGTTCTGTTTGTATGGTCTTATAGCAGCACCATCTTTAATGTGATGCATAGTTAGGGTGTGCCCCCCAAGTCTTTGTTTCTCTGGATCTTGGTCCAGCACCGGGATCTGCCAGTAGCCGCTGGCCAGATCCAGGGTGGAGAAGAACTTGTCTTGTCCAAGGGCCATCAGAGATTCCTCAGCCCGAGGAAGTGGGTAGGCATCTCAGTGGGTGCATGCATTGAGCTTTCGGTAGTCCACACAGAACCGTAGACTTCCATCCTTCTTTCGCACCAGGACAACAGGAGCGGCCCAAGGACTGAGGCTTTCCTTGATCACTCCACTCTGGAGCATGTTACAGACTAACTCTTTAACCTCTTAGCACAATGCTGGGGGGGATGTGACAGTACTGCTCCTGGATGGGAGGTGCGTCCCTCATATGTATGGGGTAGTTGATGGCTTCGGTGAACCCATAGCCCTCTGAATTAGTGACGGGTGTTTTTCCAGCAGCTGATAAAGCAGTCTGTTGGAGTAGGGAAAAGTCTTTAAAGCTGCTCTAGTAGGGGCCTGTGTTGGGTTTCATCCCAAGAGACCATAGCTGCCTGTAGAGGGGCACAGATCACTTCTACCACTGGCTAGGCCTCAGAGATGCAGTGGTGAGGCACCTCATAGAGATCAGCCAAGATGGCGTGTCTGGGCAGTGATATTGGTGTGGTTCCCAGGTTGACACATTTCACCAAGATCCTTCCTTGATGAACCTTGCCACTCTTCTGACATCACTGGGTCCTTGCGGAGTTCGACCATAACGGTGGCCCCCTGTAATTTTTTGTGGGCCCCCCACAGGGAGTGACCAGACCATTTATTTTAAGGATGCAAAGAGTAACCTCTGCTTGGGGGTGTACGAACCACTCCTACTTGCTCTGGTTGCTTCTTGTTTGCCCTGTACTAGGCTTCGTAGGCCTGGAGTACTCAGAGCCACACAGCCCGCAGGCCACAGCCACATGCCCACCAGCCTGAATGTTCATATTTGGCCAACAGGTTGGATAAGTGCAGGTTTTTCAAGACATTCATGCCCAGCACGACAGGCACTGCTGGGTTGACTGGGTCATGGGTCACCATAACCCCTACCCGTTCCAACATCTGGCCTACGATTTGGATCCTCACCCAGGTGATGCCCTTGACCAGGATGGGTAGGTTATTGGCCGTTCTGAAGGATAGCCAGGGGGTCTAACTGCTCGCTTGCTCCAAATCTCTGCACATAGAACTCATATTCCATGACTGTGACTTCTGAACAGTGTCAACCTGGCATGGGAATTCTTGCCTGTTAACCAAGGCAGCTACCACTGGGCTTGGTGTGAGCATGTCCTCTGACATGCTGGGACTTTGGGTTGTTGGTCTCAGGTCTCTAGCTAGTGCATGAAGCTAGCATGAAGATGTAAAAAAAAAGATAAAAAAGGTGATAACACTATTTTGTTTTTGTTTTTCTGCATTGGGTAAACACAGGTCACTGCAAGAACAAATAGAAAACAAATGTGTCCCGTCTACACCACAACACTGGTGTGATGTGGTGAGCTGTGGGAAATAGCAGAATGTCTGCATTTTCCCGCAGTGCACTGGATGTCACCACACTGAAGCACAATGCAATGTACATGAATGAAGTGTCACATAGTAGATCGAGTTAAAAAAAACAACAAGTAAGCAGTGCGATATGCTGCTGGAGCTGACGCCAACATCAGCCTGCACAGTAAAACGCTATGTTTTACTGTAAAAGATAGTGAGATCCTAGCCTTAAGAAAGGAGTTAACCAAGGGAGCATAATTCATCTTATTAGGGTACAACATAGCCTCTGTGGTGATTACATTTATCTTTTTTCTTAAACCGAAACTGGAAAGAGAACAGTGCTGACCCCATGTGGATGTAAGGCGCAATACTCACTTCAAATACAATCAAAAACAATAGATACAATAATACAAAATTTCTAACATTATTACTGGTTTTATATTATTTGTGCCATCTGCTGTAAAGAATTGTATGTGGGGACTTCCATGAGTTGATTGTTGTCAATAAAGACTGTCTTGGAGACAATGGAATAGATCTTCTAATCTTTTCGAACGTTCGCTGAATTGCGAACGATATGGGCCGTTCGCGCCAAATTCGAGTGGCGCGTCACAGCCCATAATTCACTGCGGCATTGCAGTGCATTGCTGGCTGATGATTGGCCAAGCATGCACTATGACCCGCATGCTTGGCCAATCACAGCGCCGTCTGTACAGAGAGCTGTAATTGGCCAAAGCCAGGGTGGCTTTGGCCAATTATGGCTCAGGGTGTTTAGTACACGCCCCACACTATATAAGGCCGCCTGCACGTCGGCCTTGTGTAGTGTGTTTCGGCATTGAGAGACAGAGACATAGAGACAGTGTCATTTGATTTAAGTTAGATAGATTAGACAGGACAGTCAGTCAGTTAGCTGTACTTACAGTGTACTGTGTATATATATATGCTTCCCAGGTGTTGTATATATATATATATATATATATATATATATATACACTGTATTCAGTTTAGCTAGATCCATTCCTGTTATTATCTTCCTACTGACAGGCAGGCAAGTGTTGTTACAGTATTTGAAGAAAATTGCTGGTGTTCTTCTGATCCTATTAATTCTATTAGCTACAGTATTTACAGTTAGTGTAGTGTGTCCTCTGCACAGTGTGCACCTAAAGCTACCTGTAGAAGATTGGTGGTGTTTTTCTGATCCTATCACTACCGCAGGCAGCTACATTATTTTTTAGTGTAGTGCGACCTCTGCACAGTGTTCAGCTAAAGCTACAAGTTAGTGTAGTGCGACCTCTGCACAGTGTTCAGCTAAAGCTACAAGTTAGTGTAGTGCGACCTCTGCACAGTGTTCAGCTAAAGCTACAAGTTAGTTTAGTGCGACCTCTGCACAGTGTTCAGCTAAAGCTCCAAGTTAGTGTAGTGCGACCTCTGCACAGTGTTCAGCTAAAGCTACAAGTTAGTGTAGTGCAACCTCTGCACAGTGTTCAGCTAAAGCTACCTGTAGAAGATTGGTGGTTCTCATACTAATAATACTACAGGCAGGCAGTTGATTTTGCTAGCTGCAGTATCAGTATATATATATATATATATATATATATATATATCCCAGCTTAGTGTAGAGCGACCTCTGCACAGTGTTCAGCTAAAGCTACAAGTTAGTGTAGTGTGACCTCTGCACAGTGTTCAGCTAAAGCTGCAAGTTAGTGTAGTGCGACCTCTGCACAGGATTTAGCTAAAGCTACCTGTAGAAGGTTGGTGTTGTTTTCCTGATCCTATCACTACCGCAGGCAGCTACATTATTTACACGTTAGTGTAATGCGACTTCTGCACAGTGTTCAGCTAAAGCTACCTGTAGAAGGTTGTTGTTGTTTTCCTGATCCCATCACTACCGCAGGCAGCTACATTATTTACATGTTAGTGTAATGCGACCTCTGCACAGTGTTTAGCTAAAGCTACCTGTAGAAGGTTGGTGGTGTTTTCCTGATCCTATCACTTCCGCAGGCAGCTACATTATTTACACGTTAGTGTAGTGCGACCTCTGCACAGTGTTCAGCTAAAGCTACCTGTAGAAGGTTGGTGGTGTTCTCCTGATCCTATCACTACCGCAGGCAGCTACATTATTTACACGTTAGTGTAGTGCGACCTCTGCACAATGTTCAGCTAAAGCTACCTGTAGAAGGTTGGTGGTGTTTTCCTGATCCTATCACTACCGCAGGCAGCTACATTATTTACACGTTAGTGTAGTGCGACCTCTGCACAGTGTTCAGGTAAAGCTACCTGTAGAAGGTTGGTGGTGTTTTCCTTATCCTATCACTACCGCAGGCAGCTACATTATTTTCACGTTAGTGTATTGCGACCTCTGCACAGTGTTCAGCTAAAGCTACCTGTAGAAGGTTGGCGGTGTTTTCCTGATCCTATCACTACCGTAGGCAGCTACATTATTTAAACGTTAGTGTAGTGCGTCCTCTGCACAGTGTTCAGCTAAAGCTACAAGTTAGTGTAGTGTGACCTCTGCAGAGTGTTCAGCTAAAGCTACAAGTTAGTGTAGTGCGACCTCTGCACAGTGTTCAGCTAAAGCTACCTGTAGGAGATTGGTGGTTTATACTACAGGCAGGCAGTTGATTTTGCTAGCTGCAGTATCAGTATATATATATATATATATATATATATATATATATATATATGTGTATATATATATATATATATATATATATATATATATATATATATATATATATATATATATATATGTGTATATATATATATATATATATATATATATATATATATATATATATATATATATATATATATATATATATATGTGTATATATATATATATATATATATATATATATATATATATATATATATATATGTGTATATATATATATATATATATATATATATATATATATATATATATATCTATATCCCAGCTTAGTGCAGCTACATCTCACTGCAGGCCATTAGTATGTCTGGAAGGCCAACAAGGAGAGGCAGACAGTCACGAGCCAATAAAAGAGGGCAAGCAGGCTCTGTGTCTAGAGGCAACAGTGCTGGTCGTGGACACGGTGCATCCTCATCAGCACATGGCTGTAGGACACTGTCAGGGAAATAGGCGCATCCCTATGCATAGTCCCACTAGATTAGCAAACCAGCACAGGCAAGGTCGCGCTAACGCGCATCGACGCACACGGATGTGCAATGTTTCTACTAGCCGGATGCCTGGCGCCGCGTTCGGACGAATGCGCGTGCGTAACAACGTCGGGATGGTACGAACGCAAGAACGGAACGGTGCGCGCACGACGTGATACGTCGCCTTGTCTATTTAAATGTTCCACTGACAGTGCCACATCGCTGGATTATCATCAGCTCGTCCTGTGTTCCTGTGATTGTGATTCCTGTTTTCCTGACCTCCTGTGTACCGACCCGGCTTGTTATCTACTCCTCTGGACCTCCTGGCTTACCCACCGGCTTGCTTTTGACTATTCCTGCCTGCTTCCTGCATCTGACCCTGGCTTGGCTAACGGACTCTGCATTCCTCTGTCTCCTGTACCTGGACTTGTTGTTTATATTCTCGGACTGCTTTACTGTGTTTGACCCCTGGCCTGGCTTCTGATTTCCTATTGGACTTTCATTTGGTCCCCTTCCTTGGACCTTAAGCACGTTGCCTCCAGTGACTTTGCTCTATCAAGCCTCCAACACCGGCTCCTACTTCCAGGCAACCCGTGCTTCTGTGAGCACTGCATCCCTGTGTCATCTTCAGGGTTGTGCTGCACTCGGCCACAAGGGGAGCCCTCTCAGCAACTCGGCCTCCTACCAAGATCCTGACAGTATAATCCTGCCATGTCAGAGGCCGAAGGAGGTGACTCCCCGATGAAGGCCATTCTCCAGCAAATCACAGCCCTTACCCCAGTCATCCAGCAGCTTCAGGAGGAATACTTCCGGTTGGAGGAACGTCTGCAGCACCTACCCGAGTCATCCTCTTCCTCAGTTCAAAGTCCGCCTCCAGCGGAAACTGCTGGGTTCATGGTCCCTCCAGAACCACGTGTCCCAGCGCCAGAATGTTTTCGTGGCGATTAAAGGAAATTTAGGTCCTTTAAGAAGTCCTGCTATTTATACTTTGACTTGCAACCACAGACTTTCTTTAGTGAAACAGTCAAGGTGGGGTTCACTATCTCCGTGCTACGTGATGAGCCGCAGACTTGGGCCCATGGCCTGTTGGAACAAAGCAGCCCCTTCATCAACACTGTGGACCAGTTCTTTGAAGTCATGGCCTGGTTATATGATGATCCCCTACGGGTAGCCACTGCCGAAGCAACTCTACATTCCCTCCGTCAGGGTCAGCGCCCTGCGGAGAACTATACAGTAGAGTTCTGCACATGGTCCATAGACTCTGGTTGGAATGAGGCAGCACTAAAATACCAATATTGGGGTTATCAGAGGCCCTCAAGGATGAGTTAGCCAGGTTACAGGTTCCGTCCACACTAGAAGATCTCATCCAATTAACTGTTCAGCTCGACAGACGTTTACGGGAACGTCAGGGTGAACGTGATCAGGCCTCTTGCTCTACTCGGACCCTGCCCCGAGTTCAGTCTGCATCAGCCCCCATACAAGTCGGCACGTTCCGTCCAGCATTAACTCCTGGGGTGAGACTTTATCGCCGGCAGGTGAGACTTTGTTTCTACTGCGGGGAATCAGGACATTTCCTAGATTACTGCCCCATAAGACCAAGAAAACCGACCCCCAGTACTCACCTTCAAGTAACCAGGTCTTTCTCTGCCCATATCTCATTTCCTGTTACATTGCTAGTGGCAGTCAAGGAGATTCACCTCCAAGCAATATTGGATTCCGGGGCGTTTAGTTGTTTCTTGGACTTGGCCTTGGCTAAAGATCTTGCTATTCCGCTGAACCATAAAGAACAGAGACTAACAGTCCATCTGGCTGACGGCTCCTTGCCAAGCTGGGGTTATGTCACCCAGGAAACCGTACCCATCCTTACCATTACCAATTCTGGTCATCAGGAGTTTCTCAGATTCGATGTCTTAAGTTCCCCTATGTTCCCGGTCATCCTAGGAATCCCATGGCTACAAGCACACAATCCTCAGATTGATTGGTCCAGGAAGGAGGTACTCTTTACATCTCCCTATTGCCAACAACATTGTTTGGCCCCCGAATGCAAGGACTTTTCCAGTTGCCTGACTGTACAATCCACACCGAGTCCGGATCCTAACGTACATACGTAAGCAGACACCTTACCTCCACACCGTCCTTACGACTGCCCCATCGAGTTATTGCCAGGAGCTACTATTACCTTTGGTCGTATATTCCCCCTTTCCGAGACTGAGCTTGAGACCTTGAGACAATATATTGACGAGAATCTTGAAAAAGGATTTATCTGTCCTTCTTCTTCCCCTGCCGGTGCCGGAATTTTCTTCATTGAGAAGAAGGATAAGACACTGAGACCATGTGTGGACTACAGGGAATTAAACAAGATTGCCCTTAAGAACCGCTACCCACTCCCGCTCATCCCCGAGCTTTTTCAAAGGTTCCGCACAGCACACATCTTCACCAAACTCGACCTCTGTGGGGCCTATAATCTGGTCCGGATCCGAGAGGGGGACGAGTCGAAAATGGCTTTCAGAACAAGATTTGGACATTTTGAGTACCTAGTCATGCCGTTTGGGTTGTGCAATGCCCCGGCAACTTTTCAGCATTTCATAAATGATATCTTCCGGGAGCATTTAGATCATTTTTTTGTTGACTACCTTGACGACATTCTTATTTTTTTAGCCACTCTGGAACTCTATAGAATACACGTTAAGAAGGTACTGTGCATCCTCAGAACCCATAGGTTATTCGTCAAATCCGAAAAATACGATTTCGAAAAAACTTCAATCCAATTCTTGGGACTTATCATCACCACAGGTGGAATCGCCATGGATCCTCAAAAAGTAAAGTCTATCCTTGACTGGCCAGCCCCTTTTGACAGGAAGGGTGTGCAGAGATTCATTGGCTTCGCAAACTTCTACAGAAGATTTATAAAGAATTTCTCCACCATTGTAGCACCCATCACTCAGACCACCCGCCAACATACCAAGTTTCAGTGGTCTGCTGCGGCACAGTCCGCCTTCAATTAGCTTAAGACCTTCTTCACTTCTGCCCCAATTCTGCAACACCCTGACCCTGCTCTACCCTATGTCCTGGAAGTCGACGCCTCAGAAGTCGCCACAGGGGCGATTCTATCTCAGCGTCAGAGTCCCAAAGCATTGCTGCATCCCGTGGCCTTTTCCTCACGGAAAATGAGCCCTCCAGAGAGGAACTACGATGTGGGGGATCAGGAACATTTGGCAATCAAGACAGCTCTCGAGGAATGGAGGTATCTCCTGGAAGGTGCCATTCATCCCATTCTGATTTTTACGGACCACAAGAAATTAGAGTATCTCCGCACGGCCAAACGCTTAAGACCCCGACAGGCTCGATGGGCTCTATTTTTCTCTCGGTTTAATTTTCACATAACCTATCGCCCAGGGTCGAAGAATGGAAAGGCTTATCCCAGATGTTTCCGGACACTCCTGAAGAAATTGCACTCAGTACAATTTTGTCTCCCCAAAACTTTCTACTGATCCAACCTGATCTAAGATCCTCTATTGAGCAGGCCTCTAGTCAGTGTACTGAAGCGGAAGTCTCCTCCCTGAGAAGCCAAGAGGGACTCCTATGACACCAAGATAAGATTTTCGTCCCTCAGCAAGCCAGATTACAAGTATTGAAGACCTTTCATGACCATCAGCTAGCTGGTCATTTTGGGGTCCGAAAGACCACTGAGCTAGTTCAGCGGTCCCTATGGTGGCCCACTTTGAAACTTGATTGTAAAACCTACGTCAACTCTTGCATAATCTGCCAACGGAACAAAGGATCCAACGCCAGGTCTTGGGGCTTGTTAAGACCATTACCAGTCCCAGAACAACCATGGAAGAAAATTTCCATGGACTTTATCGTGGATTTGCCCCCCTCAGAAGAATTTACTACCATCTTGGTGGTAGTAGATCGCCTGTCCAAAATGGCGCATTTTTTGCCTATGAAAGGTACTCCCTCTGCCTTGGATACAGCAAAAATCTTTATTAAGGAAATTGTTCGATTACACAGATTACCAAATAACATCGTATCAGATAGAGGGGTACAATTTACCTCTAGGTTTTGGAAAGACCTCTGCAAACTACTTTCAATTGAGATATGTTTGTCCACAGCCTACCACCCACAGAGTAACGCTCAGCCCGAAAGGACCAACCAGACACTGGAACAGTATCTGCGGTGCTTCTGTTCTTTTTCTCAGGACGACTGGATTCAACTATTACCTTGTGCAGAATTTGCTTATAATAACTCAATACACACTTCTACCAACCAATCACCCTTCTGGGCGAATTACAGCTTTCATCAGTCATTCTTACCCAACGTCATTCTGGAATCTTCATTCCCGGCGGTTCAGGACTGAGTGGATTTCATCCATACTAATTTTAGATACTCCAGGATACCATAAAAAAGGCCCAAGAAGAATATAAGAAGCAATATGATAAAAAGAGAAGAGCAAACCCTACCTTTAAGATAGGGGATAAGGTGTGGCTCTCATCTATAAATCTCAAGTTACCATGCCCATCTCGGAAATTGGGACCCAAGTTCCTGGGTCCTTTTGAGATCAAACATGAAATCAACCCTGTAGCCTTTGAACTTACTTTACCCGAAACTTTCAAAATCCATCCGGTTTTTCATGTGTCACTTCTTAAACATGTTGTTCATAGTCCTTTTCCAGGGAGAGAAGAAGTGCCCCCACCTCTGGTCCAGGTTGGAGATGAAGCTGAATTTGAAGTTGAATCTATCCTTGACTGTCGTCGGAGAGGTAGGACAATTCAGTTTCTAATCAAGTGGAAGGGGTATTCTGTAGAAGAGAACTCTTGGGAGCCTGCAAGTTATGTGCACGCTCCTAGACTAATACAGAGATTTCGCAGAAGGTACCCCAAAAAATGGGCACGTTTAGGCATACGGAGGCTGCCCCTTGGGGGGGGGCACTGTCAGGTAAATAGGCGCATCCCTATGCATAGTCCCGCTAGATTAGCAAACCAGCACAGGCAAGGTCGCGTTAACGCGCATCAACGCACACGGATGTGCAATGTTTCTACTAGGCGGACACCTGGCGCTACGTTCGGACGAATGCGCGTGCATAACAACGTCGCGATGGTACGAACGCAAGAACGGAACAGTGCGCGCACGACGTGATACGTCGCCTTGTCTATTTAAACTTTCCATTGACAATGCCACATCGCTGGATTATCATCAGCTCGTCCTGTGTTCCTGTGATTGTGATTTCTGTTTTCCTGACCTCCTGTGTACCGACCCGGCTTGTTATCTACTCCTCTGGACCTCCTGGCTTACCCACCGGCTTGCTTTTGACTATTCCTGCCTGCTTCCTGCATCTGACCCCGGCTTGGATTACGGACTCCGCATTCCTCTGTCTCCTGTACCTGGACTTGTTGTTTATATTCTCGGACTGCTTTACTGTGTTTGACCCCTGGCCTGGCTTCTGATTTCCTATTGGACATTCCATTTGGTCCCCTTCCTTGGACCTTAAGCACGTTGCCTCCAGTGACTTTGCTCTATCAAGCCTCCAACACCGGCTCCTACTTCCAGGCAACCTGTGCTTCTGTGAGCACTGCATCCCTGTGTCCCCTTCAGGGTTGTGCTGCACTCGGCCGCAAGGGGAGCCCTCTCAGCAACTCGGCCTCCTACCAAGATCCTGACAGACACGCTTGGCCTTTTTTTCATCAGCTGGCCGTGTTGAGCGAGTGGATGACCAAGCCGTCATCATCCTGCTCATCCTCTCTCACCCATGCTCAGGGTACTTTGTCTGGCAAAGCAGCTGCCAACGCGGCCTCTTCCCTCGGCTCAATGGCATCAGTGACTCCTTCCCTAGCCCCACCATGTCCTCCTGAGGAGTCTCTCGAACTGTTTGACCACAGTGTTGGGTACATGCTCCAGGAGGATGCCCAGCGTTTAGAAGGCCCTGATGATGATACTGAGCTAGATGAAGGCAGTAACGTGAGCACGGACAGAGGGGGTGCCCAAGAAGGACAGCAATCTGGCAGTCATGTTCCCCCTGCTGCAGCATACTGCCAGGTTTGCTCCAGTGATGAAGAGGGAGGGGATGATGAGGTCACTGACTCAACGTGGTTGCCTGATAGGAGAGAGGAGGAGGAGGAGGCACATCACCGACGAGGCAGGATGCCCTCCAGGGGCCAGCCTAAGGGCAGCACACTGACTGCATCACACCTCAGAGCTCCGCATGTGCAGGGTGCTGCTGTCTCTGCGCATTATTCCAAAAGTTCTTTGGTGTGGGCCTTTTTTGAGACGAGTGCATCAGATGGCACTGCTGCTATTTGCAACATATGTTTCAAGCGTATCTTGCGTGGCCAAAACATCTTCCGCTTGGGCACCACATGCTTGACCAGACATATGTTGACCTGCCATACAGTTCGTTAGCAAGCGTACCTAAATGACCCACACCAAAACAAAGAGGACCTCTCCTTACTCCTCATCAGCTGGAATCTCCAACCCCACTATACCTTCAGTCCTCTCTGAGACCTGCACTGAGAGGAATGAAGGTGTAGAATTAGGTGTGTCACAGCCAAGTACTTGCAGGCAATCTGCTATCGGTACACCAACGTCAGATTGTACCAGGCAAATTTCCCTGCCCCAGCTGCTGCACAGCAAAAAGAAGTTTGCTCCCAGCCATCCACATGCCCAGCGGTTGAATGCTAGCTTGGCAAAATTGCTAGCACTTCAACTGCTAACTTATCAGTTGGTAGACTCTGCCCCCTTCCGTCCGGCAGGTGGAAGGCAATGTCTTGGCCTCGCTGGACAGGGCGGTCAGCGGTAAGGTGCATATTACCGCTGACTCATAGTCCAGCAGGCATGGACAGGGACGTTACCTGTAAGTAAGTGCATTGGGTGACTCTTCTGGCAGCTGGGAAGGATGCAGGACAAGGTGCAGTAGTGTTGGAGGTTGTTCCGCCACCACGCCTCCAAAATGCCACTACTAGTGATTCTGACACACCTCTCTCCTCCACCCCCTCCTCTTCTTCTTCCTCCATTGCCTCTTCCTGTGCTTTTTCCTCGGAACCAGCGGTGCTCCATAGGCGTTCAAGGGGCTACGCAAGTACGCAGGCCAAAATATGCCATGCGGTGCTTGAGCTGGTGTGCTTGGGGGACAGGAGCCACACTGGGGCAGAGGTTCTGTCAGCTCTGCAGGGGCAGGTTCAGAGGTGGTTGACGCCACGCCAACTTAAGGCAGGAATGGTGGTTTGCAACAATGGCACCAACCTCCTCTCTGCCCTCCAAAAGGGACAACTGACCCATGTGCCCTATTTGGCTCACGTCCTTAACTTGGTGGGCAGGTACCCGGGCTTACAGGATGTCCTGAGGCAGGCCAGGAAAGTCTGTGTGCATTTCCGCTGGTCATATAATGCCAGTGCTCGGCTGGCAGACCTCCAAAAGGAATTTACCCTACCCAAGAACTGCCTAATCTGTGACATGCCCACCAGGTGGAACTCAACGTTGGCCATGCTGCATCGGCTGCACACGCAGCAGAGGGCCATCAATGAGTACCTGTGCGACTATGGCACCAGGACAGAGTCAGGGGAGCTTGTTTTTTTTTCCCCACGCCAGTGGGCCATGATCAGGGATGCATGCACTGTCCTGTCACCATATGAGGAGGCCACGAGGATGGTGAGCAGTGACAGTGCATGCATCAATGACACTGTCCCCCTTGTCCACCTGTTGGAGCACACGCTGCGTGGAATAATGGACAGGGCACTTGAGGCAGAACCGAGGCAGGAAGAGAATGACTTCCTTAACTCTCAAGACCCCCTTTATCCAGACAGTGTTCCTGCGTGCCCGCCGATCACACAGGAAGAGGAGGAGGAGGAGGAGGATTGTGACAGTATGGAGGTGGAGCCTGGCACTCAGCATCAGCAGCAGTCTTTAAGGGATCATTTACAGTCCCAAGAAGCACATGGACTTGTACGTGGCTGGGAGGAGGTGGCTGCGGATCATGTCGTCCTTAGTGACCCAGAGGACTCCGGACCGAATGCCTCAGCAAACCTACGCTGCATGGCCTCCCTGATCCTGCAAAGCCTGCGGAAGGATCCTCGTATTCATGGTATCAAGGAGAAGGAACAATACTGTCTGGCAACCCTCCTTGATCCACGTTACAAGGGTAAGGTTGCGGACCTTATCTTGTTGTCGCAAAGGGAGCAGAGGATGAAACATCTTCGGGAGGCCTTGCAGAAAGGTCTGTGCAACGCGTTCCCAGAGACTGGGAGGTTACAAACTCCTGTTTCTGAACAACGTGTTGCTGAGGCTTCGGTTAGTCAAAGATGGAGCGGTGGAGAAGGTGGCCGTCTGACCGATGCATTCAGACAATTTTTTAGTCCGCAGCCCCAAGGTATGATCGGTTCCAGCAACCATCGCCAGCGTCTATTTTACATGGTGCAGGAATACCTAGGGGCAAGATCTGACTTGGACACCTTTCCTACCGAAAATCATCTGGGTTATTGGGTCTTGAGGATGGATCACTGGCCAGAGCGTTCACTGTATGCAGTTGAGCTACTGGCCTGTCCTGCATCCAGCGTTCTTTGGGAACGCACATTCAATGCTGCTGGAGGCTTTGTAACTGATCACAGGGTGCGTCTGTCCACCGACTCGGTCGATTGACTGACCTTCATAAAAATGGATCAGTCTTTGATCACCACCAGCTACCAAGCACCTGATGCTGATGTAACCGAATAATTTTTTTTGAAATTTCAGATCCCTTCAAAGACTGCCTATGCTGATGCTGAGTGACTATCCTGTTATGCTGAGTAATTATCCTCTTCCTCCTCAATGGTCATGCTGATAGCTTGTAAGAACATTTTTGGTCCAGGGCGCCGCCACCAGTGCCTAATGGGGCGTACACACGGTCAGACTTTTCGTCTACAAAAGTCCGACAGCCTGTCCGACAGACTTCCGGCGGACTTTCGGCGGACTTGCGGCGGACTTGCGGCAGACTTTCTAACGAACGGACTTGCCTACACACGACCACACAAAAGTCCGACGGATTCGTACGTGATGACGTACACCGGACTAAAATAAGGAAGTTGATAGCCAGTAGCCAATAGCTGCCCTAGCGTGGGTTTTTGTCCGTCGGACTAGCACACAGACGAGCGGATTTCGGGGTCCGTCGTAGTTACGACGTAAAGATTTGAAGCATGTTTCAAATCTAAAGTCCGTCGGATTTGAGGCTGAAAAAGTCCGCTGAAAGTCCGGGGAAGCCCACACACGATCGGATTACCAGCCAGCTTTAGTCCGTTGGACTTTTGTAGACGAAAAGTCCGACCGTGTGTACGCCCCATAAGGCCCAATTTTTCAGCCCCTGTTTAACAGGGGCGTGTAATTACAATTTTTGATGCAATTCTTTGCAGCAGGGCTAGTTCCTGTGCTCCAACTAGAGTATCTGTGAGGGGTTGCAGTGTTGTGGCACCAGCACCAGTGCCTAAGGCCCAATTTGTCAGCCCCTGTTTAACAGGGGCGTGTAATTAAAATTTTTGATGCGATTCTTTGCAGCAGGGCTAGTTCCTGTGCTCCAACTAGAGTATCTGAAGTACTCAGAAATTCTCTCCTGTGAGAGTTAATATAAGAAAAACTTTTCTCCTTTACACTGATGATTTATCACCAATCCTTGTTTCACTAATAGCCCCAAATTTTCAAAAAACATTTGTCATTGGGACAAAAAGTGAGGTGAAATCTTCTGAAGAGGAGCACAGACAGCAAAACAAATTTCACAGGGGTGATAACCCTTCCCCATGTTTTCCAAAAAGCTTAAAATAGATTTTTTGGCTGGAGCTAAACACGTTAAAAATGTACCAGCTCAAAATTACAAACAGATTCTACTGTCCTTCATTCCCATCTCAAAAGTTGGGAGTTTTGGATTCAGAGAGTTGAGGGTGAAGAAACAGCAGTACGCTCACCTCCTCCAATGCTCGCCTCCAGGACTTTTCCAAGCCTCTCCTATGGAACTCACTACCCCAATCTGTCTGACAATCTCCTACCCTGTTTGCTTTTAAATGATCCCTGAAAAACCTCCTCTTCAGAGAAGCCTATTCTACCCCTACCTAACAACTGTACTTTTATTTTCTCCATCAGATCATCCCCCACACATATTACCTTTTGTATCACCTGACCCTCTCTCCTAGATTGATTGTAAGATTCCTCCTGTATTGAATTGTTTTGTAACTGTTCTGTCTTCCGTAATGTTGTAAAGCTCTGCGCAAACTGTTGGCGCTATATAAATACTGTATAATAATAATGATACACTGATTTTCCCCATGAATGTCTGTAAGGGTCTGGTATGGATTTGGGGGGGACCCCATGCTGTTTCTTCTTTAAATTTTGGCGTGGGGTTCCCCTTAAAACCCGTACCAAATCCAAAAGGGCCTGGTATGGATTGGTGGTTTTTTTTCTGATCAAATTAGTGTTAAAAAAATGATGAGAAGTGTGAATCAGATGCCTTCCCATAGAAGGCAATGAGCCTTGAATTCGCATCTGAATCGCACCCCAGTGCTCAGAAAACACACAGGACTGTTTTGAATTTTGGAGCGAATTCACACTGCTGCCGCACCACATATATGTAAACCAGCTCCAAAAAATGCCAGTTTGATTCACATGTCATGCAAATCAGATACGGTTCAAAACACATTCAATTGGCATATATGTGAATGGAGACTTAGGCAGCCCAGAGATGAGTCTTTTTTTTTTTGTTAAAACAGCGATTTCCCTATCCACACACTCAAGGTGGATGGGGGAATCCTCCCCACTGAGCTATTGCATTCTGACAGTGGATGGGCTTCCCCTAATTGAGTGGGTAAAATCCCACACAGCAGTGTACAGAAGTCGGCCGGTAGATCAACTTCTGCACAACCTCCCTTCCCATACATCAGGGGTGTCCAAACTTTTTTTTAAAAAGGGCCAGATTTGATGAAGTGAACATGTGTGAGGGCCGACCATTTTGCCTGACATTCTTTGAACCATTAAAATTCGGTCTAAGTGTGTTCATTCGAGCACTAATACACTGCCCAACAAAAATTCTCTTGCCTTTGTGGCTGTGTGTAAGTAAAGAGATGAGCTCAGGCGTATTATTTGGATATACCGTATTTATTGGCGTATAACACGCACCTTCATTTTAAGAGGGAAGTTTCAGGAAAAATAATTACATTTTAAATAAAGAACTGTGAAGCAAAATAAGGGTCAGTGCCCATCTGCAGCCTCACAAGTGCCCATCTGCAGACCCACCATTGCTAGGAATGCAGCCTCACCATTGCTAGGAATGCAGCCTCACCTTTGCCAGGAATGCAGCACCACCATTGCCAGGAATGCAGAACCCACCAATGCCAGGAATGCAGAACCCACCATTGCCAGGAATGCACTATCATTGCCAGGAATGCACCACCATTGCCAATAATGCACTCACTATTGCCAGGAATGCACTCACCATTGCCAGGAATGCACCCACCATTGCCAGGAATGCACCACCATTGCCAGGAATGCACTCACCATTGCCAGAAATGCACTCACCATTGCAGGAATGCAGCACCATTGCCAGGAATGCACCACCATTGCCAGGAATGCAGCACCATTGCCAGGAATGCACTCACGAGCGCCAAAGATTACCTACAGGAGAATCTCCTGTTTACACGGTGGTCTCTTTAATAGAAAGTCCCGCCTCCTTCGATGGACAGAACAGTCGTCCTATGGCAGCGCCGGAGACGGGACTTCCTATTACAGAGGCCGCCCGTAAACAGGAAATTCTCCTGTGTGTGTACGGCGCTTGTCCCGCCTCCTCCCTGTCCCCTCCAAGCTGGGAGATCGTCGGGGGCCACAAAAGATATATATGTCCAAATAACCAGGTAGGCCGTTCAAAACCGGAACGCGGGCCGGACTTTGGACATGCCTGCCATACATGGATTGAAATTCAGCCAATACCTGCTGAACTGACCGAATTTCGATCCATGTATGTTCGGCTTTAGAAAATTCAGTTTGTAAATGTAAACGGTGGTTTTCTATTTATTTATTTTTTTCTTGGTTGAACTAGTTGAACCAAAACTGAGAATTACACTACGGCAACAGAGGAAGAGAACTAGTATTGTGCCCCATCCATACATAGATAAAAGGAAAACATGCTGACCATCATACCATGGTAACAGAACATGAGAAGTTGCACTGTGCAGCATCCATGCATAGAGAGTAAGACCCTGAGAAATGCACCATGGCAACCAAACTAATGAAGAGGTAGTGTAAAGAATTAATACATGGAGAATGAATGCAAACACTGAGAATTACACTATGGCAACAGAACAGGAGAACTCTGATTGTGCTGTATTCATTCAAAGATAAGAAAAAATGCTGAGCTTTATGGTAACAGAATTAGAGAAGTGGTAGTGTAAATAATCCATACATGGAGAGTAAAAGCAAACACTGAGAATTGCACCAGGGCAACACAACTAGCTAGGGAAGAGGATATTGTGCGGCATTCAGCGCTGGTTCACATTGGTGTGATTTGACATGTCAAACCGGCAATGGTACTGTCCTAATCGGTGCAACACTGCATTTGCGGCACCACACCGATTTCAAAAAGTAGTTTCTGTACTACTTTTTAAGATTTAGGGGTGAGATTTCCATTGACATCTGTGCAGAAACCCGCACAGATGTCTCTGAAATCGGGACTGACATACGGGAATTAAATGGTGCAAGTTCAGCACCATTTCATTCCCGCACTCAGTGTGAGCCTAGGCTCAAACACTGAGAACCAGAACTGTGGTATTGTGCAGCATCCTTATATACATATTAATAACAGGCATTGATGCAGCACCCTGATGTTTAGGCAGGGTTGCTAGTAAATTTTCCTGCCAGGTATAGTTGCCTTGGCCAATTGATAGGAGAATTGCTGCACTTCTCTCTTCTGTCACTAGATGGCCGGGTATCTGGTGACATTAGATAAGACAAGGGCATTGCAAGGACAGGTTAGGAATAGATGAGGTATCTCAGCCAATGGGCAGGGATCTTTTTGGGTCCCTTGGTCTGCTGGGAGAGCCTATTTATTTGGGTGAAGTCAGGTGATCGGGGTCTGTGCCACCTGGACGGCTGTCTGGGTGGACGTGTGTAGTACTGCCCTGGGCTGCTAGGCCAGATCCTGAGGCCTTTCCCAGGGACATCTGGCTGCTAGGCTGTCTGAGGGCCTATCCAGAAGCAAGAGAGCAGCGTAGGGTTGGGACTGCAGCTTGCAGTTCAACCAGAAGTGACGGTTCTGCCAGCCGGAGAACCTGTCGTGGTCGGAGGTAGATGGGAAGCTGTTGCCACTAAGGGACCATCCACTTTGATACCAGGGACCATCGTGAGTAGCTGAAGCAAGTACCAGAACAGCATTCTCACCAACTGGGGACAGTAAAGAATTGGAAAACTTCGGCAGGAGTTAAGCCAGGGACCCAGCCAGCGAAGGTGATGCTTGCAGAGCAGTCTTGTGTGTCAAGCCAGGGACTAAGCAGGCCAGTGAGCTGACGCTTGAGGAGTATCTGAGTGCCAAGCTAGGGACCCAGCAGGGATGCGGGGGTGACGCTTGAAGAAAATACTTAATGAGAAGATTGGAAGAGCTCAGGAGATCCAGTGGCAGTGGATCAGTGGGTCTAGGTGATAGACTGGGAGCTCAGTTGAGTGCAGATCAAAAGAGGAGTGTGTGGAGCAAGTGAAAGAATTAATTGCAACCTTTGTTAGAAACTGTTCAAGATTGTTGCCATAGGAGACAGCTTGTCTACACATGCAGATTTGGTGTCCGGCTGGGTGCCATTCCCTGCATGGCTGTCTACCTGTAGAAGTCTCGGAGTATGCCAGGACAAATGGTGTCCTGGCCTTAACCCTCTCTCCCACAGTTGTGTTTAAGAGAAAATAAATCTCTTTGCATTCAAGAAGTGTCTGGCGCCCATTAATCTACTTTACATGGCACCCACCATGCCTCGTAACCCACTCTACACAGAAGGATGTCAGCTGACCCCAACTCTGGAGGTCACCATTAGGCCTGGAGAGGCTTGGGACTTGGCTACATTTACAACTACAGTATGACAACTGAACTACAGTGATTTTTTGCCACTTCAATGCATAGAGTATAAGATAAGAAACTAAAATGTATACAGTAGCAGCTAAGCAAGAGCTATGTTAGCATGCAGCATCTATATCTAGAGAATAAGATCAGACACTGAAGTACAGCAAGGCAATAGAACATGACAAGCTATAGCGTAAAGCGTCCCTACATAGAGAATAGGATCAGACACTGAGGGATTCACAGGGGCTATGGTAATGTGCTGTGTCCACACAGAGGAAATAAAATAGGTCCCCTAAAAAATAGACCATGGCAACGGATTAAGAAAAGTGGTTTTGCGTAGAATCCATGCATAAGGAAGAAATGCAAACAATGAAGATTAAACTATAGCAACAGTACAACAGTTGTACAGTGTTCATACATAGAAAATAAGAGCAGACATTGAGAATTGCATCATTGCAAAAGAACAAGAGAAAAAGGAAAACATTGAATCTCCTTGATAGGAACTCCTCATGAGCCCAACCATAACAACATTTAGAGCCTCTGCTCTTGCCTTCCCCATTTGAAGTCCCCCTTGAAAAGAGCTTGCTGTCTCCCCCTTCCCTTTCCATATATTCTCTTGTTCTTTTTTGTGTTTTTCCTTTTTCCTTACCATCTATCTCTATCTTGTCTACAGCTCTACCTCGGTTGAACATAATTTCATTTTGGAAATACTAGTATTCTAGTTCCATACATGTGAACATTATTACCACTCAATGCCATTCAAAATTGTCATGATTGTACACCAATGTTTTTGCGCCCGGAAGTTCTGGACATTATTATCCACATACTTCCCTATTGTTGTGTTAATAATAAAACTTATATTATCGTAAATGACAAATAATGTGGTCCCCCCATCCCATAGGACACAGTCTGCTCCCATTGGGGTGTCTGGGTTGGTGGGAACCGCATATAGAACGCAATAAGTTCATTGCTCCGAATTAAATGGTATTGTCTTGTCTTCCACATATTCATGTATGCTCTGTAGGATACCTCGTTAACAACTATGCAACACAAGCTCAATATACCAGTGTGCCTATTGGTTTGCACCTTGTTACCTCTTTGTCTTTTTGTGTTGATAAAACGATAAAACCTATTGAACCTAAAAGAACATTAGAAGTGTTCATGTACCGTGTCTATAAGATCAAATGCTGAGTACTCTTATTATTACTATGCCCAAACATAGAGAATAAAATCTCATACCGGTACTAAGAATTACAATATGTATATACTATTAATCCACTGTCCTATATAGCTCTATATACTATATCCACCGTATATACCGAGATATAGAGGTGTATATGGGTGTAATATTCCTGCTGGGGGGGGGGGTATGGGTGTAATATTCCTGCTGGATTGGTATGGGTGTAATATTCCTGCTGGGGGGAATATCAGTGTAATATTCCCGCTGGGGGGGACGTCTGTGCAGGAAGTTCTTGTCGTACGATGGACACGGCAAGGACTTATGCCGCGTACACACAAGCGGACTTTACGGCAGACTTGGTCCGGCGTACTGGATTTCGTCGGACAATTTGATCGTGTGTGGGCTCCAGCGGACTTTGTTTGCTCCAAAGTTGGATGGACTTAGATTTGAAACAAGTTTTAAATCTATCCGGTCGTCTGTGTGCTAGTCCGACGAACTCAAACTGACGCAAAGTCAAGCCTTACCTCATTTCTGAAGCTCTGGAGCAATTGCACTTGCAGAGGGCAGCTGCCCTCTGCAAAGTGCACAGTCTATTTGCTCTTCTTAAATCAAACCATAGTCTTTTTGACCTGTACCTGCCTACTCCCAAATAAAATGGCGTTTTAGAATCAAAACACATTGTCAATAATGTAAGGTAACGAAAAAATGTATTTATTTTGGTCAAAAAAAAAATTAGGAAGGCAACACTGGAGATGCTTTTAGAATCTGTGAAGCCTTTCGTCCCCCAGGACACACATCAAGTTTTAGGACAAGAAAATTGGTATCTTGCGACTAGGGAGCACAGGGAGCACAGTCAGACCAGACAGAAACCAGGCAATCACTTTCGACTCTTCCGTGGAACCTTCCCTGCACGCTTCTCTGCAGCCTTCCCTCCACGCTTCTCTGCAGCCTTCGTCGGAGGTTGTGCCTCTGGTGGTGTACTTGGGGCAGGAGGAGGAGGAGGAAGAGTGGCTTCATCTGTCAGATATGTTGTAGCAGTAAGCTCCCCTCTCAAGCCCTTCTGATATTCCTGAAAAATCAAACCCTCACAGAGGAGGCGTTGGCCCTTTTCCAACTCCAGCAATCTGCTGGCTATATAGGTGCCATACGCCTCCTCTGCATTGGGTGGTGTACTCAGGATTTGGCTTGCTTCCCATATGAGGGCTAGGGATTCCTGCTCAGTTTGTGTCATTCTCCTGGGCCTTTTGTGGAGAATGCGGAGGGGAGGCACCAAGGCTTCTACTTGGCCCAGCCACAGCCTCCTCCTCTCTCCCACTGGGCAAGGCCTCCTCCTGATTGAGGTCATCCCGTGTCAAAAAAAGGGACATAGTCGTAATTTTGTGTTATGCAATCACACACAATTTTCAGCTCATGACTTGCAAATATAATTTTCAATAAATAGTAAAGGCTATCTATTTGACACCACCATTATTTCAGGTGATTAACAATATCTGAGAAGTATATTTTTGGCCACTACTGTCTAGTGATATGTCTACATATTAATATTTGTGATGAAGTCATTTTTTAGGAAGCACTTAAAAATTTGACACGTTAACATCATTAATAACATTTACACAATCACAAATTCCACAAAAAAGGATACCTGGCTGAAGCTGGGCGCATCAACTTCATCAATGATGAAAAGGCCCAGTTCTTCCTGGGACTCCTCAGCTGGGGTGGAGGTGGATGGAAGGCTGGAGGGAAGAGTGGAGGGAAGGCTAGAGGGAAGGGTGGGGGGAAGGGTCGAAAGTGAGTGCCTGGCTTCGGTCTGGTCATCCAGGAATCGCATTTTGTGGTAGTACCACAACTTGGGTATATATACTTGGTCAGCTGCTGCACCGGATCTGATCGACTCCTGGATTTTATTGTGTTCCCGCTTGTACATGTTTCGCAAGATACCAATTTTCTTGTCCACAAACTTGAGGTCTGCCTGGGGGACTCGAGTCTTCACAAATTCTAAAAGTGTGCCCACTGTTGCCTTCCTTACATCCCTATTGTAATATAGTGGGTGTTTGACCTCCCACAGGTTTTTCTTTTCCTGATATAGCTCAATAAATTGGGACAAAAATTCTTCCTCTTTAAAGGGATTCATTGTTTCTGAAAGACAAGACACAAGATCCAAACTAATGTCAGTCACAAATCACAGGATTATTTTGGTTTGGAATCTAGGGGACACATACATACACACACACACACACACACGCACCAAACACACACCAAACACACACACCCCACTTTAATCTTACCTTCGTTTCTGACGCTCGCTACTTCCGCACGGACATACGTAGGCCATCGTAATAGCTTTATATACACTGCGCATGTGTCATGCTCCGCCTACGTCGCCCGCCCCTGATGTTCTTTAGTACGATTTGTCCCCGCCCCTTCACTCTTCGTTGCGCAGTGGGAGTAGATAGATAAAGATGGCGGAGAGAATCAGTGGAAGTAGCGCGGAGGAAAGCCTGGAGCCACAACCATCCACATCCCGGAGGAGATATAAGGGCACCAACATGGCTTTTGAAGAGATGGTGGAGATGGTGTCCATATCGAGAAGGGAGGACTACGATGGCAAAAAAGGACCGTACACACGACCGAATATGCGTAAGGACAAAATAATGTCCTCAGTTGTCACCGCTCTAGAAGCAAAATTTGGCACAAAACGGTCTAAAGAACAATTGAGGAAGTGGTGGTCTGACATAAAAAGTCGGGAGCCAGAACAATATTGGCGAATAAAGAAGTTGCTTAAAAAAAGAGTTAGTACTTGTTGTCTTTTCCTATTGAGATACTTAACTTGCATGCTGATCCATATTTTTTTACTTTATACAGCATCGATCGTAAAGACCGTTCTTTGTAAAATACATATGATACTTTAGAAAATGACGTTATTTTTTCGCCAAATACGATGGTACAGGGTTGGACATACATTTATGTCTTGATAATTTGTCGTATTCCCACAATTTGTTGATGTGGTGTAGATGTGTTGGAAAATATAATGCTTATTCTAAAATGATTCAGTGTAATGTAAGGACAGGACACAGCAGCTGGTGTTTACACATCTGGACTCACTAACACTAGTGTACTATGTGACCATAACTAAATTTTAGAGGGGTAATAGACATAGGAGATCATTGAGGTGTCTGCATCTGTGAAACTTGCCTGAAAATGTGCATTGTTTATAATTGTTGTTCAGAGGGAATGTTCATCCTGTCTTCTAAATTTTTGAGGACAAAAAAAGGCAATTGTCCACAACTCCTAACCAACGTTTCATATTATTTGATAAAATCTAAAATATCACTGTGTTTTAACTATACCTTTTGTTCCTTTATCATAGGGGAGAAAAGACTCAGACAATAGTCCAAGGATCCCAGGACCCCCCCATGTCACCAGCCTGAGGCAGAAGATACCCCAAGCCCCAGCCCAAGACCACGCCCACCCGACGACCTGGAGGAAGGAGAGGTAGAGGAAGTGTGCGAGGTTTCAACCCCACCAAGTGAGTGACTGACACCCCAGCTTAAGGTAATGTATTTTGTCGTTCATATTGTAACCCTTGTTTTTATTCACTCATTTTAGGTGAGCTTATGGTTGTGGAAGGCCAAGCGGCAGAGCCATTCAGCACAGACAGTGCCCAAAGACTGATTGGCCAGATAATGCTGTGGAATGGCCAAATAGATAAAATGCGTGACCAAATTCACAGCATGCAACTTCGCCTGGACTCCATGCAACAGGAAATGAAGAACATGATTGATGTTTTGGGCAGAATATAATAACCTTTTTCCTAAAAACAACAATCATGTTCTTCATTTCCTTGTGAAGTTTGTTTCTTCTAGAAATGTGTTTTTAATTTTTTTTTGGATCCCCAAATTTTGTTTATGATGCACACGGTGTGTCATCATGTGCTATCTTCCATCATGGGTTATCAATGTACTTGTTTTGTGTTTGCAACCCCTTCATCCTCAAAATTATTTAGTGGTGATAGGAACAAAAAGGGATTGCACACACAAAACACGTACATTGCTCACCCATGATGGGAGATAGCACATGTTGACTTGACCCTTTTGCAATGCTCAATTTTGAGCATATTCAAAATTAACGATTTACAAGGGTGACATCACATGCACCGTTCTTTAAATGTTGAACTTTGTAAGTTCTTTAATGTTTTGGTATATTTTTCAAAACACTGTTGTGAATTTAAATATTTTAATCAAGGTCTATTTTTGTAAAAATATGCCTTTAATAACATTAAAACAAAATAAATATTTTTACACCAAAAAAAATCTAGTAAAAAAAAAAATTCTAAAATGCACCTTTCAATGTGCACACAGTAAAAACTTTTTACTAATACAATGTGTGTGGCTGATTATTTCTGAAAAATATTTTTTATTTTTTTTGGGTGGTTACAGTGACAAAGGGCCTGATTAATTAAAGGTAAATGCACTTGCCACTACTACAAGTGCACTAGGAGACAGACCAAACTAAATGCAATCAAGAAAAAAAACAAGATATTTTTGATCAATTTTTTTATTGTATTTTTTTGAAAAATTAAAACTCTTGCTGGATAGCAATGGCCCCCCGACCATTAAAATAATTCACATATCGCTCACGCACTTGACGTGCGGTTCGGGGGGCCAAGCCAATACGGCCAATTTTCTAGGCCTGTCATTGTTTGATCTTGTTCCAGTCCTGCCTCAGGCCCAACAGAAGAAATATATGTGGCAGAATGTCTCCGTAAAAAGTTATGTAGTATGCAGCAAGCAAGTATGACGTAATTTAGTTTATAGTCCGCCAGATTTATTGCTGAAAGGAACAAATGGAACCATCTGGCCAGAATCCCAAAGGCATTCTCCACAACTTTTCTTGCTCTGGCCAGCCGGTAATTAAATACCCTCCTCTCAGGGGTGAGTGTCCTTTGGGGGAACGGCCTCATCAAGTGCTCACCGAGAGCAAACGCTTCATCAGCGATAAAAACTGAGGGGAGTCCATCAACATTCTGGTCATCAGGTGGCAATCCCAGGCCACCAGTCTGGAGACGCTGGCACAGCTCAGTCTGTGCAAAGACTCCTCCATCAGACATCCGGCCGTTCTTCCCCACATCCACAAACAGAAAGTCCAAATGTGCCGAGACCACCGCCATCAAAACTACAACCCCTTATAGTTGTAGAAATAAGACCCCGAATGCGGTGGTGGCACAATGCGGACATGCTTCCCGTCAATCGCCCCGACACAGTTGGGAAAGTCCCAACGGTCAGCGAACTGGGAGGCCACAGTCTGCCATTCCTGTGTACTGGAAGGAAACAAAAAAAAACAAAACATTAAGATAAGGACTTTTAAACATAACTTGTATATCAGATTACACAAAAACGTTAGTGAACAACAGCAGTCAAACATTATTAATATGTGTATGTGTAATTTAAATTGTAAAAAACATAAGGCCCACTTATAAGATTAATCACCCCCTCTGATGGCCCATTGATCCATTTGAATGTGGGGGGAGGGGTTCTAATTAGGTAAACAAACACACCTGACAGTTTTAAACATTTGTGGGGTGGGGGAGGGGTTCTAATTACGGTCAAAAACACACCTGACTGTTTTAAACATTTGTGGGGTGGGGGAGGGGTTCTAATTATGGTCAAAAACACACCTGACTGTTTTAAACATTTGTGGGGTGGGGGAGGGGTTCTAATTACAGTCAAAAACACACCTGACTGTTTTAAGCATTTGTGGGGGTGGGGGAGGGCTTCTAATTACGGTCAAAAACACACCTGAGTGTTTTAAACATTTATGGGGTGGGGGAGAGGTTCTAATTAGGTTAACAAACACACCTGACTGTTTTAAACATTTGTGGGGTGGTGGAGGGGTACTAATTTGGGTCAAAAACACACCGGACAGTTGCTAACATTTGAGGGGGTGGGGGAGGGTCAAACAAGACAATAGAGCAGTCAATATACATTGTTCAAGGGACTATAGGCTAGAGATATAAATGGACCCAGGATTGCATGGTGGGGAGGTTATTGAAGGTAAATATGCATGTAGGGCAATAAATGATTAATGTCCAAAAACAGGCATGCATGAAGATAAAGGGGACATTCACAGCATATTGAAAGCATGGCAATTAGGTAAGGAGGACATTTATACAATACATTAGCAAACATTTAATACATATCATGTAATGTTAAAGTAGAAAACTTACCTTCATATAGTCCTTCTGCAGGACCTGAATGATGGCAGAACAAGTCTCTGGGATTATTATCCCCAGAGCCTGGGGGGAGATGCCTGTCGAGAACTTCAAGTCCTGAAGACTTCTCCCAGACGCCAAGTAACGTAACGTGGCAACTAGCCTCTGCTCTGCATTGATGGCTTGCCTCATGCAGGTATCCTGCCTGCTGATATAGGGGGCCAGCAGATGCTCAAAAACGGGGTCCGTCATCCGGAGATAATTCCTGAAATCCTCAGGATTATTCTCACGGATCTCACGGAGCAAAGGCATGTGTGAGAAGTGGTCACGCTGGCGCAAACAATTCTTCATCTATGAACTCCTCCTCGCCCTGTTCACGGACTGGACTCAGGTCAAAGTATTAACCCCAACACCAAGTCCCCACGCAGCACGAACTCGAGAACAAGTACGTCCACGCGACATGGCTTCAAAACGGTCGGCTGGTCAAACAAACAAACTTATAACAAACGCACTGAAGAACAGCAAGGCCTATGAAGAACGACCTGAAAATCAGGAACGAGTGGACCAGAACGGCCTGCAAGGCAGGTTACGAACTGACCATCACGCACTGAAAAGCAGATACAAACCTCACAAGCACAAACTGAACTGCAGAAAACGATCGAAATAAGTGGAAGTGTGAAAAGCGCGAATCGTCTCTAACCAAACTTCTACTAACACGAGATAAACACGAGATTAGCAGAAGGAGCCCAAAGGGTGCCGTAGTGGGGCTTGAACTTCCTTTTTATAGTCCCGTCGTACGTGCTATACGTCACCGCGTTCCAAACCAGCGGACTTTTGCAGTGATCGCGTGTGTCCAAGTCCGTCCCTTTTTAAGTCCGGCGCAAGGAGCCGACAAAGTCCGGTGAAAAGTCCGCCGAGCAAAGTCTGCCGTAAAGTCCCACAAATTGCTGCAAAATGTGGGACACGCTTGCGACCCCCTTACATTCAATATCACCCCAATCGATGCGTGATTTTACCATGATTGTTGCCTGACAAATCGCAGGACTGCTTTTGGGAAACAGGCGTCCCACGATTTTGTTTGTGTGATTTGTCAGGTGACAATATTGTCCTGTGATTGGGGTGCCATTGAAAGTAACGGGATCACAAGCGCATGAACCGTGTAATTCCGCCCGCGATCTGGAACGCCTAGGTGTGATCGTAGCCTAAGCGTCTTCTATCAGTTGCTGAGTTCACCTTCTATAGATTTTGGGGGAACATTTTCTTCCTCAAACATTCCACACATTCGCTTCATTCCACCGCTAATATATACTCAGCATTAACCTTGTATAGCGCTTTTCTCTCTGAGGACTCACAGGTATTGGAGATGGCGTTGGCCAGCAATCAAACCCGGGTCAGCTGCTGGGAAGGCAGCTATGCTCACCACTGCACCACCAACGCAAGGTAGCATGTCTTTGTAGTGTGGGAGGAAACCAGAGTACCCGGAGGAAACCCACGCAAGCACAGGGAGAACATGCAAACTCCATGCAGATAGTGTCCTGGTCAGAATCTGAAACAAGGACCCCAGTGCTGCAAGGCAAACTCCTAAGCCTCTATGCTGCCCATATGCGGCCTCTGTTTTCTAAGGCCCACCCCCACTGAGCGGGGTACATCAGTTATGTCCACTTAAAGCGCCTGCAGAAGAAATCCAAACTTATCCTAAATTAAATATATATATATATATATATATATATATATATATATATATATATATATATATATATATATATATATAACACTTCAACACACACCCAAAGAATAAGGCACACCTCCACAATATATACAAACTTATCCTAATCTACAATCTATAACACTCCTATAATAAAACATGCCCAAATAACAATAAAGAGGGGTACAGTGGTCCCCAAATTAGCAACACAATGGAGCTAAATTTTCCATTCACACTTAGGTCTCATTCACACGGAGGGTATGAATCTGTACCCCATGGGAGGGCCATGTTTACTGAAATGGGGATGCACAGGTGTTCCCAGCATCCCGTGTAGGCAGTCCCATTGCTGTCAACTGCTGTCAACTGGAGTGCAGCGGCTGTACCCAATGTGACATTTATGTGGGTGCCGGTGCAAGGCCCTGAATGCACCCAGGGTGCGTCCACGCAACTGCACCCACATGAATGTCCTTTTTGGGGTTAACACAGCCCCCACACAGGGTACAGATTCATACGCCCCATGTAAGTGAAGCCTTGGATTTCTCCATAAAGGACCTCACTGGCGGGAAGAGTTCTCATTTCTTCAGCAGAGAAAGCCTAAAGAAAGCCGGAAAGACTCCTCCCGCCTCTGAAGAAAAAAGGAGTTCCAACCTCCCCACGCCTCCACATGCCTCAAAAACATACCGGCCTCCAACCTCCCCTCATAGCCGGTCCAACACCTGCAACACACAACATAATTAGTTCCTTAATGTAGATCGACAATAGATCAATCAAACACAATCATCTGTAAAAAAGTGCCTGAGATATTGGTGGTAAACAGCCTGCTAGGCCCAGGGGGAACCAAACCAAGTCCCCCAAAAACTGCCTCATATCCAAGAGTTGCCAAATGTACACATTTAGCGTTAAGATAAATCAAAAATATCACATTCTAAAGGGAAAGGTAGAACAAGGGGGTGGGGGAGTATGGAAGAGGGAGAGAGGGAGGAAAGGGGGGGTTGGAGGAAAGAAGGGGGTGAGGGTTGGGGGGAACCCCCACACCCCTTTCTTTCCCTCAACCTCCTCCCTCTCCTTTCCTCCCTCTCTCCCTCTTCCATACTTGCCATCCCCTTTGTCTTGTTTGTCCAACTATATTGATAGCTGGTGATTCAGAAGCTGCAGAAAGGGAAATAAAGGGCTGATGGGAAGACCCTCTGGTTACTGGAGTGGCAGCTGCCACCAGTGTAGGAACCTGTGTTGGTACAGCCGTAACTGGTCCCTGGGAGGGTTCCTCAGTCTTTTTCTAGGAACAGCCAATTGTCTTGCTTGTTCAAATGCAGACATTAAGCTTTAAGGTTAATCAAAAATATTGCATTCTAAAGGGAAAGGTAGAACGGGGGGGGGGGTATGGAAGAGGGAAAGAGGGCGGAAAGGAGGGGGGGAGGGAGGTTTGAGGAAAGAAGGGGGGTGAGGGTTGGGGGGAACCCCCACACCCCTTCCTTTCCCCAACTTCCCCTTTCCCCTCCTCTCCTTTCCTTCCTCTCTCCCTCTTCCATACTCCCCCTCCCCCTTGTTCTACCTTTCCCTTTAGAATGCAATATTTTTGATTAACCTTAACCACTTCAGCCCCGGGATTTACCCCCTTCCTGACCAGAGCACTTTTTACAATTTGGCACTGCTAATTGCGCGTTCATGCAATGCTGTACCCAAACGAAATTTGCGTCCTTTTCTTCCCACAAATAGAGCTTCCTTTTGATGGTATTTGATCACCTCTGCCATTTTTATTTTTTGCGCTATAAACGGAAAAAGACCGAAAATTTTGAAAAAAAAAGATATTTTCTACTTTTTGTTATAAAAAAAATCCAATAAACTTAATTGTAGTCATACATTTAGGCCAAAATGTATTCGGCCACATGTCTTTGGTAAAAAAAATGGCAATAAGCGTATATTTATTGGTTTGCGCAAAAGTTATAGCGTCTACAAACTAGGGTACATTTTCTGAAATTTACACAGCTTTTAGTTTATGACTGCCTATGTCATTTCTTGAGCTGGTAAAATGGCAGGGCAGTACAAAACCCCCCCAAATGACCCCATTTTGGAAAGTAGACACCCCAAGGAAATTGCTGAGAGGCATGTTGAGCCCATTGAATATTAATTTTTTTTTTGTCCCAAGTGATTGAATAATGACAAAAAAAAAAATTTACAAAAAGTTGTCACTAAATGATATATTGCTCACACAGGCCATGGGCATATGTGGAATTGCACCCCAAAATACATTTAGCTGCTTCTCCTGAGTATAGGGGTTACCACATGTGTGGGACTTTTTGGGAGCCTAGCCGTGTACGGGGCCCTGAAAACCAATCACCGCCTTCAGGATTTCTAAGGGCGTAAATTTTTGATTTCACTCCTCACTACCTATCACAGTTTTAAATGCCATAAAATGCCCAGATGGCACAAAATCCCCCCAAATGACCCCATTTTGGAAAGTAGACACTCCAAGCTATTTGCTGAGAGGCATGTTGAGTTCATGGAATATTTTATAATTTGACACAAGTTGCAGGAAAGTGACAATTTTTTTTTTTTTTTATTGCACAAAGCTGTCACTAAATGATATATTGCTCACACAGGCCATGGGCATATGTGGAATTGCACCCCAAAATACATTTAGCTGCTTCTCCTGAGTATGGGGTGACTCGGTTAAATTGATGATAGGCAACTCCTATCCTCATATTGATTAGTGGTTCCAAATGAATAATAACTACTGCAGTAGGGAACAGACAAAAGTTACGCTCAGCATCTTTCCAAATAACTGTTCTGCTTTTTATGACGCAATTGAAGTCTTTTATACACATGATTACGTAGGTATCACATTAATTTTACAATTGTACGTTTATGGTAACAAGGGGCGTTACATAGGCAGGCTAATTGTAATCAGGACTCGAAAGAATGTAAACATGTACTGAAAACATTATTTTAAGTTTATTATTCTTTATTAATTTTTAAAAAAAGCATGTGTTTACACACCAAATTACAGACAATGATGGGTCAAATTAAACAAAAAGTCTTTACAATCAACAGATATAAAGGCATTAAGAAGTAGATCCTACCCCATGCTTTTAGAACCCCCCCCCCCCCCCCGGAGCGACCAAATCCCACCCATCCCTAGCAATGATCTTTAGCAAAAGGGTGCATGACCGAATCACTATGTTATCACCATGCCAGCTGCTTGGCCTGTCTTCCCTGGTACACTTACTCTACCCCACTATGCTACCGGATAGTCTGATGCCTTAAGCCCTTTTAGAATTAAGTTCTAGTCACGGGGCTATGCCCAGCCAGTGCAGCCAGGGTCTCCAGATCTTTATAAATTTACCGTAGCTACTCCTCCTGGTGTAGACTGTCTTTTCTGTCCACACAAGTTTATCCATTGTCCTAAGCCATACTTCCAGAATTGGAGGCGAGGTGGAAAGCCAGGATTGTGCTATTAGTTTCCTAGCTTGGTAAAGGCACCTCGCTATGGCAATTTTCATATTGTTACTCCCCGTGTTTTCACCTATCAGACCAAGGATACAAACCCTGGCCTCCTGACTGAAAACATTATTAGTGCTGTGGCCACAGTGAGGGCAGTGTACAATACATACAAAATAGAATACAATTATATACAGAACGTACAAATTTCCATTACAGTCTCCACTCTTTTGATCAATATTTTGATCACTAACCATACCTGCTATCACCTTTAACCTGGAACCTCCACACGCTTAGGTGGAGGTAGTCCTGGCCAAAGAGGCAAAAAACTCCATTGTGGAGAAAACAATAGCTGAGCAACTTTTTAATTACAAAATGACTTTTCATTGTGAAAAACATGATTGATAAGACCTATTTATAGAGTACTGGCTGTACACTCCTGTGGCCAGAATGGCCTTCTAGCTGAATTGTAGGCATGCTGACTTATCAGCATATGTAAACCCAGACAATTCTACATAAAATGGAAGACGTACAAAAGACAAATATGACTTCAACATGGCTAAACTACTTTTCAAATATATATCCCTTACAATTAAAGTAATTGAATCAAAAAGTACCCTAGACTGTGATCACAAGAGGGCAACAAATCAAACACAGAGATTTCTTTAATTTAGTCATTTTTTCAGTGTCTGGTGTGCATCCAGGTGACTTTTCCTTCAAGTTTTGCAAAAACTGTACATGAAATAGATGCTGTATTGAGTCTCCAAACATTTCCTTATATATAAATGTCTCTTAACAATCCACAAATCACCTGGCTTTAGTTTTAGATCCTTCCAAACGTTTAGGATCTGGAATTGGGGAGAAAACACATAAATTAGTTTGTCTAAAACCTTAAAAGATCAGCAACATTCTCTGTGAGATCCGAATGAAGGACTTCAGCTGCTGAGACAAAATATTAGCAAGTGAGTAATACACTCCCAAACCAAATCCCATAGGGAGAAAGTCCAACATCCCCTTTAGGGGCTTGATAAAATATAAAAAAACATTCTGGCAAAAGTTTTCTACTTTCTTACTCTACTTTGTCCGCTACATTGTAGACAGTAGGGGGTGTAAAAATAAAACCTCAAAACTTCTAGTAAGGACTCTCCTATAAAAATGATTTCCTCTGTTACTCTCTGTATTTTCTGGCACTCTGTACTTACAAACTACTTCTGATAACACTTTTTACTGTGGCCTTTGCAGTAGCATTTGCCACTGGACATCGAGAAAACATGTCTATACAGACAAAATGCATACACTCGGATATATGTTTTTGTACTCTCTGGAAGGGATGTTCAGCTTTTGGTAACACCTTTAGTAACAGGTAAAACAAGAAGTGGTATGTTATAAAAACAACTGTGGAGAACCCTGGCTCTATCCCATGCTCATTTACTAAGGCAGCCATAACTGCTTGTGACTGATGACACGGTCCATGTGTCAAGCTGGAGGGAAAAGAGTGGCTGGCAGACATAAATGATCACCTTTTCCAAAGTCCTGTTTCATAAGAAGTTGCCCCCTGTGGACCACTTGTTCTTCTCGTTCTGGGGTCTTTAAAGTTGAATTATTAATCCCAGCTATACTGGGCCAGAACTAGGGTGAAATCTGTGAGTTGCACAGACCCATCAAGTGTTCGGGGCTGTAATGCAACATCCTTATTCACCTGGTCTGCTTCCATGTGTGAAAGTTAATATGGCTACCTCAGCAAGAACCTGGAAGGCTGAAAACAGCCAATCAAATTAACTTGGCATGCTTTATTGGTTTACCTGCCGAAGTAAAAACAAACTTCTGGCCCTTCAAATGGAACCAAAAGCTCTCTATATCTTGACTATCTATATAAATATACACTCTTTTTATAGCTCACAGGCTTTGCTAAAACATGGAGCTCTGCTTCTTGAGCTGGGGAAAAACAGATCCAATGACTTTGAATACAGAGTATCCTTCTGGGTGATAAACCGCATACTCACATCTACAAAAAATGTAATATCTGGGTCTTCAGGGAGTGTGTCCTGCACTGGGCTCACAGCAGCTGATTCCTACACCATCAATTTAACACTCATATTTTAAACCTTTCATTAGACAAACATTTAGTTGGCTGTATATTTGCTGCGCAGAATGTCGGACCATTAAAAATTAAATGTTTGACCAAAACAATATCTAACTTTGTCTAATAGCACCTTTGCATAAAAGCTACAGCTCTGATATATCGGGGTGCACCCTTCATTACTGGGTCCAGCTTCCATAAATATATTACAATGGCTTGTTTTCTATCATGCTGTTTGTGTAAGAACTCCAGTTTCATGTTTCAAAAGACAACTTTTTCCTGGCAATATTATAATAAATGATAACACTACCCTGCGGTCATGGAGAGATGTCCATAAATCCAAAATATTCTTCTGCTTATACCACTGCACTTACAAGGAAAATGGGCACATCATTTCACAATCCACACATTCTGCTTTGGATTTCAAAAATAAAAATAAATAAAAACAAAAGGATCAACAATCTGTATGATGGACCAGAAAGCATCAAAAACTAAAAAACAGCTGGCTGCAGGTGGCATCTATCCTAACAGGGTGTGTGGACTTGATGTGATGGGTCTGTTATATTTAAATTTTATTTATTATTACTCTCACATCATGGACCGCACATCAAGTTATCATCAAAAACCTTAAACTTTCATTTTTGTAGAAAAACTTCTTATGTATCCCATCCATCTTGGCTTTGTTAAATATTATGGCAGCTGTATTACAAATAACAACCTAATCTTAATCTTTTTTTCTCTCAATAAGGGTTTATTTTATAAATGTAAAATTACAAAATTACTATCTTAATCTAAACTAATCCCATTTTTACAAATTTCCCCAATAACCTGGATTTCATTTCCAACCAAAGGTTGTCTGAACCAGTTTCAATATATCTATATTATTAATAAAATTGTTAAACTCATATTAGAAATGAATACTCATTATTACTTAATTTTTCTTATTTTCCCTTTTTTAAATGCACTGTTTCCACTATCAAAGGATATTCAATTTGTGTAATACACGGTTAAATGTAACCTTCATTTTACCATGTCTGGAAAACAGATTAAAAAAATAATTGTGATCACATTGTTTACCATTAGATTCGTTAACCCGGCACATTTTGTTATAAATGTTTTGTCTAAAAAAACTGAAATTGGCATGGTGTCCTTCCAGCTTATCACTGACCTCTCATCTCAGCCACATTCGTTCATGAGAGCACAAAGGAGGGGGTCACATATACATACATGACACACACAAGCAATAGAACTAAAGGTCCCAGCATTCACACACACATACACCAATATCTCTCTAAAATCGCTTACATTTTTCCCATTTGTACACAACACATGCATATCATTCTCTCACTTTCTTTTAACTCTCATTAATATTTCCCTGCCTAAATTCTGCTATCCTTATTTTGTTCAGATATCCTTTATATCTAGCTTCTATGATTCTATGATCAGACGGGCAGCCACAGTGCTTATCCCATCTTCCCTCTCTGACAACATATAAAGTATTCTGTTTTAATTCCCATTTCTCTGTTTTGACTTTACTAGTTGTAGTGCCTGACCCCAAATTCATCCCACAACTTAACATGAAAATGTCCCTTTCTGTCTCGTGTTAATTGTCACCCTTGATCCACCCTGCTCACATAGCTTCTCTAGCTGTTTACTCTGCATTATTCTTAGTCCCTGTGGACCATGGTAACCCAGTTACCCATTGTGGATCCCTGTCCACTTTAACCATTAATCCAGGGGCCCAGTATAGGCGGAACTGCACCTTCGGTTCATATATAGCGCTCCTCTTGCGCTGGGCATTTTTGAGGGTCTCTTGCCCTTCATTCCCTTACTTAATTCAATGCTCATAATGACTGGCCAGTCTTCTCTACATGTGCCTATACCCTCTTGCCTCTAAACTACTTTATCTAGCAGATGTACTACATATACCTGTGAACAGCACTATTCTTCCCTTTATTATCTATAACACTCTGATGGACAATAGACAGGGACAGCATAACATATAACCACCAATCAATACAGTTCGATTAAGGGGAGTAAAATAGGTACCCTTTGTCCCAAAAATGCCTTACGGATCAAGGAAGTCTGATAACTCAAATGTAAGCAAAAGGCTTACCTCAGCCGGCTGATTATCAGAAATTCCCGGATCGTCTCAAGCTCCTTGTTTCGGATACTCAGGGTCACTTGGAATCCCCTCCTAAGGCAAAGCTCGCCATGCTGACTCGGTTAAATTGATGATAGGCAACTCCTATCCTCATATTGATTAGTGGTTCCAAATTAATAATAACTACTGCAGTAGGGAACAGACGCAAAAGATACGCTCAGCATCTTTCTGAATAACTGTTCTGCTTTATTATGACACAATTGAAGTCTTTTATACACATGATTACGTAGGTATCACATTAATATTACAATTGTACGTTTATGGTAACAAGGGGCGTTACATAGGCAGGCTAATTGTAATCAGGACTCGAAAGAATGTAAACATGTACTGAAAACATTATTAGTGCTGTGTCCACAGTGAGGGCAGCGTACAATACATACAAAATAGAATACAATTATATACAGAACGTACAAATATCCATTACAGGGGATACCACATGTGTGGGAATTTTTGGGAGCCTAGCTGTGTACTGGGCCCCGAAAACCAATCATCGCCTTCAGGATTTCTAAGGGCGTAAATGTTTGATTCCCTCCTCACTACCTATCACAGTTTCGAAGGCCATAAAATGCCAAGATGGCACAAAACCCCCCCAAATGACCCCATTTTGGAAAGTAGACACCCCAAGCTATTTGCTGAGAGGCATGGTGAGTATTTTGCAGCTCTCATTTGTTTTTGAAAATGAAGAAAGACAAGAAAAATTTTTTTTTTTCTTTTTTCAATTTTCAAAACTTTGTGACAAAAAGTGAGGTCTGCAAAATACTCACTTTACCTCTCAGCAAATAGCTTGGGGTGTCTACTTTCCAAAATAGGGTCATTTGGGCGGGTTTTGTGCCACCTGGGCATTCCATGGCCTCCGAAACTGTGATAGGCAGTGAAGAGTGAAATCAAAAATTTACGCCCTTAGAAAGCCTGAAGGTGGTGCTTGGTTTTCGGGGTCCCGTACGCGGCTAGGCTCCCAAAAAGTCTCACACATGTGGTATCCCCGTACTCAGGAGAAGCAACAGAATGTATTTTGGGGTGTAATTTCACATATTCCCATGGCATGTTTGAGCAATATATCATTTAGTGACAACTTTGTGCAAAAAAAAAAAATTGTCTTTTTCCCGCAACTTGTGTCACAATATAAAATATTCCATAGACTCGATATGCCTCTCAGCAAATAGCTTGGGGTGTCTACTTTCCAAAATGGGGTCATTTTGGGGGGTTTTGAACTGTCCTGGCATTTTATGCACAACATTTAGAAGCTTATGTCACACATCACCCACTCTTCTAACCACTTGAAGACAAAGCCCTTTCTGACACTTTTTGTTTACATGAAAAAATTATTTTTTTTGCAAGAAAATTACTTTGAACCCCCAAACATTATATATTTTTTTAAAGCAAATGCCCTACAGATTAAAATAGTGGGTGTTTCATTTTTTTTACACAGTATTTGCGCAGCGATTTTTCAAACGCATTTTTTTGGGAAAAAACACACTTTTTAAAATTTGAATGCACTAAAACACACTATATTGCCAAAATGTTTGATGAAATAAAAAAGATGATCTTAGGCCGAGTACATGGATACCAAACATGACATGCTTTAAAATTGTGCACAAACGTGCAGTGGCAACAAACTAAATACATTTTTAAAAGCCTTTAAAAGCCTTTACAGGTTACCACTTTAGATTTACAGAGGAGGTCTACTGCTAAAATTACTGCCCTCGATCTGACCTTCGCGGTGATACCTCACATGCATGGTGCAATTGCTGTTTACATTTGACGCCAGACCGACGCTTGCGTTCGCCTTTGCGCGAGAGAGGGGGGGCAGGGGTGCTTTTTTTTTTATCTTTATTATTTTTTTGCTTTTTTATCTTATTTTTAAACTGTGCCTTTCATTTTTTTAAAATCATTTTTATTGTTATTTTAGGGAATGTAAATATCCCCTATGATAGCAATAGGTAGTGATAGGTACTCTTTTTTGAAAAAAATGGGATCTATTAGACCCTAGATCTCTCCTCTGCCCTCAAAGCATCTGACCACACCAAGATCGGTGTGATAAAATGCTTTCCCAATTTCCCAATGGCGCTGTTTACATCCAGCGAAATCTAAGTCATGAAATGCTCGTAACTTCCGGTTTCTTAGGCCATAGAGATTTTTTGAGCCACTCTGGTCTCTGATCAGCTCTATGGTCAGCTGGCTGAATCACCGGCTGCATTCTCAGGTTCCCTGTTGGGACAGGAGAGCCAGAGAAAAACATGGAAGACGGTGGGGGGGGCATTCCCTTCCACTGCTTGTAAAAGCAGTCTAGAGGCTAATTAGCCACTAGGATTGCTTTTACATGAAAGTCGACCACTGGCTGACAAGAATGATACCAAGATGATACCTAAACCTGCAGGCATCATTCCGGTATAATCACTCAAAGTCCAGCAACATACCAGTACGTTGCTTGTCCTTGTTAGGCATATACTGTAATCTTTTTTTTTCATGCAGCCTGTGGGCTGAACGAAAAAAAGAGATTGATCGGTGGGTATGCCCACCATTAGAATACCTCCCTTCATCCACCCACTTCTAATGATGGGCATACATGCACCATTTATATATGTCGAAGCATGGGGGCATCTGCCCCAAAAGTTAGGAGCAAATCGCTCCTCCACCCCTGCTGCCCCATGCTTCGGCATATATCACCTCCGCTGGAGTCACGGCTTTATATATCGTGGGAGCAAACGCTGTTGCTGTCAAGATAAATAAATCCGCTCTGCAACTGAATGGCATACCGGAAGACAAAAAATGGTTAACAATAAAACACAGTAAACAGTAAAGTATAAAAAATTGCATACCTGACAAGCAAACATGATAAAACATAATAACAATAAAACATTGCAGAATAGAATACAATAAAAAAGAGCAGAACAATAGAGAGAGAATAGAGAGAGAGAACAATAAAAAGACAACTATTTTTTTTTTATTTTATATTTTTTTTGTGGTGTGATTCAGAAGCTGCAGAAAGGGAAATAGAAGGCTGATGGGAATTCCCTCCAGTTACTGGAGTGGCAGCTGCCACCACTGTAGGAACCTGTGTTGGTACAGCCATACTCTGGTAGGGTTCCTCAGACTTTTTGTTGAGTCTTCTTCTAGGAACAGCCAATTGTCTTGTTTCTCCAGCTACATTGATAGTTATTCAGAAGCTCCAAAAATAAAAATGGAGGCCTGGTGGGGGGACCATCCGGTTACTGGAGTGGCAGCCACCACCAGTGTAGGGACCTGTGTTGGTACAGCCGTACCTGGTCCCTAGGAGGGTTCCTCAGGCTTTTTGTTGAGTCTTCTTCTAGGAAAAAGCCAATTATCTTCTGTGTCCAACTACATAGATAGTTGGTGATTCAGAGGCTGCAAAAAGGGAAATATAGAGCTAATGGGAAGACCCTCCGGTTACTGAAATGGCAGCCGCCACCAGTGTATGGACCTGTGTTGGTACAGCCATACCCATACGTGGTCCCTGGGAGGGTTCCCCAGACTTTTTCTTGAGTCTTCTTCTAGGAACAGTCTTGTCTGTCCAGCTACATTGATGGTGATTCAGAAGCTCCAAAAACAAAAATGGAGGCCTGATGGGAGGACCCTCCGGTTATTGGAGTGGCAGCCCCCACCAGTGTAGGGACCTGTGTTGGTACAGCTGTACCTGGTCCCTGGGAGGGTTCCTCAAACTTTTTGTTGAGTCTTCTTCTAGGAACAGCCAATTGTCTTGTTTGTCTAGCTACATTGATAGTTGGTGATTCAGAAGTTCCAAAAATGAAAAAATGGAGGGTTGATGGGAAAAACCTCCATTTACTGGAGTGGCAGGCACCAGTGTAGGGATCTGGGTTGGTACAGCCGTACCTGGTCCCTGGGAGGGTTTCTCAGACTTTTGGTTGAGTCTTCTTCTAGGAACAGCCAATTGTCTTGTCTGTCCAGCTACATTGATAGTTGGTGATTCAGAAGTTCCAAAAAATGAAAAAATGAAGGACTTATGGGAAAAACCTCTGGTTATTGGAGGGGCAGCCACCACCAGTGTTGGGATCTGTGTTGGTATAGCCGTACCTGGTCCCTGGGAGGGTTCCTCAGACTTTTGGTTGAGTCTTCTTCTAGGAAAAAGCCTATTGTCTTGTTTGTCCAACTACATTGATAGTTTGTGATTCAGAAGCTGATGATGAGAATCTTTCAAGAGATTGATGACGTAGTGGATTCCGGTAATGGCTTGAATTGAAGATTCTCTCCCTCATATTCACTGGCAAATCATCCTCTAATCCCTCCTCCTCATCACCTAGTTTCAATTTTCTTCCAACATTTTGGCCATCTTCAATCCCAAAAAAGCTGCACCCCTTCCATTTAAGTGCAATCCGTCACTACTATAAAGATGGTAACTGCCTGAAAAGTCAGCCCAGTTCGCCATGAAGCCAAACCCCTCCTCCCTGCACCAGTTCCTCAGCCACTTGTTAAGTACCCTAAGCTCCTGTTGCCTCCCTGGTGTGGCTCGAGGTACCAGCAGTATTTTTGAAAATATTGCCTTGGGGACCTTTTCTTTAATATAGCCCCTAAGTCCCTGAAATCATTTTGTAGGGTGCTCCAACTTTCTCTAACTTTGTCATTGGTACTGATATATACCATGATAGCTGGGTCCTCTCCAGCACCATCCAACAATCTGTCCATACAATCTGCAATGTTCTGAACCCGAGCGTCCAGTAAACAACATACTGTTTGGTGATAACGGTCTTTGTAACAGATTGCCCTCTGTATCTTTCCAATAACTGAATCCCCTACCACTAGTATGTGCCTATTCTTTCTTGTAACCTTGCTCCCATCTTCGTCACATGCTGGTGGAGTCTAGGTGTGAACGGCACATGCTGGTGGAGTCTCTGTATAATTGGCACATGCTGGTGGAGTCTCGTGTGAACGGCACATGCTGGTGGAGTCTCGGTGTGAACGGCACATGCTGGTGAATTCTTTACGTGAATGTCATATTCTGGAGGAGTCTCATTGTGAACATCACATTCTGGAGGAGTCTCATTATGAATGTCACATTCTGGAGGAGACTCATTGTGAACATCACATTCTGGAGGGGTCTCATTATGAACATCACATTCTGGAGCAGACTCATTGTGAACATCACATTCTGGAGTAGTCTCATTGTGAATGTCACATTCTGGAGAAGACTCATTGTGAATGTCACATTCGGGAGGAGTCTCATTGTGAACGTCACATTCTGACAGAGTCTCAGTTGTAACGCCACAATCTGCCGGCGTCTTGGTGGGAAAGTTACATTCTGCCCAAGTCTCAACAGAATCGTTGCATTCTGGAGGAGTCTTAATGTGAATGACACGTGGTTGATTTAACATTTTTTCGAACTTTTTGGTTATTTTCTTTCCCAACAGAGCTGCACCCTGCTCATTTAAGTGCAGTCCATCCCTGCTGTAGAGCAAGTAACCAATTGAAAAGTCAGTCCAGGTCTCCATGAAGCCACACTGCTCCTTCTTGCACCAGTTCTTCAGCCACTTGCTAAGCTCCCTAAGCTCCTGCTGCCTCCTTGGTGTGGCTTGAGGTACAGGCAGTATTTCTGAAAAAGCTGCCTTGGAGGTCCTTTTCTTCAATATAGCCCCTAAGTCCCTGAAATCAATGTTTGAGGATGCCCCACAGATGCTCAATAGGGTTTAGGTCTGGAGACATGCTTGGCCAGTCCATCACCTTTACCCTCAGCTTCTTTAGCAAGGCAGTGGTCATCTTGGAGGTGTGTTTGGGGTCGTTATCATGTTGGAATACTGCCCTGCGGCCCAGTCTCCGAAAGGAGGGGATCATGCTCTGCTTCAGTATGTCACAGTACATGTTGGCATTCATGGTTCCCCCAATGAACTGTAGCTCCCCAGTACCGGCAGCACTCATGCAGCCCCAGACCATGACACTCCCACCACCTTGCTTGACTATAGGCAAGACACACTTGTCTCTGTACTCCTCACCTGGTTGCCGTCACACACACTTGACACCATCTGAACCAAATAAGTTTATCTTGGTCTCATCAGACCACAGGACATGGTTCCAGTAATGCACGTCCTTAGTCTGCTTGTCTTCAGCAAACTGCGGACTTTCTTGTGCATCATCTTTAGAAGAGGCTTCCTTCTGGGATGACAGCCATGCAGACCAATTTGATGAAGTGTGCGGCGTATGGTCTGAGCACTGACAGGCTGACCCCCCACCCCTTCAACCTCTGCAGCAATGCTGGCAGCACTCATACGTTTATTTCCCAAAGACAACCTCTGGATATGACGCTGAGCACATGCACTCATCTTCTTTGGTCAACCATGGGGAGGCCTGTTTTGAGTGAAACCTGTCCTGTTAAACTGTATGGTCTTGGCCACCATGCTGCAGTTCAGTTTCAGGGTCTTGGCAATCTTCTTATAGCCTAGGTCATCTTTATGTAGAGCAACAATTCTTTTTTTCAGATCATCAGAGAGTTCTTTGTCATGAGGTGCCATGTTGAACTTCCAGTGACCAGTAAGAGAGAGTGAGAGCGATAACACCAAATTTAACACACCCGCTCCCCATTCACACCTGAGACCTTGTAACACTAACGAATCACATGACACTGGGTAGGGAAATGGCCAATTGGGCCCAATTTGGACATTTTCACTTAGGGGTGTACTCACTTTTGTTGCCAGCGGTTTAGACAATAATGGCTGTGTGTTGATTTATTTTGAGGGGACAGCAAATTTACACTGTTATACAAGCTGTACACTCACTGCTTTACATTGTAGCAAAGTGTAATTTCTTCAGTGTTGTCACATGGAAAGATAAAATAAAATATTTACAAAATGTGAGGGGTGTACTCACGTTTGTGAGATACTGTATATGTGTGTGTAAAATATGTATACAGTGAGGAAAGAAATATATCAAGAATACATAAAGGCCTCAATCAATTAGATATACAGTTTAGGTTTATCTTAAATGTCATTCAAATGCTCCTTCCACAGAATGTAGAGGGTAGCAACATACCAATCTGGAACTATTTATTCCAAAGTGATGAACAAACAATGTTATGAAGCCATGATGAATGCGGACACATTAAATCAATAGCATCCCCCAGGTCACCTACAGTATCCCATCTGATAAAAAATAGAGATCATGAACCCATCAGCAAGACCAACATACACATAAGAAGGGCCTGAAGATCAAACCTACCAAGCGTATCCTTAAAACTCACCTGTCAGAACAAAGACATAGCGGCCACCAGGCCAGACGAGACTGGTGGCACCAGCCACAGAGCCGGCCATGGAGCAGGAGGTGGCCGCTATGTCTTTGTTCTGACAGATGCGGTGAGTTTTGAGGATACGCTTGGTACTAATAATTCTTTATGCATATTCTTATGATAACATTGTGAATGGAGCCTTATAAATCCTCCCTGCACATCAAATCTTTTCATTTCTTTTATTTTATCATTATTACACACCAATTATTTTCCCATCTTTAACCCTTTCACTGCCAAATCAAATGTTTTTTCTTTCATTTATGAATCCTTTATGAAACCAATCCCCCCCCCCTTTTGTTTTTAACCCTTTCACTGCCAAACCATTTTTTTCCTTCTTAACCCCTTTTTTTTAACATAGTTTTATTTTTTTTAACCCTTTCACTGCCAAAACCAATGTAATTTTCACATTTCTTGCCCATATGTTAAAGTATAACTAAAGGAAAATCTGTTTATTATTAGTGTTGGATGCAGTGGAGCGGGATTAGAACCCCTGTCAGGTTTTTATTGCTGTCAGTGCCCCCTCTAGGGAGATTTATTCTCTTCAACTGCCAAATCTATTTTATTCCCTTCAGTTTTTAACCCTTTTGCTACCAAACTATATTGTTTATTTGTTTCAACCCTTTAACTGGCAAACCAAGTAAACCCTCCCCTTTCCCTCCTCCTACAAACACACACACACGCACACACACATTTTAACCCTTTAACTGCCAAATCATTTTTTTATTTCTCCCCCATATGTTACATTATAAATAAAGGAAAATGTTTTTATTGTTAGTGATTGATGGAGTGGAGAGGGATTAGAACCCCTGTCAGGTTTTTATTGCTATCTGCGCCCCCTTTAGGGAGATTCATTCTCTGTATTTACCATTACCAACAAAAGTGAAAGAAAATTCCGGATTTTGGGTTGTCACCAGAACAGGAATTCGAGGAGAAATTGTCCAATGGAGACACTAGTTCTGGTGACACCCGGGGATGATGTCACTTTGGGAGGATTTCTCTCACTTCTTCTTTGGCTATGGGAAAGGAAGTGAAGGGAAATCCCCCCAATGGGGACACAGATGGCAAAGAAAACCTGACAGGGGTATAGTCCCCCCTTATTGTAAATGAAAAATGTTTGTCTTTATTTCTATTTTATCTTTTATCTGGTATGCGGTGGTTGGTGGGGACTCAGTATAAAAGAGGGTGCAGGACATTATACATGGGGCTATGGGGTGTGGGGGGGGGGGGGGGTGAGCGCTCAGTCATTTTAACCCTTTCATTGTTGTAGATTTTTGCTGATTTCTGCTCTCCCAGCATTCCATAGTTTGTGAAATGATGAAGGCCCCAGTCACACCTCTGACATACACTTGGTTGGCAAACACCCAACAAGCATAGCGCCCCCCATTGATTTCAGTGCATTGCCTTATGCCCCACAAGCGTGACAAAATAGCTCATGACTCGTTCTACTTTGTTTTATTTCCCACACGTTTTGCCACATTTGTTGTATTGGGGGGACATTTACAATAATTGGCACTACAAGCGTGAGGCACATATTTTTGCATGTTCCGGGATTGCGTGGAAACGTGCATTTCTGTGCGCATTACCGGAACATGCAGATGTGACCGGAGACTGATAAGGTGTAAAGTTGTCACAGCGGAATGCCGTGTTCCGCCATATTTCCATTTTGTATTTGTGACCACCATACAAAAACTTTTTTTTAGAAGTGGGCAGACCAGTGGCGGCCCGTCCATAGGGGGCACCTGGGCGCCGCCCCCCCTCCAGGCAGCAAAAAAAAAAAAGTAAAAAAAAATTTTTTTTATCACAGGCCCTTTAAAAAAAAAAAAGAAAAGAAAAAAAAAGGTCCTTAAGTGCTCTGTGTTCGGACGCCGGACACAGTACGACGCCGGACACAGTAAATGTGAAAGGGGGAACTCCTGCGCTGTTAAAGAGGGCCTACGCTAAAGGACACTGCTGCAACACCTGTGTACTGATCCAGACAGACAAATGAAGCTAGAAAAAAAGGTGGTGATTGCGCTGTGATGAAGGAAAAATGGGGAGGAAAGGGGTGGGGGAGGGGCTACATAAATTACATGAAGAAATAAAACAGATTGACCTGAAAAGTGAGCCAAACACACTAATGGGCTCTAGATGCTGGAAAACATAAATAAGTGAAAAATACAAAATAGAGAACTGCTAGCATCAAAATAAGAAAATGCAGGCAAGAAATGCGTGATACATATGTATAACATTGGTGAATCAGTGAATCAAGTAGAAGTGACTTCCTAAAGAAAACAAACCTTATAACTGCATGGATAAAAGATGCTGACAAAATAAAAAACACCAACAATCCAATGGCACAAATGAATATGAGTGAATAAACAACAATCCAAAATAAATAAAGCATAAACTGAGTCCAGAATGGGTATGGGCTAGTGTCACACTAGCACATCAGTGACAACTCTAGCGAGCTGCACGTGACAAGTCCCCAGGAGTAGATAAATAACAGTTCCGTCACCAGGTAAAGAACTCGTAAATAAGAAAGCAAAAACAGTTCCAATAGTGAAGGGAGGGGGATCTTCAGTGAGGACACCTCCGTGTTTACAAGCCCCTTACCTTACAGCTGTAAGGAATACAGCTTGGGTTGCAAATAGCTGGCAGGTATGGGAGTCCAGTTTAGGCAGGTGGTGACGATGGTAAAAATGCCAGACAGAAATATAAAAAGACAAAAAAATGGAGTTATAAGGTTTGTTTTATTTAGGAAGTCACTTCTACTTGATTCACTGATTCACCAATGTTATACATATGTATCAGGCATTTCTTGCCTGCATTTTCTTATTTTGATGCTAGCAATTCTCTATTTTGTATTTTTCACTTATTTATGTTTTCCAGCATCTAGAGCCCATTAGTGTGTTTGGCTCACTTTTCAGGTCAATCTGTTTTATTTCTTCATGTAATTTATGTAGCCCCTCCCCCACCCCTTTCCTCCCCATTTTTCCTTCATCACAGTCCAACCACCACCTTTTTTTCTAGCCAGACACAGTGCACTTATGGGAAGCGCCACGTCTATGCAATCACAAGATTGCAGACGTGGCGCTGCATTTGTGGGCGTTTAGCCCGCCTTGCGGCACTTTCTGAAGCGCCGAGTAGATTTCGCCCAGCCATAGTAATAGATACTACAGGCGACGGGCGGAAGCTACTCGGCACTTCAGATTTGATTGACATCTGACCTGAGTTTCAATCTCTCATTGTGCCCGAGAGAGGAAACAGGAAGAATGCCGCTGCCAGTGTGAAGGAGACACCGCAGGAGACCCAAGGTAAGTACCGCTGTGCGTGGAAGGAGGGGGGGTTTGAAGTGACAGAGGCTACATTTGGGGGTGACAGAGGCTGCATTTGGGAGGGTGGGACAGAGGCTGCATTTGGGGGGGGACAGAGGCTGTATTTGGGGGGGACAGAGGCTGCATTTTGGGGGGGATAGAGGCTGTATTTGGGGGGACAGAGGCTGCATTTGGGGGGACAGAGGCTGCATGTTGGGGGGTAGAGGCTGTATTTGGGGGGGACAGAGGCTGCATGGGGGGACAGAGGCTGCATTTGGGGGGTCAGAGGCTGCATTTGGGGAGGGGACAGAGGCTGCATTTAGGGGGGACACAGGCATGCTGCATTTAATGGGACAAAGGCATGCTGCATTTAATGGGACACAGGCATGCTGCATTTGGGGGGGCAGAGGCTGCATTTGGGGGGGACAGAGGCTGCATTTGGGGGGGGACAGAGGCTGCATGTGGGGGGAACATAGGCTGCATTTAATGGGACACAGGCATGCTGCATTTAATGGGGGACAGAGGCTGCATTTGGGCAGGGGACAGAGGCTGCATTTGGGGGGACAGAGGCTGCATTTGGGGGGGACAGAGGCTGCATTTGGGGGGGACAGAGGCTGCATTTGGGGGAACAGAGGCTGCATTTAATGGGACACAGGCATGCTGCATTTAATGGGGGCAGAGGCTGCATTTGGGGGGGACAGAGGCTGCATTTGGGGGAACAGAGGCTGCATTTAATGGGACACAGGCATGCTGCATTTAATGGGGGACAGAGGCTGCATTTGGGGGGGGGCAGAGGCTGCATTTGGGGGGTCAGAGGCTGCATTTGGGGGGGACAGAGGCTGCATTTGGGGGAACAGAGGCTGCATTTAATGGGACACAGGCATGCTGCATTTAATGGGGGACAGAGGCTGCATTTGGGGGGGGGGGGGCAGAGGCTGCATTTGGGGGAACAGGCTGCATTTAATGGGACACAGGCATGCTGCATTTAATGGGACACAGGCATGCTACATTTGGGGGAACAGAGGCTGCATTTAATGGGACACAGGCATGCTGCATTTAATGGGATACAGGCATGCTGCATTTAATGGGAACAGAGGCTGCATTTAATGGGACACAGGCATGCTGCATTTAATGGGAACAGAGGCTGCATTTAATGGGACAGAGGCATGCTGCATTTAATGGGACACAGGCATGCTGCATTTAATGGGACACAGGCATGCTGCATTTGGGGGGGGGGGGGCAGAGGCTGCATTTGGGGGGGGGGACAGAGGCTACATTTGGGTGGGGCAGAGGCTGCATTTGGGGGGGGACAGAGGCTGCATTTGGGTGGGGGGGACAGAGGCTGCATTTGGGGAGACAGAGGCTGCATTTTATGTGACAGAGGCTGCATTTGATGTGACACAGGCTGCATGTAAGGAGGGACTCCGCTGGGGGCACCTGATGTAAGGACAGACTGCTGGGGATGCTTGATGGCATCTGGTTGTAGGCGACGTGGCTAGTGACACACTCGGGTCTCCCACTGATTCTGCATTATGGTGAGTTGAATGATTTAATTTTATATTACAATGTAATAATAGAAATAATGTGCTTCAATCATCCTGACACCATAAGAACCATGGTGCCGGGATGATTGAAGTGCTAACACCAGGTGTTTGGAGTATCTTTATCTGCTGATTGTTAAACTTTCTAGAATACACATATTTCTATTGTTGTGTAGGATCTGGACCTGCTGTCCCTCTCTCCCTCTCCCTCCATCCCTCGTTCATCTCAGACGCTAACCACACTACCTTAGAGCCACGCCCACTACTTCACTGAAACCACGCCCATTTTCACCAAGTGGGAGGGGTCAAAAAGGAAGGGCAGGGTCTGGCACACCCACATCCTAAAACTTCACCAACCGCCACTGGGGCAGACATGTATAAAGTGCGCAAGTTTTCTTTGGATGGAAATGTTGGAGGAAAGTTCTTTCTCTCCTTTACTCCTGAGTATGAATAGCTGTAAAATGTGCTGTGAATGTGAGCAGACAGGGAATGTCTATGGCTCTGATCAATGATTACTGGACCTTCCTAAGACGAGTCCCCGCAAACCACAAACCTTCCCAAAGCTGCAGAAGACGGAATGAAAATGGCTGAGATTGGGAGAGAGGGGGGAGGGGCACATTTTGCATTTGGGGGGGACAGAGGCTGCATTTGGGGGAACAGAGGCTGCATTTAATGGGACACAGGCATGCTGCATTTAATGGGGGCAGAGGCTGCATTTGAGGGGGGACAGAGGCTGCATTGGGGGGGGACAGAGGCAGCATTTGGGGGAACAGAGGCTGCATTTAATGGGACACAGGCATGCTGCATTTAATGGGGGACAGAGGCTGCATTTGGGGGGGGCAGAGGTTGCATTTGGGGGGTCAGAGGCTGCATTTGGGGGGGACAGAGGCTGCATTTGGGGGAACAGAGGCTGCATTTAATGGGACACAGGCATGCTGCATTTAATGGGGGACAGAGGCTGCATTTGGGGGGGGGGGCAGAGGCTGCATTTGGGGGAACAGGCTGCATTTAATGGGACACAGGCGTGCTGCATTTAATGGGACACAGGCATGCTACATTTGGGGGAACAGAGGCTGCATTTAATGGGACACAGGCATGCTGCATTTAATGGGATACAGGCATGCTGCATTTAATGGGAACAGAGGCTGCATTTAATGGGACACAGGCATGCTGCATTTAATGGGACACAGGCATGCTGCATTTAATGGGAACAGAGGCTGCATTTAATGGGACAGAGGCATGCTGCATTTAATGGGACACAGGCATGCTGCATTTAATGGGACACAGGCATGCTGCATTTGGGGGGGGGACAGAGGCTGCATTTGGGGGGGGGGCAGAGGCTGCATTTGGGTGGGGCAGAGGCTGCATTTGGGGGGGGGGACAGAGGCTGCATTTGGGGGGGGACAGAGGCTGCATTTGGGGAGACAGAGGCTGCATTTTATGTGACAGAGGCTGCATTTGATGTGACACAGGCTGCATGTAAGGAGGGACTCCGCTGGGGGCACCTGATGTAAGGACAGACTGCTGGGGATGCCTGATGGCATCTGGTTGTAGGCGACGTGACACACTCCGGGCTCCCACTGATTCTGCATTATGGTGAGTTGAATGATTTAATTTTATATTACAATGTAATAATAGAAATAATGTGCTTCAATCATCCTGACACCATAAGAACCATGGTGCCGGGATGATTGAAGTGCTAACACCAGGTGTTTGGAGTATCTTTATCTGCTGATTGTTAAACTTTCTAGAATACACATATTTCTATTGTTGTGTAGGATCTGGACCTCTCTCCCTCTCCCTCCATTCCTCCTTCATCTCAGACGCTAACCACACTACCTTAGAGCCACGCCCACTACTTCACGGAAACCATGCCCATTTTCACCAAGTGGGAGGGGTCAAAAAGGAAGGGCGGGGTCTGGCACCCCCACATCCTAAAACTTCACCAACCACCACTGGGGCAGACATGTATAAAGTGCGCATGTTTTCTTTGGATGGAAATGTTGGAGGAAAGTTCTTTCTCTCCTTTACTCCTGAGTATAAATAGCTGTAAAATGTGCTGTGAATGTGAGCAGACAGGGAATGTCTATGACTCTGATCCAGTGTTTCTCAGCTCCAGTCCTCAAGGCGCACCAACAGGTCATGTTTTCAGGCTTTTCATTTTTTTGCACAGGTGATTTGATCAGTTTCACTGCCTTAGTAATTACCACAGCTGTTTTATCTGAGGGAAATCCTGAAAACATGACCTGTTGGTGCGCCTTGAGGACTGGAATTGAGAAACACTGCTCTGATCAATGATTACTGGACCTTCCTAAGATGAGTCCGCGCAAACCACAAACCTTCCCAAAGCTGCAGAAGACGGAAGGAAAATGGCTGAGATTGGGAGAGAGGGGGGAGGGGCACATTTTCTTAGAGGGGGCTCCCCACAATTTCTGGGTTATGGGGGGGTCTCACTGTTGCTATGGAGATAAAGGGTCTCGCTGTGTAATTGGTGTCTCCACAGAGGGCCGTACAAGCCCAGAGGACCCCTGCCACCAACAAACCTGTCCAGGGGATTGGAAGGAAACCTGCAGGTATCGGCAACTGAGAAGAGGAATCTGCAGAGCCAATCCAACAGATAGGCCATGTGATAATGATCAGTCAGTACAGGAGACATTGCAGCTGTGCTCAGTCATCTATTTCCATCCTGAATATTGTACAGTCACACCAGTCCCTGCCCCCAAGGTGCTTACAATCTAAACTCCCTAACTCACATTAATACACATACACATACTAGGGCCAATGTACCTCCCAGCATGTCTTTGTAGTGTGGGAGGAAACTGGAGTCCCCGGAGGAAACCCTCACAGGCACAGGAAAAACATGCAAACTCCAGGTAGCTGGCGCTGTGGTTGGGAATTGAAGGGACGACCCGGGTGCTGCCAGGCAGAAGAGCTAACCATCTAATTCCTCTAACTTCTGGTGGGACTGCAGCTTCTTGTTGTATGTTTCTGTACAATATAACAGCTCATATGCTGCACTGCATGTGGATTAAGCTGGACTCGTAGGAACATCTTAGTCTGTCAAAGACAAGCAGTTACTCATTGGGCCATTTTATATTTAAATGTAATTTTATTAAAAAGCCAAAAGAGAGAAATGAGGGTGAAAAGAAAATAGTTTGTATAGAGGGGGAAGATGGTGGAAAGAACTACTGGGGTAACTACTTGGAGGATATAAATGGATAGAAATCTGCTGATGGAGCTGGTGCCGGTCTGGGCACTGGAATGTGGAAGCATATAGATTGTGGGAGGAGCTTCTAAAGGGGATTTAATAATAAAAGTGCGTTGTACGATGACCTCGTCATTTCGTTTTTGGGTGATTGGTGGAAATCCATTAGGGGAGAATATATCTATTGGATGAAGAAACGCTGATTTGGTGTTTTTTGGTGATAGAATAACGTGTGATTGGCCCAGAGGTCTTCAGGGTTCTGGGGGGAGGGGCATTAACACCATCACTGGCGGGGGAGCACTTTTTGTATTGAATTTTAAGGATAAAAGCACAGTGGATGGCGATTACGTTTGATAAATACAATAACACAGAATTTTGTGGATGAACATTTTCAAAGACTGTTTTTGGGGTTTTTTTTCATGTTTTTCACAAATCTGGATATTGATTTCATGATGTAATGCACGATGTTGTATTCCGCGTTTTATCCATGATTTATCTTCATATGTCCTTCACAAATGTGGATATTTAGGATTTATTGTATGGTGGTGAATGATATGGAAATGACACTGACAATGATCAGCACCAAATGTATTTTGCTTATTTATTCATATATTTATGCAGTCTATTTTACAACTCAGGTTTATAAACAAGTAAACCTAAAAAGGTTTGGCAGCTAAAAGGTAAACAACCTTGTTGCCATAGTAACCAGTTTGTTTACAAATCTGAGCTGTAAAACAGACAGCAGGGGGATGTGTTTTTTTACAGCTCAGGTTTGTAAACAAATAAACAAAGTGGTTGCTATGACAACAAGGTTGTTTACCTTTTTAGCTGACATCTCATGTATGGCCCTATGTTCTCTAGAACAAGTATACATACATGTTGCCAATAGCAATCTATCAGAGGTTGAGTGAAGAAATGAGAGTGTTTGCTATGAGGATAGTTGGGGGGGGGGGGGGGGGTCTTGCAAAGCCCATGGATTGTTTATTATGGGAGAATACAGAGACTGAATCTACTTGTTGCCCGGCTGTCAGTCTGATCCATTGCTTTCTGTCTCCATCACTGATTGGGAAGAAGTTCATGCAGTGATGCAGAAAGTGTGGAAGCCAGTGCCAGCCAGGAGTATAGCATTTTCAGAAGGCGATCAGCAATGGCAGCCTACATATTTCTCTCAGTATGGGTTCCCTTATAACCATTGGGGGGAATTCTAGTGGTCCCCGTAAACATTCATCCCTGGAAAGAGACTCTGCAATCCAAGATGGCCGCTGTGTGTACAGTAGATGCTCCTTTTCCCCTTATTTATTGCTATGGGAGAGATTCTGCTCACTTCCTGACTTTCTGACCTTGGAGGAAGTGAGGGCTAAATCTCCACTATGGGGACCCCAGACAGTGATAATGATCTAAACCACTCCCACTCTACTATTGTGACCAATCAGATTCTGGGAATACACCATGGAAACAGAAATATAGTCTATTATCCATTATGATTGTATCCTTTCCATTGAAATCCACTTCCCCAAATGTGGCATATTGATTGAATGGGTTGTCATTTATAGATCAATTATTCCTATGGAAGCAGATCAATCAGAAAATAAATTGATCATTTATCAAAGTGATTATCCCCACCATTAGGGTTTAACCTCTTCAGCTCTGGAAGGTTTTACCCCCCTTCATGACCAGGCCATTTTTTGCGATACGGCACTGCGTTACTTCAACTGACAATTGCGCGGACGTTGTACACAAATAAAATTGTTGTAATTTTTTTCCCACAAATAAAACTTTCTTTTTGGTGGGATTTGATCACCTCAGCGGTTTTTAGTTTTTGCGCTTTAAACAAAATAGACGATCATTTTTGAAAAAAAAACCCAATATTTCTTACTTAAAGTATACAGTGATCTTGTGCAAAACCTTCAGTATCTATATAATAATAAACAATATATCAAACATGAAAGTGAAAGATTGATTAATTATAGAAAGTAAAGTCCATTCATGTGATTCATCCAGTGATCCAAGTAATGTAAATAGTAAAAAAAGTAGTCTATTAGTGGTTTTCCAGATGACAAAGCCGCTATCACCAACACCTCTGTGCTCACAGAACTCTCACCTCATAGGCATATAACATAAGCCTTAGATGTTAATCAAAGAAGGGGGAGATCAGCACGCTTTTCCTCCACAGCTTCCCACAAAGGATTCCTCCTTACATACAGGATGTTCTGTTCACCATGCAAAGTAAACAAGCCTCTAATGGTGCATTATCACTTAAAACCATTTATTAGACCAAAAAAATGCCTGCTTACACAGCTAAAATAAAGATGCGCTTTAAAAGAAACAAATATTGGCATTCACGACGCCTCTCACGTCACTTCCGGTCCGGCCATGCCCTACGCGTTACGTCACGTGACTTCCCCAGGGGGAGCGGATTGGATGATTAATGATTATATTAATACCCTGCCGCCATTTTCTTGTAGATCATCAGAGAAGACAATAAAGCGGCGGCCATTTTCCTATAGATGCCAGATATAAATATATAAAAAGCTTCGTAGCTAACTGACGCCATTTTCTTGTAGTTCAACGTCAGAGAAGACAATAATACGGCGATCATTTTCCTATGGATGCCAGATAGTTGCCAGTAATCTAAATATATAAAAAGCTTCGTAGCTAATTAAAATCCAAGTTACAATAAACTTGTTCCAATGTGTATGTGGCCAGCCTATACCATGAAACAAGAAAGTTAATTAAAACGCATTATTAAATCATCCCGAAACGGATGGAATAAATCTTTAATAGATGAAAAATAAAAAATTAATTTTAAAAGGAAATTAACCTGTAAAATGATTTTAGTTTTAAGTCATAGGTAGATGGACATAATTCCGTTGTTCAAACAAATCAATGGAGGGACTAAATATGAGTAAAAAATGAAGTGGGCTACTGAACAACTACATGCACACCGCAAATGCAATGTAAGGCTTACATAAAAACAAAATGTCAAAAGAGAAAATCAATAATTACTAATAAAACAATTGAGATCAAACTCAACGTTTAATCCATCAGGCACTAAAGCTCTCATTTTGTGTATCCATTTTGATTCTTTCTGGCTCAAAGATCTAATTTTATGATTGCCCCTCCAGGGTCTGATGTACTTCTCTATCCCCCAAAATATTAGGTGTTACAGCACTAAAAATAGCGAATGCGTAGCGCCTGTAAAGAGCCTCTCCTGTCTCTCCAGTGTGAAAGCTTAGTGCTTTCACACTGGAGCGGTGCGCTTGCAGGACGGTACAAAAAAGTCCTGCATGCAGCATCTTTGCAGCGCTGTAGGAGCGATGTATACACCGCTTTTAAAGCGCCCCTGCTCATTGAAATCAATGGGGCAGCGACGCTTTGTGGCTAGTTTTAACCCTTTTTCAGCCGCTAGCGGGGGTTAAAAAGCACCTAGCAGGTTATCTGACTGGTTGCCTAGCAGAGGATGACCAGGTTAATCCAGTCAGATAACCTGCAGGCTATATTTGTAGAAGTGGTTAGGAAGGATAGACTGCAGCAATCGATGGACTCTGCACATGTGCTGATTGCTTAAGAATGACAGACTGTAGCAGTAGATGGGTTATGAAACCTGTATTGATTATAGAGGCCTGTACTATACAATGTCTTTAACTTGAATTGACTTGAGTAGCAAATATACTTGCAACAAGAGTAGTATAAAGTGGGTTAGGAACACTCTCACCCGGTCCTTATGCAAAGCAAAGCGTAACAATAAGCATCTAGCTGGGGCTGGGTGCCTTTGTTCTTTGAAGAAGTGGTTGTGATGATGACGACCTCCCAATCCATCAGCGAGCAGGTCTCCACCAGACTGCATCCTCAGGTTACCCAGCTTTTCTATGGCACTCATGGCTTTCTGGCCCAACCCACGTGGCTCCACGCAGTTCTCCCACACATGTCCTTACAGCAGCCAAGTCACTCTCTCCCTGTCCTGTTCCTGGGCTTTTTCTTTTATATGCTCCAGCCCAGGGGCGTACCTAGAGCATTTGGCACCCGGGGCGGATCCTATATCTGACACCCCCCATGTTAAAATCTAAAAACACCACACTGTGCCCCCTGCATACCTCTGCATCCTTCAATATCTCTTTGTCACTACTGTGTACCCTCTCTTCACAACTGCACTTCTGGGCCCTTTACATTACACAGCCCCCCACAGCTCTGGACCCCTGCATGTTACACAGACACCCCCCCAACTGTTCTGAACCCCCTGCATGTTACACAGACCCCCCAACAGTTCTGGACCCCCTGCTGGTTATACAGACCCCCCTAACAGTTCTGGACCCCCTGCTGGTTACACAGAACCCCCTCCCTCAGTACAGACCCCTCTCATCTGTACAGACCCGCCTACCTCAGAATAGACACCCCCTTTCAGTACAGACCCCCTATTCAGTATAGACCCCCCATTCAGTACATTCTCCCCTACAGTGCAGACCCCCCTCTACAGTGTAGACCCCCCCATTCAGCACAGACCCCCCCTACAGTACAGACCCCCCTACAGTGCAGACCCCCTACAGTGCAGACCCCCCCAACAGTACAGACCCCCCCTACAGTTCAGACCCCCCCAACAGTACAGACCCCACTACAGTGCAGATCCCACCAACAGTACAGACCCCCCCCCCCACAGTGCAGACCCCCCATTCAGTACAGACCCCTCCTACAGTGCAGACCCTTATTCAGGACAGACCCGCCCTACAGTGCAACCCCCCTACAGTGCAGTCCCCCACATTCAGTACAGACCCCCCCTACAGTGCAGACCCCCCATTTAGTACAGACCCCCTACAGTGCTACCCCCCATTCAGTACAGACCCCCCTACAATTCAGACACCCTATTCAGTACAGACCCCCCACAGAGTGCAGACCCCCCTACAGTGCAGACCCCCCTACAGTACAGACCCCCTACAGTGCAGACCCCCCCATTCAGTACAGACCCCCCCTAGAGTGAAAACCCTCCCTATTCAGTACAGACCCCCCATTCAGTACAGACCCCCCTACAGTGCAGACACCCCCATTCAGTACAGACCTCCCCTACAGTACAGACCCCCCATTCAGTACAGACCCCCCTACAGTGCAGACCCCCCATTCAGTACAGACCTCCCCTTTCAGTATAGACCCCCCATACAGTGCAGACCCCCTATTCAGTACAGACCCCCCATACAGTGCAGACCCCCTACAGTGCAGACCCCCCTACAGTACAGACCCCCCCTACAGTGCAGACTCCCCCCCATTCAGTACAGACTCCCCCTACAGTGCAAACCCTCCCTATTCAGTACAGACCCCCCATTCAGCACAGACGCCCCCTACAGTGCAGACCCCCCATTCAGTACAGACCCCTCCTACAGTGCAGACCCCCCAAATTCAGTACAGACCCCCCATATAGTATAGACCCCCCCATACAGTGCAGACCTCCCTACACTGCAGAACCCCCATTAAATGCAGACTCCCCTTACAGTACAGACCCCCCTACAGTGCAGACCCCCCCTACAGTGCAGACCCCCCCATTCAATACAGACCCCCCATACAGTGCAGACCCAGACTTCAGACCCATAATATACCTCAGATGATGATCAGCGCAGGACATGCACAGTAGGTCGGGTCCCCTTTTCCTGTGTAGACATAAAGGAGGAGGGTGAAGTGGCTTCACTCTGCTTGGCTGTGTGAGACAGCTGGGACTGCTCAGAGCCGCTCAGGCAGGCCGCGAGAGAAGGGGATCGTTGTGGGCCCTGCTGCCGAGTGTCACCCGGGTGTGGCTCGCACCCCCCTTGCAAAGCCACTGCAGCTCGTCTCTCCGTGCGTGCTCTAACCTGCCCTGTCACCGTGGCACCGCTGCCTAAACCCGCCCCACTCTCACCGCTTCAGTCATATGCCATATTTTGTGTCCTTAAATGTTTTCAATAAAAATTATTGAAAGTGAAAAATTTGAGCGGCCTCTGCATTCCTGTTTTGGAACTTGTGATGAACAGAGTTGTTGAACACTGCCATCTTGTGGCCAAAATAAAGCTCTGTATTACAGTAACAATGCACAGTGTTACAATAGTATCCACGCCAAGCTGTCCCTCTTTCTCAAGTTCCAAAGTTGGGATATAAATGTCAGTCCCCATGTGCTATAAATAATGCATATTTCAGGAACCAACTGGTCGTCAGTCTTTGGGGGTTTAGCCTAAAAGTAGGCAGGCAGATGGTAGAGGACTAGTCAACAGTATTTCCTGTGGTCTCACTGAAGCTGATCTTTCTACTGACTTATCATGTCTTGTTCTGCAATGTCTTTGTGTGGATGTGTCCATCTTAGTCGAGGCAGGACTTTGGTTTCTAATGTGAGTAGAACAGTAGTGACATTGCCAAATCTCAATCCAAATCTCCAGAGACTAGCGGTTATAGGTAGCAGTGCCTTAGATATCATACTGCAGATATACAACTATGAGGCTGTAAGGCCCAGGATTGCCTAGGCACACTCACTTACTGCTGAACTTCCATTTTTCAGATGGAATTCAGGGTGCTTTTTTGGCTTTAGCCCGAAGAAGAACTTCAATCTCCCCATTTTATCCCTTACTTTTTTTTGCTGGGTTCCCCCAAAAGAACATATTCATGTGTCCAGCGAATCTGGTAGCGTTCTGCAGGGTTTTGGTGCTCTCACCAGGTTCCACAATGTCATCCTCTTCTCTGACATTATCAGGAATCTGATGTCTCTTTGATGATCTTGCAGCCACACCTCTGATGATTTAAGTGGCGTATCATCCATGTGTACAGGGTGTTCACTGCACACGGGCCCCCAAAGGGGGGGGCCACTGTGACCCTCCCTGCGCACATGGATGATTGTCCCAGGGAGATCGGTGCTTGCAGCTGTCCCCCTGCTGCAGTGCCGCACTGATCATTCCCCCAATGTCCGCCGTGTCCTCCTTCTCCTCCGCCCCCTGTTCTCCAGCCCCCTGTCCTCCTCCTCTGGCCGGCTGTGTCCTCCTCTGCCCCCCCTTGTCTCCTCCGCAGCAGACTCCCTCCTCTTCTCTCCTGCTGTGGGGGATGTCAGGATGGAGAGCGGAGGAAAGGGCCGGTAAAAATGTAATTTACCGACCCCTTCCTTTTCTGATTTAGACATAGAGAGCGATCGCTCCTGTGTCCTCTAATAACCGAGCAAAGTAAACTGTGTGTTACTCTTCTTCAGTTTATGAATAAACAGGAGTGGCTGTCTCCTGTTCATTCATCTTCAATGCTGAAGCTGCTGGGAAAGGGAGTGGGGAAACCCACTCCTCAGTCCCTTTCTCTGTTCAGACCCCTGATATATCACCAAAGCCCCCCAACAGGGCTGATAAAAAAACATTACATTATTATTATTATTATTGTTATTATTATACACGATTTACATAGCGCCAACAGTTTGCGCAGTGCTTTACAACAACAGACAGTACAGTTACAATACAATACAGGAGGAATCAGATTTATCTCAAGACTGTCATCTGAACTCACCTCTGGATTATCTTCAGCCTTCCTCTTGAATCTTTTGACCTCCCCCCACCCACCCTCCACTTTTCTCTATTTTTCCCTTGTTGCGGTCAATCTTTATGGGGTAATGTCAACCACTTTGTGGCCCTTCTTTTGGCATTAAAACAGCTGGCCAATGAGTATACTCTTTCACTTGTATATTCCCTTCTGTCATTGGGCAGTAGTTACCTCAGGACAGTCCTCTGGACTCACATCTGGATTATCTTTCAGTCTGGATCCTCCTCTGTCCACCCTCCCATTTGCTCCCATTTGCTCTGTTTTCCCCTCACCGCGGTAGAGCTGCACAATTAATCGTACATAGGATCGTGATTTCAATTCACACACCCCCCTCCCCCCCGCGCGATCTACAGTCTGGATTACCTCAATTGTTTTAATATAGCCTGAACAGGCTGATCGGAGGAGAAGCAGCCGGGAACCGCCACCGGGAACCGCCGCCGGGAACCAGCGTGGAACGCATATGGCACTGATGGCGCCGATATCGGAACTGACGTCAGTCAGCAGAGCAGAGAGTGATGCGCCTTGTGCGTGGGCGGAACCACGCTTACTCGAGAGCGCCGGCAAACATTGACTGCAGTGACTGCGCAGTCTTCCTATGAGAAACTTTTCAGTTTCAGCTGCTTCAATCGCCTTGCCATATACCAGGTACAAACTTGATCTCATTCTTTAAAAGTACTTCTCATTCTAGTCATTTACAGAACAATAAAATCATTATTGACCCAGCTTTCACTTCATGTCTGTGCATGGTTTGTTCTGCAGGTTTATAGCCATTTGAAGAGACTGGGCTACATTGTCTGAGTCACACGCTTTAACCCAAGGTAATGGTGCCATTTTAATTTGTTTTTTTTCTCTGGGTAACAAAACGTCTAACTACAATTCTTGATCATACTGTTTTCCTCTCTCCCTGCAATTTTAAATAACTGTAGTCTATGCTGACATTGTAATTATCCACGATAATCTGAGTACACATAATGTGGGCAAATAACAAAACTTCCTGCACCATTATAAGGTTGCAGGAAAACATCAAAAGTTGCTTGTGCCAATTATCTAAGCATACTGTGATACACCTGTTTCAGGTCTATTTTTTCAAAGTGAAGTACAGTAAAGTACTAGTACAGGTCTGCCCCTAATTAACCACTTCAGCCCCGGAAGATTTGGCTGCTCCATGACCAGGCCATGTTTTGTGATACGGCACTGCGTCGCTTTAACTGACAATTGTTCAGTTGTGCGACGGTTGTACCCAAACAAAATTGACATCCTTTTTTTCCTACAAATAGAACTTTCTTTTGGTGTTATTTTATCATCTCTGCGTTTTTTTTTATAGTGCAAAAAATAAAAAACAATTTTGACAAAAACAATATTTTGTACTTTTTGCTATAATTTTTTTTTAAAAAAACAAAATTTTTTTTCCTCAGTTTAGGCCGATATGTATTCTTCTACTTATTTTTGGTAATAAAAATTGCAATAAGCGTATATTGATTGGTTTGCGCAAAAGTTATAGCGTCTACAAAATAGGGGAAAGAGTTATGGCATTTTTATTTTTTACTAGAAATGGCGTATGGCAGTGTGTGTGTGTATATCTCGCAGAGTACTAGGGAGCGATCAAGGGCAGGGGTTAACTGTGTTACCTAGTCCAGGTTTATTGTGTGACTTAAAAAAAAAAAACAGTTTGATTCGTTGCCTTTTAAATGTCAGTGCTTTAGCTGCAAGTGTTTTTAAAAGGCGGATGACAGCGTGCTCTCTCGTTTTGATTTCTCTATAGGTACATACAACAACATGTGTCCAGTCCACCACACCCAGTTGAATATCAGAGCCGGTTCACACGGGGGCGACTTGTCAGGCGACCTAGCCGCCTGACAAGTCGCCTCCCGTCCTGTACAATGGAACCGTTCTAATCGGAGCGACGCAAGTCGCTCCGACTTAGAAGAAAGGTTCCTGTACTACTTTGGGGGCGACTTGCATAGACTTCTATACAGAAGTCGTTTTGCAAGTCGGCGTGGCAGTCGTGTGCAGGTTGCCTCGGTGAGGCACCCTGCAAGTCGTGCCGCTTCTAGTGTGAACTGAGCCTTAAGAGAAAAAGACAGCTGCAGCAGCACCTTAGCGATTGGAGAATATACACAGTCACACAGGACTCTTTAGCCCAGCTGGGGTCTCATCTTCTGTATCAGCACAATCACTGTTGCCTGCCTGCAGTGCCTGGTGGTTGTTTTTGTTAGATTTTCTAATTGAAGTTCAGACATATCTTTTCACGGACACTTAGTCACAGGAGAGAACTGAGAAGCATACGTCTCGTCTGTTGACGGTCGAGATAAAACGCAACACAAACACTCCTTGACAAAGTCACATCGGTTATAGCGCGAACCAGATGTGCTTATGTTATCTACATCAGAACAGCAGAAGTTACAGTTGAGAAGTTAGAAACAAACTAAACAGAGTAGAATAATGAGTGAAGCAGAGGCCGCAGAGGCAGAGCAATACGCAAGTGAGTCTGATAAAAACCCAGATGTTTTTGTTCCAAAAAGAGGAGCTGATTCTGAAGTGTGGGCTTATTTCGGATTCAAACCAGATGATGAAACTCAGCAAACCATCTACTGCAAGCAATCACTGGACACGACTGCAGTGTTTTGGCCATAGGCTTCATCTCGCAATAGAGAATGCAATGAAGGACCCACGAATTGAGCGTGCAATGAGTTTGTGCAAAAAGCTTGTCGGGTGTTTCAGCTACAGTTGGAGGAGGAAGAGGGAGCTTTCTGAGGCACAAAAACAACTCTGTTTACCAGACCACAAGCTCAAGACAGAGTGCCCAACAAGGTGGGGATCTAGGCAGGCTATGGTGAGTAGGATACTTGAGCAGCAAGCTGCCATTACTCATGTCCTCTCTTCTGACCGCAAGGCTAGGCACCTCTTGCCAACATGGCAAGACCTAGAGGTCTTGGAGGCCGTGGACAAGACTCTCACCCCACTGGCAGACTTCACAGATGCTCTTTCAGGAGAGCAGTATGTCAGTGTCTCTTCTGTGAAACCTGCTCTCCACCTATTTCAGTCTTCTGTTTTGGCTGTTAAGGAAGAGGACTCTGATCTTATTTGCACAATGAAATCAAAGATCATGGGGTATCTGGAGGAAAAATATCAGGACCAAAAAACACAAGACCTTCTTGACATAGCCACAACCCTCGATCCCAGGTTTAAGATGACTTACGTCAATGAGGATAACAAAACAGCTGTCCAGAACAGAATAAAAGATGAGATGTCAAAGCTAACAACAGTTAAGGAAAGCCCCCCTACAATTACTAGTAGTAGCAGTGGTCCTGCAAAGAAGACTCGAAAGACCTTAGGTAGCTTTTTCAAAGCAGCACAAAGTGAAGGGGCACCAGATCCAGCCTCAGGCTCACAGCAACAACAATCCGAAAGCTTGTCCTTGGAGCTACACTCTTATCTGTTCTTAGGCAACACTGACAGTGAAGATGATCTATTAGGCTGGTGGAAGGCTCACAAGGAGCAGTATCCAAGATTGTCTGCACTGGCCAGAAAATACCTTTGCATTCCTGCAACCAGTTCCCCTTCTGAAAGGGTTTTTAGCACAGGGGGCAACATTGTCACTTGTCGCCGTTCTGCACTGAAGCCACAAAATGTGGATAGGCTTGTGTTTCTAGCTAAGAATCTTTAAGTGTAAATCTGTGTATCTACTGACATGATACCTGAATGTTTTTTGTAATGTAATTTCTTTATTTCACATTACATTGTTTTTCATTACTTTAAATTCGTTTGAAGCAAGAGTATTATGGCTTTTTATTGCCATTTGGTTTGACAACCTAATGTCCAGAAGTTGTAAATCTTTAAAATAAAATTATTTTTTTGAGAATCGTGAGAGAATCGTGATCTTTATTCCAAGCAAAAGAATCGTGATTCTCATTTTTCCCAGAATCGTGCAGCTCTACACCGCGGTCAGTCTTTATGAGGGAATGACACCCACTTTGTGAGGACATTCATTGGTTGGTAAACTGTTATTTGGTTGGTGTAAAATATTATTTCTTGAGTGGTTCTGTTAAAAAAAAATTTGAGTTTATTTATAATTATTTTTTTCCTAACTACTTGCCGATCACTCACAAAAAATATACTGTGAGCAGGTGGCAGGTACAGGCACAGTCACATACATTTGATCAGCCTACTTTTGGATTTGGAGCACGCAAAAGCGTGATTGCACACAGCACGAGTTTGGCAGTTAATTTCAGCTAATAATTTTAGCTGAAATCAGCTGATCGGCTGTGTCCAATCACACACAGAGTTGCTCTGGCCGCCGCCAGAAAGTACACAGGCTTTCCTGCGAGGGAGAGTGCAGCTTTCAGTTACTGCAGGGGAATCCTCCCTCTCCTCACTGATTAATTCAAATAATAAGAGTGGTGCTCGCACAGGCATCCGCCTGCTCTGCTCCCTCCCCTGCATCCTCATTGGCAGGAGGAGAGGAGCCAATCAGAGGGGCTTCAGCAGCTGCAAGACATCTTTGGACATGTGGTCCCCAATCAAGGCGGCCCCATAGCAATCCCATGGGACCGAACTACAAAGCTCAGCATGCCCTGGGGGAAAAGAAAAAAGGGCACCATCTTGTCTGCCTGAGGAGAGACAGACACCACGAGGCAAGTGAAGAGACTGGACCTAGGGGAGAGGTGTTGCCTCCCGGGTCAGTCCACCAGGCATCCAACAGTCGGTTGGGGACATCCTGCCTGAGAGAGAGGGATCCCAGATGAAAATCCAGACACCTACCCCGACAGTATGAGGGTTCCAGTGTGAGGTGACCAGTCAGGTTACCAGAAGAGCCTGCCTGTTCCCGGACGTTCGATTGGGCCCTGACCGCAGGATTGGTGAGAGAGCACTTCTCATTGACATTGACACCCTGTTAAGCAGATACAGTGTCCGCCTTGCTCTCTGGATACTGTCAGCATAGCAAAGCTACACTTTACCAAGCAGGAGTTAAATGCACCAGCTAAAGTGACTAGCCAAGGAAATTTGCAGTTGTATAATCTGCTGAAAGCAGCCTGATATAATATATTGAGTTATATTGCTCGTGATCTCAGTTATTGCTCTTCAGTTAATTCATTTGAAAATATACTCTTACTCTGTTACTTTTCCACAAAAACCTTACAGTAAAGATGTTTTCTGTGTTTTATCATAACGTGTGTGTTTTTCATTGGTCCTTGCACTTACACTATTGCCAGGTGTGCCAGAGGGGCTGAGACTGTTCTTGGGGTTGAGAGGCAGAGTACAGAACCAATTATACTTAAGCAGCTTTTTCAGGGGTAGCGCTACACACAGAACTCTGTGTACTGTGAACACTGATCTGGCTGTTTCTACTCCCTGAACAGCAGGGCAAAAAAACAGCAAGATAGCAGTGGCGGTTGATGTTTTTTTTTGGGGGGGGGGGGCTGCCAATCGGATCTGCTTTCGATCAAATTGGGTGACGGGTCTCACGACCCACTTCCTGATTGGTCAGCAGGAGAATCAGTGTTACAATAGCAAATATCCATTCGCTATTGTCACTCAACTTGGTGCAGTGCTCTGCGCCCCCAGCCCATCCTTTTTGAAGCCTAATCACATGCTTCAGAAAAAAAAAACAACCCCCCCGATTGTAATCCATGCATCCGGCGCCCTGCATGTAGATTAGTGGACCTGGGAAAAGTGTGTGTGCCGCTCAGGCTTGATAGAGAGGAGGTATGTAGACAGTGCATCCGCAGCTGCTGCTAGAGTGCTGACAGGGGATGGAGCCTGTCCTGGCTCCTGCAAAGGTTCAAGAAAGGGAGGATAACCCCTGGAAATCGCACATCTATGGTGTCCTACTGCAATGAATGGAGTGGCAACCTCAACCTGGACTCTGACCAGGCCACACCTCAATGCGTTTCACTCCTTCCGGAGCTTAATTATGCGATCCCTATGTGTCTTTCGTAATCTTTTTTTAGCCGTCCTGATTGCATTCTTACACTGCTTATTGCATTCCTTGTAGTGTTGGAATGCTGACAGTGACCCAGATGGACCCCATTCATTTGAATAGGTCATGATTGATGGATATTAACGGCCGCTAAAAGTGACAAGGGTAGTAACACCTGCTACGGCTGTGAAGTAAGACATTATGCCCTTGGCATGTGTACACCCCTGGCTAAAGGGGGTAGTGGTTTTGGGGCAGCAAAACCACAGCTCAACTGCTTTTACTGTCCCCAACTCACATGTAAATAAACTCCTCTCCATCAAAAAGGAAAAAAAAAAAGATTACAGGGATGCCCAATTTGTATCGACTGACACCCGGGACATACAGTTCTGGCTGCTGAGCAGGTAGATTTTTTTTCTACACTTAGCCCTGCTATGGGCAAGCAGCAGGGCTCACACCGGTAAAATGCCTCCACCCCGGCTATGTATCCCGGGCTCCGCATGCCCATCTATGGGCCCGGGACCAGCATAGCAGGGGGAGGAGCAAAGCACACGTCCGCTCTTCTCCCCTTCTTGTTCCAGAACCGGAAGCGTGGCGTGCATGACATCTAATGCGATCTGCATTGCATTACATTCAATAGAGCACAGAGAAGACATTAGAGGTCTTTTAGACCCTGGGTGTCTCATTAAAGAGAACCTGACACCAAAAAAATCATCACATAGGGGACTTTTTGTCCCCTATGTGATGAATAAAAAAGTTAAGTAAAAACAAAAAAATCTTTTAATTGTAAAAAATAATGTTACAACCAAGCACATAAAATCCCCCCTCAAAAAATGTGTGAGGCCCCCACATATACGCACCTACAAACGTAAACGCACAGGTCAGTAGCACCAACGCATGAAAACATTGATTTGACAATGTTGGGTAGTTTATTGCATTTTTGTGCCCTAAAATTAACTTTAGTGTGTTTTTTACTGAAATTGTGCGTTTCCTAGACCTTTGCGATTATATTGTGTGACGTAAAAAATTGAAACTATCACTATTTTATTTTCTAGGGTGTCTGCTTTCAGAAAATATCATGTTTGGGGGGTTATGTAATTTTCAGGCCTAAAATTATTTTTTAAAACGTGTGCAAAAAAAATGCAAAAATGGCTCTGGCAGCGAAAGGGTTAAAGGATAGGTTCACCTTCAGGAACATGTTACATGTTCAACCCATTTTTAGGGTGGAACAGGTGACATGTTCCCGCTCCTGCAGCCCTCTGCATCGTACATTTACAGAGTTCTGTGAATGAATCAACTACAAGTGCCAACATGCTTTGTGGCTGTCGGCTTGTAGTTCTCAATGAACTGTTGAGCGCTGTGGTAGTTCATTGATTCTTCCTGTCAGTGTGAAACTTCCTGCTTGTATGATGAAAGGGCAGACAGCTTACACTGACAGTCTGCAGGAGTCCTGCATTGCACCCGCGATCTGCTGATCGCTGGCGCAATGCTTTCCAGGCTCCTAAATAAAAGAGAAAAAAAAAAAAGTAACTGCAAATTTTTCCTTTAATCCTTTTTTAACCACTTCAGCCCCGGAAGGATTTATCCCCTTAATGACCAGGCCATTTTTTGCGATACGGCACTGCGTTACTTTAACTGACAATTGCACGGTTGTGCGACGCTGTACCCAAACAAAATTGACGTCCTTTTTTCCCCAAAAATAGAGCTTTCTTTTGGTGGTATTTGGTCACCTCTGCATTTTTTATTTTTTGTGCTATAAAGAAAAACAGTTTTGAAAAAAAACAACATCAGTGATTTTTAGTGGGACTGCGACATTGCGGTGGACACTAAGCGACACTTTTTGGGGACCAGTGACACCAATACAGTGATCAGTGATAAAAATGCACTGTCACAGTATAAATGACACTGGCAGGGAAGGGGTTAACATCAGGGGCAACCAAAGGGTTAAATGTGTTCCCTGGGAGTGCCTTTTAAGACCCCTTTCACACTGAGGGGGTTTTCAGGCACTTTAGCGCTAGAAATAGCATCTAAATAGCGCCTGAAAAGCTCCTCGCATTCATTTCAGTGTGTCTTTTCACACCCGGGTGGTGCGCTTGTGGGACGTTAGGAAAAGTCCTGCAAGCAGCATCTTTGGGGCGGTTTCGGAAGCGCTGTATTTAGCACTCCCAAAATGCCCTGCCCATTGAAATGAATGGGCAGCGCCTCCAAATCGCCTGAAGAGCGATTCGGAAGCTCTGCAACACAGTCGCCTTTAACCCCTTCTTTGGGGTTAAAAGCACCCTGCTAGCGGCCAAAAAGCGCTGCTTAAACAGCGGTAAAGCGACACTAAACAGGGCCATCTTAATTCATGGGCACCCCTGGCCACTGCCCAGGGGGCCCATGTGCATGGGGGCCCCATGATAATCTTGCATTACATCATAATTGCCAACTGTCCCAGATTTGCTGGGACAGTTGTGCTTTTACTAAGATGTCCCAGGATGGCCGTGTCCTGGGCAGCGTCCCGGAACCAGTACTGTGCCCTCCTGACCTACCCTGTACTGTGCCTTTCTGCCTTCCTCCATACTGTGCTCTTTGTGTTGATTAGTCTTTGATTTATGGCATGTGTTCTCATTGTTTAAAGTTAATTTCATTGAAAGTACTAATCAATATATTTTTAATTCTATCAACTATTCATACTATAATTCTTCAGAGTAGGGGTGCAAATTGGGGCAGGCTGGTAGGGGCCCCAGTGTTTTACTTTGCCCAGGGGCCCATGATGTTATTAAGACGGCCCTGCCGCTAAAACGAACTGCGCTTTAGCGCTAACGCCCTAGTGTGAAAGGGGTCTTACTGTGTGGGGATGCTGACACTAGACAGAGAGAGAGGTCTGTGTTCCTGATTACTATGAATCACAGATCTCTCTCTGTCTGTGACAGAACGATGGTCTGCCTTGTTTACATAGGCAGACCGCCGTTCTGTCATTCCCGAGAACGATCGTGGGTGACCGGTAGTCAAATCACAGTGGGAGCCGATCACCGGCAGCGAGCGTGCCTTAAACCAGGGAGCGTGGACAATGTACAGGTACGTTGTTTCCTGCACCCAGGCTGCCCTGCCGCAGTATGTGCGGTGGGCGGTCCGGAACTGGTTAAAAGGTGAACTTATCCTTTACCAGAGCATGATTTGGCTGCTCAGCATCGCTTGTACTGAGCGCCCAAGTGCTTCCGTGTGTGAGGGTAACCTGAAGGAAAAGAGATTTTTTTTCTCTCATTGGGGCACTTCAATTGTTCACTCAGCAAACGCTCTTCTGCTAAGTGTTAAGAGAGCCCGACATTCCTTTCCTGATGTGCGCCCAATGGGTCTCCGGTGCGGCTCTGGAGACAGGCAGGGAGGTGAGTAGGAGATAAATAGCACAATGTTAAAAATATTAAAAATTTAGGTCGCCAAAAAGCCCCTTTTGTTTTTAGAAGCCTCAGACATTCCTAAAAGCACCTCAGATTTAACCACTTGTCGACCAGCCGCTGTCATTATACGGCGGCAGGTCGGCTCGTCCCCGCAAATTGCCATATCGGTACGGTGGTCCCTTTAGGAACTATAGCAGACACGCGCGTGCGTGCCTGCTGCACGGTGGCGAAGCTGATGCGCATGGCTGGCGGCCGCGATGTCCGCCGGCCACCCGCGATCGCTCCACAGAGAGCGAGATTGGGGATCTGTCAATGTAAACAAACAAATCCTCATTCTGTCAGGGGAGAAGTGATCAGGAACAGTGATCTCTCTTTTCTTCCAGTCAGTCCCCTCCCACCACAGTTAGAAACACCTCCCTAGGGAACACTTAACCCCTTGATCGCCCCCTAGTGTTAACCCCTTCCCTGCCAGTGTCATTTACACAGTAATCAGTGCATTTTTATAACACTGATCGCTGTATAAATGTCATTGGTCCCAAAAAAGTGTCAAAAGTGTCCGATCTGTCCGCCGCAATTTTGCAGTCCTGCTAAAAATCACTGATCACCGCCATTACTAGTAAAAAAAAATAATAGGAAATATATCTATGGCATTTTTACTATTTTGTAAACGCTATAACTTTTGTGCAAACCAATCAATATAAGCTTATTGCCATTTTTTTTTTAACAAAAATATGTAGAAGAATACATATTGGCCTAAATTGATGAAGATTTTTTTTTTTTTTTTGGATATGTATTATAGCAGAAAGTAAAAAATATTTTTATTGTCTTTCAAAATTGTCGGCCTTTTTTTGTTTATAGTGTAAAAAATAAAAACCACAGAGGTGATCAAATACCACCAAAAGAAATCTCTATTTATGGGAAAAAAAGGACGTCAATATTGTTTGGGTAGAGTGTTGTACAACCGCACAATTGTCAGTTAAAGCGATGCAGCGCCGTATCGAAAAAAATTGCCTGGTCATTAAGGGAGTAAATCCTTCCAGTCCTTAAGTGGTTAAATATGGTCTTGATTAAAATTATTATTATTTTTTTTATCAGGACAAGTAGACTGGGAACCCAATTTAGTCCCGTACACCCCTTTTCGAATATCGTACGAAAACTGTCATCCGAGGAAGAACCATACGATATTCGGATCGTGCGTACACTACTTTCGAGAGCCGATCACGACAGTTCATCCGATATTATTCGATCGGACAAGCACGAAAATTTTCCTCGTACGATACCAGATGGTACGATTTTCGTTTAATAGTTGACGTCCGAAAATACAATACAAATACATTACAACACATGACATCACTTCTGATTTTTTTTTTTCCCTTTCGTACGAGAATTTTCGTGACTTTAGTTACCTATTCAATTTCTACTTGCGGTGATTAAGCGACAAAAGTCGTACAATATTGGGATCGTGTGTACGGACCATTAGACAAGACTTTTTTTTAAATTCCCACACCCCTGCGTTCAGTTCTACTTGAACGTTTCTAAATGTTCCCAAAACTACACTGTTCCATTTCAGATCCACTTCCCTTGTGATGACACACACAGCTCACACAATAGTCATACTTTGGGGAAGACTGATCAAACAAAGAGGGCTGGGTTTACATTACAGCATGATCATAACAATGCTACATTACACAACAACATAACTGTACACAACACTGAACACAAAACAAAGTTTTTTTTTTTTTACCTATTTGAAAAACTTTATTGGGACCCTAACAGGAAGAGATTTATGTTGCAGGAAGCGATGGTAAGCATGCGTGTCCACGGCTATACGCAGCCAGAATGCAAGACTGGATTAAGGGGTTGTGGAATGTACGTGTGACGTATGCGCGCTCGTCTCGGAAGTGGAGGCGGAGGCGTGGTTGCCGGGGTGACGGCGGGATGGGGAAAGAGCAGGAGCTTCTGGAGGCCTCCCGCACCGGTAACCGGGCAGCGGTAGAGAGGTTGTTGGGGGGGAAGCGGTTGAGTGGGGCCGGTCCAGGAGGAGCCTCGGGGGGCGGAGCTGGAGTATCTGGAGGAGGGTCTTCTTCTAGTCACCCGCTAAGCAGCCTGCTCAGGTGAGCTATAGGAACACCGATAAGCACATAGAGACTTGGCTTGGAGCCACACTGCCCTGATAAGGGGAGGGAGGCACTCATTTCTTTCCCCAATGTACCCCTTAAAGCCTTTGTTTTGTAAATATTGGTGCATTGGCCCCATTCACACTGATTGGACCTTTCCCACACTGTGTTTACATTGTGAGCCCAATGGCATACTGTTCGATCAGTGTCTGTGTTCATGTCTAATGTATGGGTGGGGTTCTGGAAGCAGACTTCACCTGCCATGGCACTGAAATTGTGCTTGTTTATACTTTGCCAATCATTGAATCAGCAGTTAGGTGACATAAGAAAGCCATGTACTGTCTAGCCTGCAGATGTGTCATCAGTGAAGGTGTCACACCTTTATGTAGTTCATCAGGTATTACCTTCCCTTTTATTTTATTTTTCTTGTAGATCGTGGTCAGGGCTTTCTTACTTTTTGTTTGTGTGGGTTTATTTTGTGTTTTTTTTTTTTTTTTGTTTTTTTTTTTTTGGCTTTGCACTATTATAGGGGATTTATATAGCAAAAAAGGTAATAATAATAAAAATTGCACAAGTCCAAATCAGGTGCCTATAATTATTATAGCAGCGCTACTGTCATAAAGTTTATGATCAGCTTTTCATGTGTGTGTATATATGGTACACACAAGTAGTAGTAGTAGTTGACAGATGATGTGAATAAAGTCCCAGAAACCTCAATGGAAAACTTGCTATGTTATAATTTTAAACACCCCACATCGAAGTCTGTATTGCACTCCCCTTCGAGGTTCACACTCACCAGAAGGTTTTATATATCAGGAATGGATTTATAAACCACAGATCTACACAGCAACAAGGAAGGTGTCGCAGCATATTCACCGGTTCCCTGGGCAGAAAAAAAGGCTTCAATAGTGTAATTCAGTTTTCTCTCTTTTACTCTCCTAGACAGAAGGTGTCTGAAGTTCCCAGGCCAAGGATTTATATAGCGCCCAACAGTTTACACAGCGATTTGGGGCAGACAGTACAGTTACAACTGAATACAGGAGGGATCAGAGGGTCCTGCTCGTTAGAGCTTACAATCTAGATTACTATTACCTACACGTGGCTAGCGGTAAAATGAAAGACAAGCACATGTTTTGTTATAGCGGTATTTAATCCCAAAATCAAATGTAGTTTACCAATCCCTAAGGGCCCTTTCACACTAGGGCAGTTTGCAGGCGCTATTGCACTAATAATAGCGCCTGCAAACGGACCCGAAAGTGCCGCTGCTTTGTCTCCAGTGTGAAAGCCCTGAGGGCTTTCACACTGGAGCGGTGCGCTAGCAGGATGGGAAAAAAAGTCCTGTCAGCAGCATCTTCGGAGCGGTGAAGGAGCTGTGTGTATACCGTTCCTGCCCATTGAAATCAGTGGGATAGCGCGGCTTTACCGCCTACAAAGCGCCTCTGCAGAGGCGCTTTACGGTGGTTTTTAACCATTTCTTGGCCGCTAGCGGGGGGGGGGGGGTAAAACCCCCCCGCAAGTGGCCGAATACCGACGGTAAAGCGCCGCTTACAGTAGCGGTGCTTTTCCTGCCGACGCCGCCCCCATCCCAGTGTGAAAGGGCCCTTAGTGTTAGTTGCAATAATTTCCTTTTTTTTTCTTTCCATTATTTCAACCTAACAATCCAGCCAGAAACACACTTCCTTCTTGGGGATGGTTCGCACCGGAACGGGCGTGTTCCCGCGTCTTAATATTTTTTGACAGCCCATTCATTTCAACACAGGAATGCGCAAAAAGTACGACAAAAAAGTGATTTAAAAAAATTGCACTGCTCCATACTGCATGGTGATGCGATCCCATGTTGTTTGGTGACTGCAAACGTGCTGTGTTTGTTAGATGTGTTATTAATGACACCCATGCTCATCTAGATTTGGCAGCACATTCCTGTGCGATGTGGGAAAAAAAAAAGGCACAGAAATGCACCTTTCCCGCACTGCGTTCTGGTGTAAACGGGCCCTAGACAGCCCATAGATGATTTGATTTTCTTTCCTTCCACCAAGAATGGAAGGAAAGAAAATCACTTGATTTCCCCCATCAACATAGACCGTGTTAATGGGTGATGGACTCTCACAGCGCTGTTGTGTTCAGCAAGTCTAGGGAGGGGGGGATGCTAGAAGCCTTCCAGGCTGTCAGAACACAATGATTACTGCTAGCGACAATAGCCCCCTGCAGTAATCGCATTTAAAAAAAAATCAGACAGGCTGGTTGTACCCAAGTCGATCAAAGGATGGCCAGTCCCTGCTGAACTGGCCGAATTTTGATCCATGTTTGGACGGCGATAAGGTGTTTCCCCCTTTGGACGAAGGCAACACCTTTGGTCAGCAACATTGCCAATCTGTGGAGAGGGTAGTGCTAGATGCCTGGCCGATTTAGATGGATTTCTGGCTAACAGAGCAACATTTTTTTTTGGGAGATAAAGCTTTTACATAAATGAACAAAGGCTGACTATTGCAGGCACCCTTATCGATGGTGAAGCGGAATTAAAGGCAAAAAAAAAAATGGGAACAGGTAGGCTTTTTATTGCAGAGGATTTCAACGTACCTGCCTGTTTGCGGTCTTGCAGAATGTACAGAGACCTGCACATGCACGGGATTGATGTCATTGACCCCCCTGGCCAGTTAAGATGGCCAAGGACTGGTACCCGGAAGAAGAAACTGGCACCAACGAGGGAACTTGTGGGCTTTTGTGCCGTTGGAGCAAAGGTGAGTATGCTTATCGTGTTTTTTTTTTTTGTTTGTTTTTTTTTTTAACTTTAGTTTATTGAAAAAAAATGCACATACAAATTATACTTGTCAAGCCAATACAGTGGCAAAGTACTATCCAACAGTGTATACAAAAGGGAACTGTCACAGCACTGGCGTGTTAAAGCCTGTAAACTTAGTACGAGTATTCTTGTCTTTAGTTCTGCTTTTACTGCCACTGTAACACTTTATACCACTTTACACTTCATGCCAAAGGGGTTGTAATCCCTTTTACGCACTGAAGTGACTGGTCTTTGGTGATACATAAAACAACTCCTCCTGTATAAGTTGTACCTGTTTATCTGCGGTCTTCTCTTGTCCACATCTGTTCAAAGTGCTGAATTTCTAAAGCTTGTCTGAGCTGTCAGAAAATTGGGGACAGAGAGCGGAAGTTACACTCTGCAGAACTCAGCGAGGAGAGCTGATTGGAGGGAGGGGACACCCCTTTACACGGCACACAGGAACAGAGCTGAGGCTGTCAATCAGTTGGAGGTCCCTGCTCTGTCACCATTTTCTCTTGGTGTCAGGAAAACTTGTCAGAAGTGATTCATGCTGATAGCATATATAAATGACCCTTGGTGCTCTTAATTTTGGCAAGTGCACACTATAGAGGGATTTGCTTTGTGTATGTTTCATGTCAATGTCTTTAACTCTAAAGCCTTGTACACACGATCGGATTTTCCGAGGGGAAATGTGTGATGACAGGCTTTTGTGGGAAAATCCGACCGTGTGTATGCTCCATCGGGCAATTATTGTAGGATTTTCAGCGGACAAATGTCTGTTGTCGGATTTTCTGATCGTGTGTACACAAGTCCGTCGGACAAAAGTCCAAAGTACAAACAAGCATGCTCGGAAGTAAGGGCGAGCCAGAAGCGGTCGGTCTTGTAAACTAGCGTTTGTAATGGAGAATTAACATTTGTGACATGACAAATTATGAAATGTCGAAATGCAGCGCACATTCCCTTCTTTAATGGGATAATAATGAAGCTGCTTTGCTGGTGATACTGATGAAGTTATTGCAAACAAATTTTCAAAGGCTTTTTTTTTTTCTAGTGATAGCAAGAAAAATAATTTTTTTTTTTTTTGGGCAAGTTACCACAACACCATTATCCCGTAGATTTTAAGATCAAAGATACAACTATGTTGGTGTCTCTTGTTAATTTTACATTGTATTTTTTAAATGTAACTGCCTACTCCCAAACTGTCATTTGAAGTAAAACACATAGCCAAGTATTATTCTACACAATTTTTTTTATTGTGCATTAAAAAAAGAAAACAAATAAAATTAGGCATGCTATCTGCCAATTGAACCTAACCAAAAAGTGCATTCTATGCATCCAAAAATATATAAAATATACCAAATCAAATTAGGGCTGAAACGATTAATTGATATTATCGATGATAATCGATAATGAAAATCGTTGTCAACAATTTTCATTATCGATTAGTTGGTCCGCACCTTCCTCCCTGTCCATCCGTTAAAATCCTCCTCCTGTATACAAGGCGCCGCCGTATGTGACCAGGCACGTCCGCGCCGCACATCCGCGCCTCCCCTTCTCACTGACGTCAGCTCTCCACTGATCTTCTCAACCCTGCTTGCTGCTGCCTCAGGGGAACAGAGAGGCGAGAAGCAGCCGTGAGGAGAGCTGAGCTGCACACTGTGTGTGAAAGGTAGCAGCTAATGGCTAGTAATAACACAGTAAAAACAGAAACTCAGTACATTTATTTTTTTGACAAGTGCCCCATGAATGATCCTCCTAAGTAACTCCTAAGTATTCCTGGGGGGGAGTGCCCCATCATTTATGTTCCGGGAGGTGGGTGGAATAGTGCCCCATCATTGGTTTTCTTGGGAGGGGAAGGGGGGGAATAGGGCCCCATTGGTGTTCCTAGGAGGGGAAGGGGGGGAATAGGGCCTCATTGGTGTTCCCTGGAGGGGAAGGGGGGGAATAGGGCCTCATTGGTGTTCCCTGGAGGGGAAGGGGGGGAATAGGGCCCCATTGGTGTTCCTGGGAGGGGGAGGGAAATAGTGCCCCATAATTGGTGTTCCTAGGAGGGGGAGGGGAATAGTGCCCCATCATTGGTGTTCCTGGGAGGAATAGTATCCCATCATTGGTGTTGGTATTCCCAGGAGGAATAGTGTCCCATCATTGGTGTTCGGGGGGGGGGGGGGAATAGTGCCCCATCATTGGTTTTCCTGGGGGGGGGGGGATAGTGCCCCATTGGTGTTCCAGGGAGGGGAAGGGGGGGCATAGTACCCCATTGGTGTTCCTGGGAGGGGGAGGGGAATAGTGCCCCGACATTGGTGTTCCTGGGAGGGGAATAGTGCCCCATCTTTGGTGTTCCTGGGAGGGGGAGGGGAATAGTGCCCCGTCATTGGTGTTCCCGGGAGGAATAGTGCCCCGTCATTGGTGTTCCCGGGAGGAATAGTGCCCCGTCATTGGTGTTCCCGGGAGGAATAGTGCCCCGTCATTGGTGTTCCCGGGAGGAATAGTGCCCCGTCATTGGTGTTCCCGGGAGGAATAGTGCCCCGTCATTGGTGTTCCCGGGAGGAATAGTGCCCCGTCATTGGTGTTCCCGGGAGGAATAGTGCCCCGTCATTGGTGTTCCCGGGAGGAATAGTGCCCCGTCATTGGTGTTCCCGGGAGGAATAGTGCCCCGTCATTGGTGTTCCCGGGAGGAATAGTGCCCCGTCATTGGTGTTCCCGGGAGGAATAGTGCCCCGTCATTGGTGTTCCCGGGAGGAATAGTGCCCCGTCATTGGGGTTGGTATTCCCAGGAGGAATAGTGCCCCATCATTGGTTTTCTTGGGGGGTGGGGGAATAGTGCCCCATTGGTGTTCCTGGGAGGGGAATAGTGCCCCATCATTGGTGTTCCCGGGAGGAATAGTGCCCCATCATTGGTGTTCCCGGGAGGAATAGTGCCCCATCATTGGTGTTCCCGGGAGGAAAAGTGCCCCATCATTGGTGTTCCCGGGAGGAATAGTGCCCCATCATTGGTGTTTTATTCTGCAGTTTGAGTGTAACACTCAGTTTTTTCATTATTATTTTTAAATAAACGGAAAAATGGCATATTACGTTTTAAAAAAAAAAGATTTTATTCGATTAATCCAAAAAATAATCGGCCAATTTTTGATTATGAAAATAATCGTTAGTTGTGGCCCTAAATCAAATCATTATTCAACAAAAAAAATAATGTCAAAGCAATAACTCCAAGGCCAAATCTAAATAACACGTTATCTCCTCCGATTCCGCAACATGTCTGGTTGATGAACGGAAATGAAAAGCGCTAAATGAAAAGCGTGAAAAGAAAAGAAAAGCAAAGCGAGAATCAACACTCACCAAACTTCTACTAACAGAAAATTAGCAGAAGAAGCCCAAAGAGTTGCAAGACAAGTTTGGGCCAACGCCCTTTGGACAAAAGTCCACTGTTTTGTTGGCCAGCACTCCGATTGTGTGTACGAGGCTTAAAGCCTCGTACACACGATCGGAGTGTTGGCCAACAGAGCGTCAGACTTTTGTCCGAAGGGCGTGTGGCAGGAACTTGTCTTGCATACTAAAGGCACACAATTGTCGGCCAACAAACACGAACGTAGTGATGTACTGCGTGGAATTTCAGCTCTTGAGCCCCACCCTTTGGGCACCTTCTACTAATGTTGTGTTTGGTGAGCATTGATTCAGAGCATGCGTGTGTGTACTTTTGACTTTTGTGTGACGGCCTTGTGTACACACGATACGAAAATCTGACAACAGACCATTGTCCGCCGAAAATTTACTAGCCTGCCATCCAACATTTGTTGGAGGAAAGTTGGACAACAATTGTCTGAAGGAGAGTACTAACGGTAGGATTTTAGGCTAACAGTCTGTCATCACGCAATTCCCAGCAGAAAATCCGATTGTGTGTACGAGGCTTAAGGCTGGGTTCACACTTTTGCGAAATTAGATGCGTCTTTTTCCGCATCCAATTCGCATGACAGAGTGTGACCAGCTCTCAATGCAGCTGATTTGCACATCTCCCAGGCAGCCATGGAGCACACAGCAGAAGGGTCCTGTGCGTCTTTGGCTCCGTTTCAGATTTGAATGGGAGGGCACCAGACCCCCTGCTGCGAGCCACGCCGCACAGTGTGAACCCAGCGTCAGGGCTCGTTCACACCATACGTGCATGAAAACGAATGAGAAAACCGTGCATATTTCACTTTCAGAGACATCAATTTCACATCAGTCTTCATGTGCTTCAGTCATGTGTCCTATTCACACCAATGTTGATGTCATGTCAAGTTTTTTTGCCATGCAGAAAAACTGCATACATGTTGCAGATTCCTGCACAGAAAAAAAACTGCACGTAATACCAGTGTTGTGGTGTGAACAAGGTATATAGAGAACAATTGTTGTGTTTTTTCTTTTTTTTTTTTTGTACCCTTGCATAACACGTACAGAAAAGTGTCTCTGCACCATGGTGTGAACGATGCCTTACTGCTACGCTGTCTGGAGAGTTTGGTCTGCTAAAGGAAGTTTTGAAAAATAACAGACTTATAGGGCGTACACACGGTCGGACTTTGTTCGGACATTCCGACAACAAAATCCTAGGATTTTTTCCAACGGATGTTGGCTCAAACTTGTTTTGTCTACACACGGTCGCACAAAGTTGTCGGAAAATCCGATCGTTCTAAACGCGGTGACGTAAAACACATACGTCGGGACTATAAACGGGGCAGTGGCCAATAGCTTTCATCTCTTTATTTATTCTGAGCATGCGTGGCACTTTGTGTACACACGATCGTAATTTCCGACAACGGATTTTGTTGTCGGAAAATTTTATCTCCTGCTCTCCAACTTTGTGTGTCGGAAAATCTGATGGAAAATGTGTGATGGAGCCTACACACGGTCGGAATTTCCGACAACACGCTCCGATCGGACATTTTCCATCGGAAAATCCGACCGTGTGTACGGGGCATTACTGTTTGTTTCACTAGGGGATGATAAAAGAAGGCTAATGCAGCCACCACTTTTGTGTTTTAATACCGCTTTAAGTTGTGATGTGTTAATAAATTTGGTTGAATACAGTATACATAAGGCCAGGTTCTCATGTATCCATATCCCCTTTTGTAAGTTTTTATTTATTTTTTTTTATTTATTTTTTTTTTGTGTGCATTTTTTTTGCTCATTGTGGACATGTTTTCATTGTGCTTTCTTGATGCTTTAATATGCATTTTCATACATCATACGTTCTTGGTTCGGCCAGCGAAGATTTATTTCCTGTAGTGATAATCATTGTGTGCTTTGGTACAATCTACTTAGATGTAAACTGCTCCACTGGGTAAAATGCTCCTCTGATACATCCATTACTTTGCATTACAGTGCTGATGTTCTAATGCGAAGACCTTGTTCACACATTTCCTAATGCATACTTTTGGAACGTGTTAAAACGCATGTCAATAAAGGCAATGTTATAGGTCAAGCCTAATCACATCTCTGCATCATGTTTTTGAAAATATCTGGTCTGGTTTGTTTGTCTCCTTCCATGTGTTTTCTGGCCCAAGGGCATCAGTGGTAAAGCATGAAATGCAAGTGTGGTGCATTGTGCATGCGTTTTCATGAGTTTTCAGTCATTGATTAGAAGCCTAAATCAGTTTTTTATTGGCCAACATAAAAAAAAGCATGCCAACGCATGTGCAGAACGCACTTCAACATGCATTGAAAAACACATGAAAAAGGAAATGTAATTGTGTGAAACTAGCCTAATTGTTTACGCAAGCAGATAAAGGATGGTAAGAGTCGGTTCACACTGAGGCAGCACGACTTGCAGCGCGACTACCTCAGGCGACCTGCGCACGACAGCAGCAGCGACTTGCAAAACAACTTCTATATAGAAGTCAATGCAAGTCGCCCTCAAAGTCGTACAGGAACCTTTTTCTAAGTCGGAGCGACATGAGTCGCTCCTATTAGAACGGTTCCATTGTACAGAACAGAACGCGACTTGTCAGGCAGCTGAGTCGCCTGACAAGTCGTCCCAGTGTGAACCGGCTCTAAAAGTGTTTTCTTGTTTACAATATAAAGATGAGATTTTCTCCCAGAATCAGATACATGCAGTTCCTGGGAGGGGGAGGGGAATAGTGCCCCATCATTGGTGTTCCTGGGAGGAATAGTACTCCATCATTGGTGTTCCTGGGAGGAATAGTACTCCATCATTGGTGTTCCTGGGAGGAATAGTACTCCATCATTGGTGTTCCTGGGAGGAATAGTACTCCATCATTGGTGTTCCTGGGAGGAATAGTACTCCATCATTGGTGTTCCTGGGAGGAATAGTACTCCATCATTGGTGTTCCTGGGAGGAATAGTACTCCATCATTGGTGTTCCTGGGAGGAATAGTACTCCATCATTGGTGTTCCTGGGAGGAATAGTACTCCATCATTGGTGTTCCTGGGAGGAATAGTACTCCATCATTGGTGTTCCTGGGAGGAATAGTACTCCATCATTGGGGTTGGTACATGCTTTAAGTTTGTTTGTGTGTGTCTTTTTTGGTTTTATTTTGTTTGTTGTTTTTTTTTTTTTTTTTTTTTTTTTAAGTTTGTAGAAGAAAAGATTGTCAGGGATCATGCATGTTTCAGTCTGATTGTGCAATCTTCTTTTAGCTTACGAATAAGGCTTAATGTCCACGGGACGTTTTGCAACCTCTCTTGAACGATGTAACTTGACAGTAACCAACATTTAAAAATGTCAGTTTTGGCGCGTTTACATGCTGCGTTTTGCGTTTAGAAGCATTTTTTTCAAATAGTTAAACGCCTGTAAAAAAAACACGGCTAAACGTGAGTTACCGCATTTACACGCGTTTACAAGCTGTTACAGCCGTTTGGCATTTCAAATGCCTCTGAACATCAGTCCTGAATGCTTTCCAAAAAACGCTTCTAAACTCAACTGCCTAGAAACTGCTATAAACTCCTGTGTACATGTACTGATAAGATAACAGAGGAGAGTTCAGGGGCAGCTGAAAAAAATGCCAAACTGCTCCTAAACGTCCGTTTACCAGCAGCAGTGTACATGAGGCCTAAATATGTAGCACAAGGGCCTACCTAAACTATCAGTTGTGTGTTTGTTTGTTTTTTTGTTTTGTTTTTTTGTTTTTTGTTTTTATTAATGTCGTTTTAAGCAAGTACACAATTTTTAAATGCACAGGGAGAACAAAAAGTACATTTGTGAATCAAGGTGTGATTGTACCAGTATACATCTCTCATTGAGGCTATAGAATAGGAAAATTATAAAATAACGGAGTACAGAATAAAGAAAAAATAATAGAAGAAACATTATTGCTTCTGCGAGATAACAAATAAATGACTGCATATGAGGTATGTTCAATTCAAGAAAAACTATGTAAAGAAACAACGGTTCTGGTTAGGTTATTGATAGAAAAATCAATCCAATCATTATAGATTGGGCAGGGGAAACCCTCATTAATCGATTATACCTGGCAGGTTGACCAGTTCGCCCACTTGTGCTCGAAGATGTGCATGGAGTCCATGAGTGTGATGCACTCTTTCCATTAGTCTAATGGATTCCATGCGAATGAGCACCTGTGGCTCAGGAACAGGACATTGCCAATTTAGGGCAATTGCCCATTGGATGGCACTAAAGAGTGTATGTGCCAACTTTTGATGGGGGGAGAGACCTCCGGGAGCTTGGCAAATAAGATGCACATCTGATAGGCAAGGTCACAGGTACGGAGCACCAGTGAGGAGGTTCGCTGCCATAAAGATTTCAGAACCATACAGCTCTAGAACGTATGTAGAAGAGTGCCCTGTCCCGACATCCCCTGAAACATGTGTCGGGAACCAGTGGGTAAATTCTGTGCAGCCTGGAGGGGGTATAATACCAACAGGTATGTAATTTAACTACAGTCTCTTTAATAGTGATAGAGCGTGTGCATTTAGGCCTCATGCACACGGGATGTTAAAATAACGTTATGAAAACGCCAGTATCTTTGCAGTGATTTTTTAAAAACTTTTTTCAGCGTTTTTGCAATAGCGTTTTCGAGCGTTCTTTAGCGTTTTTCCGCGTTAGCATTTTTAAGTGGTTTTTTTTTCAAAATGTTTTTTTTTCAATGGTTCAAAAACGTTAAAAAACGTTGGTGAATGACGTTTTTGAGCGTTTTTACAGCTGAAAAACGTCTCTCAGAACCCACTGGTCCTGGGTTTTTTTTACAGCTTAAAAACGCCTATGCCATTTGCAGCTCAAAAACGCCTAGGTGGGCATGAAGCCATAGACTAACATAGACAGGCCTTTTTAAGCTGCAAAAAACGCTCAAAAAGCGGCTGTAAAAACGTCCGTGTGCATGAGGCCTTATGCATATTTGAGACCATGTCATACCAGTCCTCCACCGAGATCTCCCGATCTACCTTCCATCCCAACATAGCTATAGATTTGGCTGTAGTATCATGATCATTAACCACTTCAGCCCCGGACCATTTGGCAGCTCAATGACTGGACTTTTTACAATTTGGCTCTGCGCTGCTTTAACTGGTAATTGCGTGGTCATGTAATGTTGTACCCAAATGAAATTTGCGTCCTTTTTTTTCCCCCACAAATAGAGCTTTCTTTTGATGGTATTTGATTGCCTCTGCGGTTTTTATTTTTTGCGATAAAAACGGAAAAAGAAAATTTAGAAAAAAAAATATTTTCTAATTTTTTTTAGAAGAAAAATCCAATAAACTCAATTTTAGTCATACATTTAGGCCAAAATGTATTCAGCCACATGTCTTTGGTAAAAAAAATGTCAATAAGCGTATATTTATTGGTTTGCGCAAAAGTTATAGCATCTACAAACTAGGGTAGATTTTCTGAAATTTACACAGCTTTTAGTTTATGACTGCCTATGTCATTTCTTGTGGTGCTAAAATGGCAGGGCAGTACAAAACCCCCCCAAATGACCCCATTTTGGAAAGTAGACACCCCAAGGAAATTTCTGAGAGGCATGTTGAGCCCATTGAATATTATATTTTTTTGTCCCAAGTGATTGAATAATTACAAAAAAAAATTTTTTTTACAAAAAGTTGTCACTAAATGATATATTGCTCACACATGCCATGGTTATATGTGAAATTACACCCCAAACTACATTTTTCTGCTTCTCCTGAATATGGGGATACCACACATGTGGGACTTTTTGGGAGCCTAGCCGCGTACGGGACCCCGAAAACCAATCACTGCTTTCAGGATGTCTAAGGGCGTACATTTTTGATTTCACTCCTCACTATCTATCACAGTTTTGAAGGCCATAAAATGCCAAGATGGCAAAAAAACCCCCTGCGCACCCGCCATACAATGACGGCAATTCTCCTGCCTGTTCCATTCTGCCGCAGTATAACTGTGGCGGACGGTCGGCAAGCGGTTAAGGTATCAGTTGTGTTTTTATAATCAAGTTGGGAAGGGATGGGGACACAGAGAGCTGTACCCATCCAGGAAGTTCTAAATCTAAAGAGAAGGAATATAACAGGAATATTTCTGGTCATAGACATCTATGTTCTTCATTCTGTCATTTTTTCATTCTGTTTTTTTTTTTTTCTTGTATAGAACTAAGGTAAAGAGATGTGTGGTAGATTCAGTGTCCTCTATAAAATATTGACATATGCTGGTTTGAGTTCTGGTGTCTTGTATATTTAAAAAAACAAAACAAAAAAAAAAACCAGTAAATGTTCCCACCCCTCTTTCTTTTTAGCTAGCATACCAAAAATCAGACATCAGGTCCAGCGTGGTCCTTCTTTATAATGCCCAGTTTTGTGCTGTCTGCCCAAATTACATTCCATTTTCTACCCGGTGCCTATGCTTCACTGCAAAATAGGGCTGCAACTAACGATTACGTTCATAATCGATTCGTTGGCCGATTATTGTTTCGATTAATCGGGTAATAACCTTTAAAAAAAAAAAAAAAAGTGTGGTGTAAAATTTAGTTAATATGTAAAGTTTAAAAAAAAAGTAAATTTATTCCTAAATATTTCTATGCAGTGGTAAATATAACTGACCAACAATATGGTTAGGGAGCAAAATATCTAAATCACTCAGAGAATAACAGACAGAAGAGATATACTGTATATACTAGTAGAGGAGATATACTGTATATACTAGTAGAGGAGATATACTGTAAAACTAGAGTAGAGATATACAGTATATACTATTAAAGGGTGAATCTGATAAATATCAGACTCAGAGATCACATTTTTTTTATTTAAAAAAAACAAAAAAACAATGTATTTCTTAAAAAAAAAAAAAAAATGTAATTTTAAGAACGTTCGTTTGATTTTTTAAATCGCTAGTGGGGTCAAATCGACATTCATTTTCAACCACAGTGGCAGGAAAATTTGGAAATAGAAGACTTCTTGGTGAAAGGAATTTTCAGAAAGTGTATGTGGTTTTCGTTCAGAAATTACATTCATTTTAAAAACAGAATGTTAATAACAAGTGAAAAGTTCAGACAACATTCTTTCATTTAGCGAATGTACAAAGATTTGTCATCTGAATATTCTCATCTGAAAATTGATCGGTGTGGCCAACATAAGGATCGGTACACACCTAGGCAGTTTGCTTTTGATCTGTTTCTGTGCGTTTTTTTTATTTTTGCGCACGTGATTTTGCTGCGATTTGCAGTTTTGCATGTTTTTGGCCAATTTGTTGTTGGGCAGATTAAAAAACACAAATTGCTGCAAAAACGAATTACATGCTTTTCTGCAGCTTCTCCATTAAAGTTTTGCGTTAAAAAAAAAAGTCCCTGACCCTTTCCAAATACGCAGCGGTTGAATAAAAACGTGTCCCATAGGAAACCATGTAAATGAACTCTAGTGCGTTTCTGCAAAAAGCACCAAAAAACACATAGATGTGTTTAGTAACATAATGGGGTTAAAAAACTCAAATTAGCCCTTTTTATAGTACAAAACAAAGCAGATAATCACTACTGTAAGGGGTTTATTTTTTTTTTACTGTAGAACTGTTAAAGTAATATTTACAGTAGCGATTATTTGCTCTTTTTTTGTACTATAAAGGGCTCATTTTATTTTTTTTTTTTTTTTTTACCCAATTATGTTACTGGCCGAATAATCAAATCTGAAAATGGTAATCGATTAATTGTCGATTGATTAGTTTCAGCCCTAAAAAAAAAAGCAGCACATATTACACACATTATCACTTGTTAGGCACACACCCCCTTGATTACCCCGAGATGTTAACCCTTTCCCAGCCATTAGTACGGTGACAGTGTATAGTATTATCACTGCATTAGTGTCACTATTGATGTCGGTTAGTTCCCACCCAGTGTCAGATTGCCCGCCGCACTAGCACAGTCCCACTATAAGTCGCTGATCACTGCCATTACTAGTACAAAAAAATGGATAGGTGTGGGTAGATCGCCAATAACTTTAAGCACCACATCCCATAAACATGAAAGAAAAAAGGTCCCACATACTCTCCTTTTGCTCCTTCTAGTATAAAAAAATATAAAAAATTCCAGTGTATATATAGTATAGTTTGTAGACTGTATAACTTTCACACAAACCAAGGTATTGGAATTTCCTTTGCCAAAGACATGTAGCAGAATAGGTATGGACAGAGAGGTTTTGATGGGATTTTTAAGGGAGCCAGCAGGCAATGAATACAAGTGATAAAGTATATATAATAACAGTAATTTTATTATCACATACAACACATAATTAAAAGGTTTGTTATGCTTTAGGTAAACATATACATGGGAATATCTTGTCTTCAAAAATACTTAATGAAAAGAATGAGTAATGAAAAAAAGTCACACAAACGGGGATAGCATGAAAATAATTATATGCTCGCAGTATAAGCTGTTGAAATGCAGATAAGACAAGGATGCCCGAGTCCTGCTGTTTGTGTCAATGTAGGCAGCAGCAGGACTTGGGAGCGCGTCCCCACGAGTGCCCCCAGGGAATGCGGGTCTCCGAGGAGGCACTCCAGAAGAGGAGCCAGGAGCGCCGCTGGGGGACCCTAGAAGAGGAGTATCGGGGTCCCTCTGTGCAAAACCTTTGCACAGAGTAGGTAAGTATTGACATGTTATTTTTTTTGTGTTTGTTATTTAAAACAAAAAAAACCCCGAACCTTTACAACCCCTTTAACCACTTCAATACCACGGACATCATATGACGTCCTGGGCTTTGAGCAGGTATATCTGAATGATGCCTGTAGTTACAGACATCATTCAGATATTGCCAGTTTCAGCCGGCGAATCTCTACACCATAGGAACGATCATAGCGGCCGTTCCGCCGCTTGATCGTTCCTATGGGAGGCGAGAGGGGACGTCCCCCCCCCCCCCTCCCGCCACCCTCCGGTGCTTGCTCCTACTCACCGTTACGATCGGTGAGGCGGAGAGTGGATCCGCTGGCTCCGGATGTAGATCATAGAGATTTCCGGCGGACCAGATGGTAGTCTCTATAATTGTCGGAGGCCGGGCGCGATGTTATGACGTCACGCCCGGCCTCTCTATTCAAAAAAACGGCGCCGCTTCGGCTGGGAAGCTGCGATCGTTTTTTTTTTTTTTTTTATTTCAGGCTTCCCAGCCTAGTGGTGAGATAGGGGGTCTTATTGACCCCCTATCTCACTATTAAGAGCACCTGACATGTCATATTGCTATTACAAGGGATGTTTTCATTCCTTGTAATAGGAATAAAAGTGATCAATTTTTTTTTTTTCAAAAAAGTGTCAAAATAAAAAAAATTAAATATAATTAACAATTAAAAAAAAAAAAAAAAATTTTTAAAGCGCCGCTGTCCCCGTGTGCTCGCACGCAGAAGCGAACGCATACGTAAGTCCCGCCCACATATAAAAACTGTGTTCAAACCATACATGTGAGGTATCGCCGCGAACGTTGGAGCGAGAGCAATAATTTTGGCCCTAGACCTCCTCTGTAACTCAAAACATGTAACCAGTAAAAAAATTTCAAGCGTCGCCTATGGGGATTTTTAAGTACCGAACATTGGCGCCATTCCACGAGCGTGTGCAATTTTGAAGCGTAACATGTTAGGTATCTATTTACTCGGCGTAACTTCATCTTTCACAAAATGCAAAAACATTGGGCTAACTTTACTGTTTTTTACAGTTTTTTCCCCAAAAAAACGCGTTCGAAAAATTCCTGCGCAAATACTGTGTGAGATAAAAAGTTGCAACAACCGCCATTGTATTCTCTAGGGTCTTTGCTAAAAAAACATATATAATGTTTGTGGGTTCTATGTAATTTTCTAGCAAAAAAAATGATGATTTTTACATGTAGGAGCAAAGTGTCAGAATTGGCCCGGTATTGAAGTTTTTAAGGACATTGGATCTGGATAGTGGATTTGCAAAAGCAGGATAGCCCTGCCCCGCTACCCTTTACCCTGACTGACTTTGTTTTGATTGATGTGAATGATTATTTTCACACATTAAAAAGCCTGTGTACAGCGTACAGTTCTGTAAGCATATGCTGAAGTATAGAAGTCTACAGGCCCATTTGCAAGCTGTGCATGGAAAGCATAATGTTGCCATGTGTTCGGCAACATAAAACAAAACAAAAAGCTGCCTCCTGGGTCATGATTTCTGCAGTACTTAAAGGGGAGTTCTGCTTAAAGTCCTGCTCGTCTCCTCCTCCTCTCTGCGGTGCCGACATTGTAACTGTGGGCGCCTGGCTGTGGCTTCACAGCCAGGCACCCACTGTGCATGCGCGAGCCACGCGCCGTGACTGGCCGGGCAATCATCTGGGACCTGTGACGTGTCTAAGATGATTGCTGAGAGGAAGTGGGAGCTGGAACTCTCTAAAAAGAGGGTATCTGCTCCCCCCCCCCCCCCAAAAAAATGACATGCCAAATGTGGCATGTCAGGAGGTCACCTTCCCTTAAAGCGGAAGTTCCATTTTTGGGTTGAACGCCGCTTTAATGCATTTGTACAAACCTAAACATGTTTGACAATAGTAGAGTCATCATGTTATCAATAACTGTCCAGACAGGCTGGTTAGCAATGGATGGAACACAGAAAGCAATATTCCCAAGCTGGGCAGTGATGACTGCAGAACAGATCACTGTGCCTCCGAGATGTTTCTGTACTACTGGCACACCTTCCACAGGACTGTACTTAGAATCTATGCGAAATGTCCCTTGTGCTGCTGGCTGCAGTTTCAGTTGGAAATCTCTCCTCTGTTCACTAGAGCTGCACAATTAATCGTCAAGAATCTTTATCGTGATTTAATCGTCAAGAATCGTTATCGCGATCTTGACTAAAGTGTTTCACAATTCTTTCTATGCAAAGAATTCTCTCTGCTCTTCTGAAGACACAGCGATCAAAAAGGAAGAGAAAAACAGGGTGAAACAAAACATTCTTTATCAGTTGAACTCAAGTATAAACATTGTAACAATTTGTCAAAGGAATAGACTTCCTGTGTAAGTGAAAAAAGTTTAACCACTTAAACACTAAACCTTTTTCTGACATTTGTTGGTTTCAAGTTAAAATCATTTTTTTTGGTAGAAAATTACTTAGAACCCCCAAACATATATATTTTTTTGTAGACACCCTAGAGAATAAAATGGTGGTTGTTGCAATATTTTATGTCACACTGTATTTGCGCAGCGGTCTTTCAAATGCAATTTTTTTGGAAAAATTACTTTAATGAATTAAAAAAAAAAAATCCAACCAGTAAAGTTAGCCCATTTTTTTTTTTTTGTATAATGTGAAAGATTTTACGTGAGAATCGTAAGAGAATCTTGATCATTTTATTCAAAGCAAAAAAAAATCATGATTCTCATTTTGGCCAGAATCGTGCAGCTCTACTGTTCACTACATACCACCGCATCTGTTATCTTCTTGTGGTGTGGGGGTTAATTCAGAGTGCCAACTATGCCTGCCCTTTCTTCCCACCTCCTCCATTCATAGAAGCTGTAATATGGCTTCCAGCAAATAATAAAAATGGAGCAAAGGCTAATGAATATAAGATCCTCCTCCTCCATTCATAGATTGTTATTCATTCATGGAAGCTATAGTTAGCACTCTCCTATTAACCCATGCAGCACCCAAAAATTATGGCTGTGGGTGGAGGGGTTGAGCTTGGGATCAGATGGCAGAAGATTTTCACTAAGGCTTAATGCACACTAGAAAGCTAAAAACTGCTTTAGAAATGCTGGACAAAAAATGCTAATGTTTTAGTGCTGGCATTTAGCAGTGTTTAGACTAGTGGGTACGCTACGTTTAGTAGCTTCAGCGTTAAGGCGTCCTTAACAACCAGTAAATAGCTGATGGATAAGGAGCGGGCAAGGAAGCAGGGCGCCGCATCCTTAAAACGGTTGAGTCATCAGCTGTCAGCGGGGTTCCCTGCTGCCATTTGAACGTAGAGACAAAAAAATTCCATCAATAAAAGAAATGTAAGGAGAATGGTGTAGCCCCCCCCCCCCCAATCCATACAAGATTTTAAGGGGAACCCCATGCCAAAAAACATGGTGTGGGGCACCCAGAAATCCATACCAGACCCTTAGGTCATGGCCTGGAAAGGGGGGAGGGACAAGGGAGCGCCCCCCCACTTCCTGAACCCTACCAGGCCACATGCCCCTATGTTGAGGGCATGTGGCCTGGTATGGTTCGGGGTGGGGGGGACACAAGGGCTTCTTCGCCACAACCCTGGCTGGTGGTCTGTGGGCGGGTGACTTATCGAAATCTGGAACAAGGGAGCCCCCTGATCCGCCCCCCCCCCATGTGAATGAATATGGGGTACATACATAATACCCATACTCATTCACCATAAGAGTGTAAGAAGTAAATAAAAACACAACACAAGTTTTTGCGTTTTCTGCGTTTTCTAGTATCTTGTGATAGTTGCTGCATCTTTGGGGTGGTTTTCAAGTCAGTGAATGTTGCAGTGCATCACACCTAACACATGGACATCTGAACAGGTTTTTTTTTTAGATCATTTTTATTATTTACATCAACCATTTAGTAGAGATTTAGTAGTAGAGATCAGGCTAATAGCGTTAATGCCAATGTTTATTCATCATTTTCATGAATATTTTTCTTTTATTTCAGCTTTGCACTTGTGGAATATTTGTAACCTGCACCTGTTTTGAGATTCCAAAATAATGTATTATCATTTGTATATTTTGTGTGGGCAGATCGATATCTAGGCGAAGCATGATTACTTCATTGTACTCTGCCAATTGGCCAACTTTCAATTTATGGAATTTACATTTTTGCAAATATAATTTTTTTTTCCCTAAAAAATGTTTGACAAAAATACGTAAGGTATATTGATGCACAGTTCTAACAAGGCATGTTATACATGCAAAGGTTTGTAATTTCATAAAGTAAAATAAATATCAAGATTTTTTTTCTCCAAAGAACAAAATCCAACAATGAAACTGCGCATTAATATGTAGAATACTATTTTTCCTTTAAAAAATAGAATGTTTATTCAGCGGCTTAGTGACAGCTTTTTTTTTTTTTTTCCTAACTTTATTCCAATAGAATGTTAACAGCTTTGGCAAGTAAATAAATAAGCCTCTCTAATAGTTATGTTTGTTACAGTAGTTGACCAAAATGTGTGAATTAATAATGCAAGTCTTTCTCCTAATTATATTTCTACAGTATCTGGCGTGGCCCCAATGTGAATTGTGTTGATAGCTCAGGATACACTCCTTTACATCACGCCTCTCTTAATGGACACAAGTAAGTGCTTGAAATTTCCACATTACTACAAATCACATATAATGAAAGTGCTAGCGCCTAAAAGGAAACCTTACCTCAAGCGTTTTGAGACGATTAGGAGCTTTGAATATTATTATCTTAGGTTTTCTTGGTGGTAAGCTTTTAAATGGGGAAAATGGTAGTGTTTTGGGACAGGCTTTCCAACCTGATCGATCAGCTGTTCCTTTTAAGGCTACATTCACACTAGCGATTAGTGCCGGTGCGAATAGTAGCAGCAGGAATCGGAGGTTCCTTCTGCGACTAGGTGCAGCTGCCGGCTCCATTCACCAGAATGACAGGTTTACAATGGCCACAGCTATTTGTGGCTGACTGCACAGCCAGTGATTAGCTGTAGTGATCGCTGCTGGATGCACTATGTGTGCATCCAGCAGCAATCACTGCAGGTAATCGCTGGCTGTGAAGAGCTGCAAACCGCCGGCGACTTGTCATAGTGAACAGCGCCAGTGACTACACCTACCCGCTGAGAGCCGCAACAGGAACTAGCGCTTCAGTTCACATTGGCCTTACCTGCTGATGTGAATGTAGCCTAATCCCGCAATAGGGATAAAACTTTTTTGTGGAAGGGAGTTTAACAAGACTTGTGGCCACTCATTAAAATTAGAAGAAAAGAGGTTTAACCTTAAACTACGTAGAGGGTTCTTTACTGTAAGAGTGGAAAGGATGTGGAATTCCCTTCCACAGGCGGTGGTCCCTGCAGGGAGCATCGATAGTTTCAAGAAACTATTAGGCACCTGAACGACCGCAACATACAGTAATATACAATGTAATACTGACATATAATCACACACATAGGTTGGACTTGTGTCTTTTTTCAACCTCACCTATTATGTCACTACGTAACTAACCGTATATTGGCTCTATAAACAACTACAGACATGGGTTTGCCAGCTGACCTGACTGAAAACAGCAAATTGTGTAATTGTCATCAAATAGCTAGTCCTTAAAGCTGGTTGCAGATGTTATAGGGTGCGTTCACACTACCCCGCTGCACTTTGGCCACAGTGCGGGAGCAGCGGGGTGTGCCTGCGTTTTTTGTGATGGTTAGCTGCGCATTTTCATGTGCTTTTAGAAAATGCACATACACTGAAAGATGTAATAGAAATCTATAGGAAAGCAAAGTTAACCCACATGAAAACCACAGGTACACTGCACTGCGGCCAAAGCGCAGTGGATCAGTGTGAAGCTGCCCCTAGTCTGATTGGACAGATACTTTTATTTGTATATAACGCATGCATGTGTATTGCAAGAGGATATTTAACGCCAAACTACATTCTGCAAATACCTGCCTCCATACCAGCGATACGATCATTGCATCCCTTGCCAGGTTCTGATATATTCTTCCCTGGCTTCTTCCGAGTGCCTGTCGTCATCCGTCATTTAACCTAACATACAAGGCACCATGCCGTGAATGTCTCAGTGAAAGGCCACGCCTAAATCAACCATTTTTTTTTTTTTTTTTTCCCTCCATTTCAAAAACATTAGGCAGTGACCATACAGTGAGGGGGAAAAGGATTTGATCCCCTGCTGATTTTGGATGTTTGCTGTGACAAAGAAATTATCAGTCTATAATTTTAATGGTAGGTTTATTTTAACCGTGAGAGACAGAATAACAACAAAAATATAAAAAAAAAAAAAAAAGGCATTTTCAAAAAAGTTATAAATTGATTTGCATTTTAATGAGTGAAATAAGTATTTATCCCCTATCAATCAGCAAGATTTCTGGCTCCCAGGTGTCTTCTATAAAGGCAACGAGCTGAGATTAGGAGCACTCTCTTATTATACACATAGGTTGGACTTGATGCACTTATCTTTTTTTAACCTCACCAACTATGTAAAGGGAGTGCTCCTAATCTGAGCTTGTTACCTGTATAAAAGACACCTGTCTGCAGAAGCAATCAATTAGATTCCAATCTCTCCACCATGGCTAAGACCAAAAAGCTGCCCAAGGATGTTGGGGACAAGATTGTAGACCTACACAAGACTGGAATGGGCTTCAAGACCAAGCAGCTTGGTTCAAGGGTGACAACAGTTGGTGCGATTATTTGCAAATGGAAGAAACACAAAATAACTGTCAATCTCCCTCGGTCTGGGGCTCCATGCAAGATCTCGCCTCATGGAGTTTCAGTAATTATGAGAGCGGTGAGGAATCAGCCCAGAACTACACGGGAGGATCTTGTCAAAGATCTCAAGGCAGCTGGGACCATAGTAGCCAAGAAAGCAATTGATAACACACTACGCTGTGAAGGACTGAAATCCTGCAGCGCTCGCAAAGCCCCCCTGTCTGAAGTTTGCTAATGAACATCTGAATGATTGAGAGGAGAACTGGGTGAAAGTGTTGTGGTCAGATGAGACCAAAATCGAGCTCTTTGGCATCAACTCAACTTGCTGTGGAGGAGGAATGCTGCCTATGATGCCAAGAACACCATCCCCACCGTCAAACATGGAGGTGGAAACATTATGCTTTGGGGTGCTTTTCTGCTAAGGGGACAGGACAACCTAACCTGATCAAAGGGACGATGGACGGGACCATGTACCATCAAATCTTGGGTGAGAACCTCCTTCCCTCAGCTAGGGCATTGAAAATGGGACATGGGTGTTTATTCCAGCATGACAATGACCCAAAACACACGGCCAACGCAACAAAGGAGTGGCTCACGAAGAAACGCATTAAGGTCCTGGAGTGGCCTAGCCAGTCTTCAGACCTTAATCCCAAAGAAATATGTGAAGTGAGCTGAAGGTTTGAGTTACCAAACATCAGCCTCAAAACCTTAATGACTTGAAGAGGATCTGCAAAGAGGAGTTGGACAAAATCCCTCCTGAGATGTGTGCAAACCTGGTGGCCAACTAGAAGAAACGTCTGACCTCTGTGATTGCCAACAATGGTTTTGCCACCAAATACTAAGTCATGTTTTGCAAAGGGGTCAAATACTTATTTCACTCATTAAAATGCAAATCAATTTATAACTTTTTCGAAATGTGTTTTTTCTGGATTTTATTTTGTTCTGTCTCACTGTTAAAATAAACCTACCATTAAAATTATAAACTGATCATTTCTTTGTCAGTGGGCAAACGTACAAAATCAGCAGGGGATCAAATACTTTTTTCCCCTCACTGTATGTGTTATAATAAAACCAAGAAAAGACATGCACATAACAGTGATGATCCTCTTTTTTTGAACGTTCCATGCTAAGTGTCGTATTCTCTCACTTTTACACCACCACTGTTTTCCCTTCTCACACCAACCTGTATGGAAGCGATGGGATCCACAGGCATGGCCACACCAGGCTTTTTGGGAAGTGGTGCTCAGCTCAGAGTATAGGCATCAGTAATAAATCCCCTTTCATTGTTGTCATTGGCAGCAATAATAACATTTAGCTTTGGTTTCAGTGGCAGCATCAATAACGCATACATTGGTCTTAGTGACAGCAATAAAAAACCCTCTCTACTGTTATGAGTGACATTGACAGCAGTAATAAACACCCCTCCACTGATGTCAGTGACAGTAGTATCGAAAACAACCCCTCTCCCTCACTGACTTGGCTGCCACTTTCCCACTATTCCAGTGACTCTGGCACTGCAGCTGGCTGTCAACTTTACACCATTTATGTGACACTGGCACCACAATTGACTGCCGCCTACCTTTCCTCCACCTTTTTGGTGACACTGACATTGTACATAGATGCTGCCAGCTAAGTGACCCATTTTACTTGGTTAGTGCTGATCTGCCTAGACCTTTCACTTCTCCTGTACCACAATACCTTTCTCCAGGCATGTCCCACTGTAGGTTGCCCTCACTGCCCAAGCTCTCACTTTGCTGCATCAATTACTCTCACATAGTCTGATCAGAAAGAGTCAAGAGTGGCTGTGCTTCAAATTGTCCAGGTTCTCTGCAGAAGCCATGGTCAGGAAAACCTGTAGCTGCCCAGAGGACATTTCCTAGAGACCCCCAGCTACCACTATCCTCTGTAAGTGCCTCGTCTGCCCCAGAGAACACTGAGAGTTGTATTCTTTCTGGAGTCCACAGCAAGCATGCACAGTAAAGGGCACAAAACCAGTTGGACAGTCAGGGACGTGTGGTAGCATAGGATAAGGAATAGGGTGGAGAGCACTCTGCATCAGGGTTGTTCAACTCTAGAGCAGTCAGCTGGACAGCTCTGATCTAAACACTCCAATTAATTAAAGTGTTATCAAGTAGGCCCTCACCTATCTGATAACTGCTAACCGATCGAAAGGAGATTTGTGCATCAGATTGTGACCTGTGCCCAGCTTTTGTCTCTTGTTCGTTTCAGACTTATATTTATTGTTGCAAAGTTAGTGAGATGTACAGTATATATCTCAATGGTAAGTACCAGACTGACTGACATGAGTTTCTGTATGATATTTGTATGTTGTACATCGCCTAATGCTGTGACAAATTCTATTCCATCAGGGATGTTGTGGAAGTCCTTTTGAGGAATGAGGCTGTGACAAACATTGCAGACTGTAAAGGTTGTTTTCCTCTGCATCTAGCAGCATGGAAGGGAGATTCTCAAATTGTACGACTTCTCATTCATCATGGACCTTCCCATGCAAAAGTCAATGAACAAGTATGTTGAAATGTCTTCCTCCTTTCTTTTAATACCACTATTTGTTTTTCTCTCCCAGTGCAAATGTATTCAGGGATGTAAGCATGTTCATATTTGTTAATTACAATTTTCTCTGTTTTATTCTCTTAAAGTATAACTAAATGCAAAAAATTTTTTTTGTGGGGGGGGGGGGGGTCATGGGTTAGAACCGCTTTCAGGTTTATATTGCTTTCTGTGTCCCATTTGGAGGATTTACTCTTTGTCCTGATCACGAGTTTCACCACATATGAAAGTGAGAGTAAATCCAAAATTTTGTATTGCCACCAGAGCAGGAATAGAGGGGAAATCTTCCAACTGGGGACCCTTGTTCCTCTGACGGATGTCTAGGAGGGGATTTCCCTCACATTGGAAAGATGTCTTCTTACTTCCTGTTGAGTCTGCAGTACATAAAGTGATAGCAAAAAAGCACAGTAGTTACAATCCTCCCCCCAACCTATCAATGAAGAAATAAAATATCTGGGTTTACATGTATTTTTAAAGTGGTTGTAAACCCCATTCATGAAATTTGACCTAGGCACACAAATAGTAGCGTTTATCTCTCTCTCTCTCTCTCTCTCTCTCTCTCTCTCTCTCTCTCTCTCTCTCTCTCTCTCTCTCTCTCTCTCTCTCTCTCTCTCTCTCTCTCTCTCTCTCTCTCTCTCTCTCTCTCTCTCTCTCTCCAAAGCTCTTAGTGCCATGTCTTTTTGCTGCTCCTTTCCTCTGTTATCAGCAGAGTCGCTTCTGACAAATTCTCTAACACACGAGATAACAGCAGCTGAAAATTTGAGTCGGAGAGGGAGCTTAGAGGTAGATAAGCAGGGAGCTTGTCTATGCAGGCTACAGCTCTGCATGTTCCTTTGTTTCTCTGCCTGTGTGAAGGGGGATGTGTGCCTTTTTATCCAATCGGCTCTCTCACAGTGTAAGCCTAGACTCCTCACCCACTGCTGAGAGAGAGAGATTTCTAACACAATCTGCACTTTTCAGTGCAGAAGGGGAAAGACAGCAGATATACCAGTAAAACTTATGTAGGGAGATTTGTTTCATTTCTGTGTATCATCTGAGGCTATTCACTTCATTGGGTATAGGAGAGGGTTTGCAACCATTTTAAAACTGAACTACAGCCATACTTTCAGTCTTGCACTATTTTACATGCTCCTCTACTATACTGAAATTGCTTACTCTGATTCCACTGTACACTGTGAGCATTTCATTGTGTGCATTACAAGCTGAAACAAGCCGGATAGAGCTAGTCTCTGCTGTAAATGCAGCTTGCCTAAGAATGCAAACTCCAGACTGACATCCTCCCTTCATAACTCCTACCAGGAACCACCCCACTGCTTACATCTGGGTTAAGGGCTCTTGAACGGTGTACAGAGGCTGGGTTCTTTGATGTTTTACAGAAAGCTATGTGCAGACCCCTGCCAGTGCCTTCTACCAGCGCCATGATTTGTCTGTAATGCATAGAGAAGCACAGAAAACCAATGATCACATTACCAGTTATGTAGTAAAAGCAAGTTTTATTTAAAAGTTTCATTAGCATGTTAATGAGGGAGACTGAGAAAAGAACAATATAAGCCGACTAAATGTGAGTTCTAATGCTTTGTTGTAGATTAATATTCTTAAATTCTGCACCTTGCATACCATCTTCACTTAGATACCTTTTGTGTTTTTAAAGGCTAAGTTCACCTTTATATAGAAAGTAAGAAATGCACATATTTGTGCAGGAAAAAAAATGTACATTCATTTTTTTTCCTGGAGGAGCCTGGAAAGCATTGGACCCACGATCAGTAGATCATGAGTACAATGTGGGCTCCTGCAGACATGATGTATTTTTGGCTTTCAGTCCGTACCTCTGTACGGGTTTTAGTTTGAAAGCCGGAGGACTTGTGAATGAACTACAAGAGTGCTCATTGAAACTACAAGTCTTTCTGCTAGGGATCTGTGAATAAAAGACGCAGCTGTGTGGGTGGAGTCCCACAAAGCGGTGCGTTTTTTAAAAAGTGGCAGTGGGTGCGGGTAGAGAATCCCTGTCTGCTGTCACAGGGAGGGATGTATAGGGGGAAGGAGGACTGCAGCTGGAATATGGTGGTACATGTAACACATTCCAAAGGTGAACTTAGCCTTTAACATTAAGGACTTTTTCAGAAAATTTTGAAAACTTGTTTGTGTAGATTCTGTTTTGCATACCTCAGATGTTGACATTTGATAAGGTTGCAGCAAAGGCTTCCTCCTGATGACTTTACAATGTGGATCTTATTTGTACAACGCTACACCATAGAAGGGTACAACATGTGCAACGATCTCCTATGTCAGTCCTTCCTACATGTCCTTTGATGTCAAATGGGAGACTGCATTTGCCTTTCTGCACCGCATACAAGCACTCCTTTGTGAAATGTTTGCCTTGAATTCCACCGTTCCCCCTAACTGCCATTTTGTGAAGCCATTCTGGACAGTGAAAATTGTAAGCTGGAAGCATTTTGCAATCTTTATATGGCTCAGATTCCCTCTCAGTTGCTTAGTTTGGCCCATGGTTGTTGAGTAACAGCTGAAAGTTTGGAATGTCAAAGATTTTATTAGGTTCTGTAATTGTTGACAGGTGACAACTACTAACTAATGGGACCTTGTAAAAGCAGTGTTTATTACTTGTGAAAGGGCGTCTACATTTTTGCACATGGTAGAAATATTTGTTCCTTTTTTTGTTTTAAAGTTGATGAAAATAAATGTAACCGTAAAGTAATATTTGCAAATATGATGTGTTTTTTTTTTACATGTTAGTACATTTTGTAAGTGGAAAGTAGTAATATGGCCAGGAGTGCCCAGACTTTAGTGAACAACGTGCATTTATTATTTTTTCAGACTGGAGCCTGCAAAGCATTGCACCCTCGATCAGCGGATCGCGGGTGCAGTGTCGGGCTCTTGCAGACATTGCTGACAGCTCTCTGCTTGTACATCCGCAGGAAGTGTCGGTGAACTATAGGGCGTTGACCAGCGTGCTCATAGATATTAGAGAACTACAAGGCATTTTCCACAGTGGCAGACGGGACTTGTTGTTTATTCACAGCTCTCTGACCGCACAGCTGGGCTGTTTTTAAAATGTGGCAAAGACTGCGGGGGAGAGGAACCCCCGCTCGCTTTCACAGGAAGGATAAACCCTAAATACTGGTGTAACTTGTTCAGAAGGTGAACTTGGGGTTTAAACCTAATGCAGAACAATTTCCTGTAACAGATGATGGAAACCCCAACAAGGAAAAATGCTCTGTTGGATCTATTAATTTCAAACAATATGGAGCTTATTACAGATGTGTGGGTTAGACACAACTTGGGTAGTAGTGATCATGGTGTAATCACATTTCCCATAAGTTACAGGAAAGAGAAGCATGTTGGTATGACAAACTCTAAATGAAAAAAAAAAAAGTTAACCTCAATAAGCTGAGGTCCTTAATGCCTGACACTCACTGGTACCGTATATTTGCAACAAAAAGCACACAAGGCAAGTCAGAGTGTTTTTAAAGATGAATTAAACAAGTGCATTAGTCATTGTATTAAACTGGGTAATAGGCATAAAGGAAACAAATTAAAACTTGGCTAAATTCTAGTGTTAAAGCGGAGTTCCGCACAAAAATGGAACTTCCGCTTTTCGGAACCCTCCCCCCCTCCGGTGTCACATTTGGCACCTTTCAGGGGGGAGGGGGGTGCAGATACCTGTCTAAGACAGGTATTTGCACCCACTTCCGGCATAGACTCCCATGGGAGTCTACGCCTATTCCCGTCCCCACCGCGCTGTCTCCTGGGAACACACAGCTCCCAGGAGAGAGCGGGGACCACTCGGGACGCGCAGCGTGACTCGCGCATGCGCAGTAGGGAACCGGGAAGTGAAGCCGCAACGCTTCACTTCCTGATTCCCTCACCTAGGATGGCGGCGGCAGCTGCCGAGAACCGAGCGGGTTCTCGGCGTCCCCTGCCGACATCGCTGGACCCTGGGACAGGTAAGTGGCCATGTATTAAAAGTCAGCAGCTGCAGTATTTGTAGCTGCTGGCTTTTAATATTTTTTTTTTTTGGCGGTGTGGGTGAACCCCCGCTTTAAAATAAAGTGAGTGAGTAAAAACAGGCTTATAAAAAATACAAAGTAGAAGGCACACCCTCAGCATTCCAGATTTAGAAGGAATGCAAGGGAGCAATGAGGATGGCTGAAAAAGAATACGGGAAACACATTGCTACAAGTAAAAAAAATGCAATGTTTTTACAAATATATTGGTAGTAAAATGATTTAAACAACATAACAGCCCCATAACAGATGAGCTTTGTCTTCATATAAAAACAGTCCAGCCAGGATAAGACCTCTAACTTTTCCGTGAGCTCTCAGGTTGCTGCTGATCCTCCCCAAGAGTACTGCCTGCATTGTGACATCACAGCCCTGCCTACTGACGTGTTGCATCCAATAGGACTTTCTCAAAGAGCAGGCGGGACTCCCGGGAGGATCGACAGCAGCTGGGGAGTTGACAAGAGGGATGTGTCTTATCCTTGCTGGACTGTTTTTCTGTTAAGCCAATCTCTATCTGCTACAATGTGTAAAGGCTGTCTATTGGCTATGGAATCTGCCTGCTGCCAGTCACAAGGGGAGCGGAGCTGATGGGGAACGAGTGTCCCCAGGCGCCAGAAATCCTCATCAGGCGCCATCCACACAACTACAAAATTCCTCAGTCACTGCGCCGTCTGTTTGGTAGCTGTAGTGGCAGGGAGGGAGTTCAGCTGCTGGTATCAGCATGACAAATGTTGTTGCTTCCCCCAAATTGTATGTGTTTCCAACAGGTACATTGATTTGGGGCAGGCAGTGACATTTGTTGTATGGAGGCACAACACAATTCTAAAATGTGTCCTAGACACTCTTTATGAATTCCCCAGATTTTCTATAAACTAGGCTCGAAGGTTGCTTTTCTAGCTTCGGTATTTTTAATACTGGAATTACCAGAGGTATTTTCTGTAAATTCTTTCGAGATGTAACTGACATTCTTTTGTATTTTCGTTTCCTTTCATTGACTTGGGTGCTTGTCAGACTGACCTCATCCAGTTACTGTGCAGACTGAGTAGAGGCGAAATCATGATATAACAAGTTCTGACGTGACTTGATTTCCCAACAGCATGCATGTTATCAAGGTTTAGACAACAGTACAGTGCTGTTGTCTACATAGCAATGTAAGACGCAGCTGAAACTGGCCACCCTGTAAACCTGGTACACTGTTACTAGGATTGCCATTTCTCAGTATAATATAGAAAAGGCCATACAAGAAAATAGTAGTGTATTTATGCTGTTTTTTTGCCTTTCTATTCATTTTAGGAACTAATTGAGGATTTGGTTCCCACAGGCGCTTTACTACAGTCCGTTTTGCTGGCAAAGATATGTCCCTTCCTTTCTTCTGTATACAATCAAAGAGGTGAACAGAGCTGATCTGCAGACATAAATAGGACCCTCAGAGGCAAAGTAAAAACTTGTTATTATTACAAAAATAATAAAATGTTAACCAAGGCATACAGCAGTCAATTGATCATTATGCAGAGACTTGGATTAAAAAACTGACAGTACCTGGAGGTTGGAGCCGCATGGATGACACAGGGGCTTGGGGAAACTCAGCACAAAGCCGTTGCTCAAAGAACACATGAGCACCGCTGGTGGGGGGGCCCATCCAGGACTGTAAGGCCAGGGGTCCGATGACGGGGGAACCAAACTGCAGGCACAGGAATTGTTGGGGCCAGTATACAGCGGCCGCTCGCACTGTGTACGAAGCCCGGAAGTGATGATAACCTGAAGAAGGGGCGTGTCCCAGAAACATGTATTGTCTCCGGTTGGCGATGTGTGACTCTTTTCTCCCTTGGTATGGGCAGTTCCTAATTGGCCCAGCAGCAGGGTTTGCCCATACTCTTCGGATTCCCTTGGCTGGCTTCCGCCAGGCTGTCACAACACATCCGGGCTTCGTACACAGTGCGAGCGCCCGCTGTATACTGGCCCCAACAGTTCCTGTGCCTGCAGTTGGGTTCCCCCTTCATCGGACCCCTGGCCTTACGGTCCTGGACGGGCCCCCCACCAGCGGTGCTCATGTGTTCTTTGTCCAGCGGCTTTGTGCTGGGTTTCCCTAAGCCCCTGTGTCATCCATGCGTCTCCAGCCTCCACTGTCAGTTTTTTAATCAAAGTCTCTGCGTGACCATCAATTGACTGCTGTATGCCTTGGTGAACATTTGTATTATTTTTTTTTTAACAATAATAAAAAGTTTGTACCTTGCCTCTGAGGGTCCTATTTATGTCTGCTGACCAGCGCTGTTCGCCCACACACTTTGATTATATCTTCTGTCCTCATTTGTCTGTGAGTTTTGGACAGCAGCGGCTACAGCTACATTTCATTTTCCTTTTTGACTTTTCACTTGGCCTCTGGACTGTGCGCCTGGATTTTTGTTTTTAGCCCTTCCTTTCTTGCCTACTCACTAGGTTAGGGCTCTGCTGGAATCAGAACCTTATTAATCCCTCTGTAATACTACATACATTTTTAGTAGTAGAATTAGAATTCAGCTTGAGGAGTATGGGCGTAGGTCTGACGAAGGAGCCACACATGCTCCGAAGCGCGACCGCTCCCTTCTCTACACTGACACCATCAGCCTTGTGTGTCCCACAGTGAATACAGGCTACCCTGCTGCCTCCTCTTTCCAACACGCATGAGAACGCTTTACAGCTGCTGGACGGCTCTACACTGCTCTCTACCACCATGCTGAGGATGGACACATGCCACAGATGAGGACTCCTGATTTTATCATGTCTTTTAACACTCAACAATCTTGTAAGTGCTTTTAACTCTTTGTGCACTTGATTAAATTTTGCATACTGCACTTAGAGGCCTTTCTTTTTTATATTTTCAGAGTTGCTACTCCTCTAAGTGCTGCCAGAAGTGCCACCTCATCACTATCATCCCTCTGACCAGCTACCCACCTCCACAAGAGTGCCCTTATCTCCTCTCTGGCTTTGGATTGCCTATTGTCTCAAGGGGTGATCATAGAGGTGGCTCCAGAGGAGCAAGGCTCTGGTTTTTATTCAAACCTCTTTACAGTCCCAAAGCCAAACTGAGATGTCAGGCCCATTATAGATCTAAAGGACTTAAATCAGTTCTTAAACATTCGCTCATTCCGCATGGAGTCTATACGCTCAGTGGTCTCCACCCTTCAGGTGGGAGAATTCCTGGCATCAGTAGACATCAAAGATGCATATCTACATGTGCTAATTTTTCCTGCTCACCAGAAGTTCTTAAGGTTTGCGGTAGAGCAACGCCACTTCCAATTTGTGACCCTCCCTTTTTGGTCAAACTCCGCTCCTGGCAAAATTAAGGGATCGGGGCATTGCAGTAACAGCTTATCTAGACGATCTACTACTGGTAGAACAGTCCATGGCACACTTGAAGCACAATGTGCTTAGCACAGTAAATACTTGGAGTATCTAGGCTGGGTCCTCAACCTGGAAAAATCACTATTACAGCCCCTAAGAAGGCTAGAATATTTGGGCATGGTCATAGACACAGTCCAAAGCAGGGTATTCTTGCCCAAGGCAAAAGCCAAAACCGTAAAGGATTTGGTCCGACTAATCGAGGCCAGGAAAAATCCTTCCATTTGTCTCTGTATGATCTTATTGGGGAGGATGGTAGCCTCATTCAAAGCTGTTCCTTACACCCAGTTCCACTTGAGGCCTTTGCAGAACAGCATTCTGTCTGCCTGACAGTTCAAGCCTTGGATCTTCCAATGCACCTGTTACCATCAGTGCGCCAGAGCTTCAATTGGTGATTACTAGACAAGAATCTACAGAAGGGAAACTCCTTTTCAATTTTTTGGAAAGTCATAACTACAGATGCCAGCCTCTCGGGCTGGGAGCAGTTCTGGAAGAAGCTTCGATCCAAGGCAAATGGTCCAGAAACGAAGGGTCTCTACCCATCAACATTCTGGAACTTCGGGCATCCATCTGGCCCTGAAGACCTGGACAGACAGGCTACAAGGCTGTCCTGTCCGAGTTCAGTCCGACAATGCCACAACAGTGGTCTATATCAATCACCAAGGGGGCACCAGGAGTCTGAATGTCCAGAGGGAGGTGAATCACGTTCTCACTTGGGCAGAGAAACATGTTCCTTGTCTCTTGGTAGTCTTTTTTTCCAGGGGGTGGAAAATTGGAAAGCGGACTTTTTAAGCCACCAGCAACTGGACCCGGGAGAATGGTCGTTGCACCCCGCCATGTGTCAAGCAATATGTCAGAGATGGGGTACCCCGGATGTAGACCTACTAGCCCCCAGGTTCAACAACAAACTGGACGTCTTTGTATCAAGAACAAAGGACCCGCTAGCACAAGGTTCAGATGCCTTGATAATTCCGTGGGATCAGTTTTTTCTCTGATCTATGCATTCCCTCCAGTTCCACTTCTTGCTCGGTTACTTTGCAGGGTCAAGTCAGAAGGGAAGAAGGTAATCCTAGTAGCCCCGGCCTGGCCCTGGAGGTCCTGAGGATGGTAGTCAGAAGGCCATGGGTGCTCCCACTGTGACCAGACCTGCTCTTGCAAGGGCCAATATTCCATCCATCCTTACAAAGTCTGAATTTGACGGTTTGGTTGTTGAGACTCACGTCCTAAAAAGCGTGGGCTCTCGGGTCCAGTCCTAACCACTCTGGTTAATGCCAGGAAGCCGGCCTCCAGGCTCCTCTATTAGGCCCCTTTCACACGATCGGACCATTAAGGTCCGCCTGTCAGTTTTGACGGCGGACCTGAACGGGCACTCCATGTTAGTCTATGGAGCGTCGGATCCGCTAAAAGCAGACAGATGGCTCTACGTCCAGGTCCGTCGCGATCGGATCGGGTGAGATCTGATGAAAACGGACACGCTGTCCGTTTTCGTCCGATCCCTCCATAGGCGGCAGCGGCGCCTGGCAAGCCCCTCCCCGCTCAGTGAGCAGAGAGGGACCTGTCATCCACTGGCTCAGCGGAGATCAACGGACTGATCTCCTGCTCAGCCGGCGGACCGAGGCGGGCTCCGTGGAAACTGAGTCTGCCTCGTGTGAAAGGGGGCTTATAGAATCTGGAAGGCATATGTCTCCTGGTGTGAGTCCAAAGGATAGCATCCTAGAAGGTATGCTATTGGTAGAATTCTTGCTTTTCTTCAATTAGAAGTAGAGATGAAGCTGGCTTTGAGCACTATCAAGGGTCAGATCTCAGCCTTGTCGGTAATTTTTCAGAAACCGCTTGCCTCTCATTCCCTAGTCTGGGCTTTTATTCAGGGGGCACTGCATTTAGGTCCACCAGTCAGGCCGCCCGTGTGCCTATGGGATTTGAATTTGGTTCTGTCTGTTTTGCAAAAAACAGCCTTTTGAACTATTATGTCATGCTTCTTTGTGTCTTTTGACCAAGCAGTTGGTTTTTCTTGTTGCCATATCCTCTGCCAGGAGGGTATCGGAATTAGCGGCTTTTTTATGTAAAGATCGCCGATCGCAGCGGTGAGTCGGTAGAAGCACCGGCGGGGGGTGGGACGTCCCCTCCCTCCACCCGTAAGAACGATCAAGTGGCTGACCCGCCACTATGATCGTTCTTATGGTGTAGGGAGTCGCTGGCTGAAAAACGGCAATATCTGCTTGCTAGATTTTACAATTCTTACATCGTGTTAGAATTTTTACTTCCTTATTCAGCAGTAGGAGTGTAGTCTTGGCTTACACTGTGTGACAGCTGATTGGAGGATAGGCACCCCCCCCCCCACGTAGGCAGACAAACAAAGATACTTTCAGAGCTGTGCTGTGATAAGGCAAGCTCTCTTCTAATCTATTTATAGCATCCTCCCCTGACACATATCGGGCTGCTTTTATCTCCCCTCTCAGGGAACTTGTCAGGTTATTATGCTGATAAGAGGCACAAAACCGCAGAAAGACATGGGACTTAGTGCTTTGGAGAGAGATAAGTAAACATTACAGATAGATGTGCCTAGGTCAAATTTAATGAATCGGGTTTACATCCACTTTAAGGCATTGCCATCATATGTGTATTAAAGTACCATGCTCCTCAAAACCTCGAAAGTAAGTCAGAGACAAATTTAGCGATGCAGTCAGGGGTCATGAAAAGTGCTTTGTAAGGGTTTTTTGAGCTAGTATGATGAATGAGCATTTTGCTGTAGCAACAAAGATTTTGTTCCAGTCGGCTTTTTCTAGGAATTCTGCCAGATCCCTCTCCCGTTTCTCCACGTATAGGAGATTCAATGAGCCCATAGTCTGTAAGGGTGGTGAATACTGTAGAAGTGAAACCAGGCCTGTAGGATGGGGATCTTTCAAGCAACAATTTTGCAAAAAGTTCAGCATTTCAGGCAAGCTGTACAGTGAATACTTGATTTTTCTTTGCTTTTACCTGCAGTTTTCATAAGTTGGCCACAGAGTCTCTTTAACAGAGACACTGACAGCAAAAAAATATCTGGCAGAGGTTCTACTCCACTCAGTCCTGTTATTGCTTTCTGTGTCTGTATTATGGAGAGATTCTGCTCACTTCCAGTGGTACAACAGCAGGTGAAGGAAAGCATCTCCAACAGGAACACACACAGTGATGCTTCATAATTAATGAGTGGAATGGCCTTTCTGCTGTAATTAAGTAATCATTCTCAGTTTAATATTAAGAAAAAAAAATACTGGAAATGGCAGTGAATCAATTATTAGATGGACATTTCTGGAGAAGTTCTGTGGCTTTGGCAGTCATTTTATGTATCGGGTGAGGTTGCATTTTTAGGAAGTAAAACTCGTTCAATAAGGATAATAGTCCTATAGAAAATTTACTGGGGGGTTGCTGCACATAAGAAACCCCCCCCCCCCCCCGAAGAGAAGGACGAGGAAATGTAGCTCATTGCAGAACCGTGTGTGGCTTGGCTGGTGGGGAGAACGTCCTTTTTAAAGTGACCCCAATGAAGATCCAATATGGATTAAAATTCTGCCTCTGTTTAAACCTAGCTAGAAAATATGTAGTAGGTGGACTTAATACACATATACTGTACTGTGTGTGTATAGATAGAGATATCTCCTATCTATCTCATCTATCTAATATTACTATATTATATGATGGTATGTGACCCCTGCTTGTTTATTGTTGTGACCTTTTCCCTTCCTTTATGGCTTACTATGACTGAGTAGTCTGACCAACATTTGGCTGGGAATGAAAGAGGTATATAACAAGCAGTAGCAAACTAACTGCCTTTAACGATGTGGCAGAAAGTAAATGCTTTTGGTAACCTACATGCACGCTTACAATATTAGTGTTATTGTTTTGTTTATGTAAGCCTAGACGCGCTTTAAGCTCAATGTAAGATATAGGCTCATTTCACAAAGGCAGCACACCAGAATATGGATCCTTATTTGAGAAAAGTGACGTGCCCACAGCTGGTACCACTAATTTGGTTTCTTTTGAGGACTGGGAGTTCCTAGGCCCCCTCGCCTGTTTCCATTATTATGAGACTCTTCCAGGTGCAGTAGGAGCAGAATGATTCCAATGTGAGGCTTGGGCCGGAGAAAAAAATGGGTGCTAAAATGTAACATTTGGTTAAAATCACCATTTTTGTTTATATCCAGTAAATATCCATATTTGTGCTGTGTTTTTTTTTTTTTGTTTGTTTTTTATTTAAGTTAGGTTTTGTTTGCTTTTTATTTCATTTCCGAAACTGTTTCAGCTCACCTATCTTTAATTGGTTTATTTCATCCTGTCCTTGTTTTGCCTTTTTTCCTGTGGTTTTTTATTTTATTTATTTTTTTAGAATGTCCCAGAAGTGAAAAAGTATGGCCCTTTCCATCCTTATGTGAATGCCAAGGTGTGTAAACCCCTTTTCTGCCAAGCTGCATTAATTTCCCTGTTCTGCTCATGTCATGTGTTTGTGGCATAGGTGCTTGATAAGAACCTGCTATCTCTCACAGGCAGTAGTTTTCTTGCTATTGACCCACTGTGTCCAGTGTGCTTTAAGTGGCCAGTTGTTGTTCTTTCCAGTCTCTATAAAATCAGATGTTTACTGTTCTTTTTAGTGTTGTGTTTTTTTTTGCTTTTGTGTGTGTGTATATATTATATTTATATAGTGTGTGTGTGTGTGTGTGTGTGTGTGTGTGTGTGTATATTTAGAATATATACACACATTGTACTAATTCTGTTTTCTAGCTGTGCAGTAGTTCCTACTTTGCATGCTACTAACAAGTTTGTATTTAGTCAGCAACTGTCCGAAGTCCTAGAAGAAGAACAAGCTAGTTTAGTACATTATCAGTAATCTCAGTTTTGGTTTATTTCCTAAAATATGATTACATGTTTAGTTTGGTTGTGTTTAGTGCCCTGTTAAAGTGGTAGTAAACTCTGCTTTTTAAAGTAGAACTATAGGGAAAACTTTTTTAGATAGTGCAAGAGAGGGTTATAACCCCTGTCAGATTTTGTTTCGCTGTTTGTGCCCCATTGCGGAGATTTCCTGTCCCATAGCCAAACAGGAAGTGAGAGGAAATCCCTGCAAATTAAGGGTATTCCTTATGGACCCCCCAAGTCACCAGAACTAGTGTCCCCATTGGAAGATTTCCCCTCTATTACTTTTCTGAGGACAACCCAAATTTTGGGATTTTCTTTTAGACACCTTTCATACTGAGGCAGTTTTCAGGTGTTTTAGTGCTAAAAATAGCACCTGAAAACTGCCTCTCGTGCCTCCCCAGTGTGAAAGCCCAAGTGCTTTCACACTGGGGTGGTGCGTTGCGGGACGGGAAAAAAAAGTCCTCCGAGCAGCATCTTTGGAGCGGTGTAGGAGCACTATATTCAGTGCTCCTACACTGCCCCTGCCCATTGGAACGAATGGGCAGCGCTTCAACATGGGCGGTTTTAACCCTTTCTTTGGCCGCTAGCGGGAATTAAAAGTGCTAAAACTAGTGGCACTTTACCTGTAACGGACCCGCCGCCCTAGTGTGAAAGCAGCATTAATTTCACTTTTAATGGTAATGGTAAACAGGACAATTAGAGAGGATGAATTTCCTTTAAGCTGTGTTTTTTTTTTTTTTTTTTTTTTTTTAATATCCCCCGTGACAGTCACCGCTCGTAGATTATACCTCGGCATATGCTGTCTATTGTACTGCTTCTGGTCTTAGTTCCCCTTTCATTACTTACTAGAAACTCCAGATTTGGCACGCAGCCATCCTAAATGTGGGCATCTAAAGCCTGCTGGTAGTCTCTTCTGGGATTAAGGTACAGCTGGCTACCCAGCATGCACCTCCCAATCTCGCTCATGCACAGTGGGAACGAATTGTGGCCCACTGTGTGTCTAGCAGATTTCCAAAGCTACTGCCTTGCGTCAAGTCATTTCTGTTTGGGAAATAATGGGATGCCCAGGGCCTCCTGGGATTGATGACACCGCTATCCCGGGAGCCAGTGGAAAAGCGGATATGACGTACCTCGCTGCAGCGAGGTTGGACAGAAGTGCAGGCTTCAGACTACAGAAAAGGTAAAAAATGACGGCAAAAAAAAATCTGAAAAAGATTAGGGGTGCGGTCATCCTATAATTGCAACCATTTAATGATTTAAGCTAAACTCCGCTTTAACAGGGGCACAGATGTCATTAAAAAACTGACAAGCATTGTAATCGATCTGCATTCTATCCAAAACTAAAAAAAAGTTTTTTGCCTTTTAGGTATACTTGCATACTAGCAGATTATGTCTTTAACTGCCTGGGGGCCCACTTATTTATTTTTTTTTAATTTTTTTTTTTATACCAGTTTACTACCGTTTTAAGCTAACAAGACGTTATATCGCATACCAAGTCTTCAACGCAATCTATTATGGTTCAGAGATAAATATATTTGTTATTGGTGTACTTTTTTGGGGGGTGGGGGGGGGGAGCAGCCTGACATTGCATGTGCCCATCCCTACTGAGAATACACAACAGCCACAGACTAATACAAACTGGAAATGACCTTTTCTACCATACAGCCGAATCTTATGTGATCTTGTGATGTGAATCTTGATTTTCACAAGTTCATTGTAGGGTTCTTACTCTGGACATGAGTATATATAGGCTATGTTCACCTTTAGTAACATGTTATGTTTCACCTGTATTTAGGGGATAACGTGTAAGGATTTAGCTCAGCAGGGGGTTGTGCGTGTCTCCCTGGATGAGTACACAGCACAGTGAAAATGCATGGCAGACAGCAGGAACTTGGCAAAACATGTGTCGTTTATTTACAAAGTCTGGGTTCATACAGTACAGGCATCAAAATGGCGAACAAAAACAGAAAATAAAATCCTTGCCACGTTGGTCAGCCAACTACAAAAACTGGAATCCAAATACCTGTCCTGGAGCTACCCACTACTACCCAGGCACCTGGCTGTCGCACATAAATTGGAGTCCATAGTCGCACATGCAAGCAATTGGCTACTCCCCAGTCTGTCTTGCACAAAGATCTGGTTCCAGGATGGAGCATGCTCCCTAAGCAGCCTGGGAATTTTATAAAGCACAGAGTAAAAGACCCGCTTCAGCTGAGCTTGTTAACCCCTCATGAAGCCCAGCAAGCTAAGTACACGACACAAAAAAAAAGAAAGAAAAAGAATCTGTATATTACTTGAATCTGGGACAAATATGCCGCCCATCCTGGACACAATTCGTAATTTTCCCCTGGCTTCCTGTCGCGCATGTTGCAGTGCGGACGGATTTGCCGCAACAGAACGCTATATACTGTATGCAGCTTGGCCCAAATGAGCTATTAAAGGGATAGTAAAGCTATAGTTGGGTTTTAATATTAAAATATTGAATATATATTAATGTTCAGCTTGTAGACACAATCAGTTAACATTACCCCCTCCCCTTCTAAACCCACCTGCACAAAACTTGAGGTCAAGTTATTGATGGCATCAGTGCCTAGACAAGGTCATCTAGAGTCCAGTGCCCCCCCCCAAGATGTATGAGCATTATATGTCAGCAAACCCCCCCCCCCCCCTATAAAAACACTGAGCACTAATCTGCATGATTACTGATTTGATTTTCACATGCCCGCCAGTACACATCTTTTATCCCCCACTTTAAATCCCCCCCCCTAGCACAAATCCCGCTAAATTACCACTCTTGGCACCCCTCCGAGAACAACACTGACCCCCTGCCTCCCCAAATTACATCTTGCAGCACAAATCCCCTCTCCCCCAATCTCCTTGTGGTGCCTGCCCCCCCCACCTCACATGATACCACAGTGTCCAAGGGCAGCCGTCCCTCCTGCCTGCCCCTTGTCCCGGCCCTGGATAGCCTTGTCCCTAGGTTTACTGCTCTGGAAGTTTCACCTACGTTGTGTTACTTGCAGAGGGTTGGGGTCCATGCCCACTAGGCAGCTGAAAAAATGCCGGAACCTCTGGCAGAAAAAGCTCATACTGGCTTGTATTGCACAAGAGTTTATGCACATTTATGGGCATTTTGCTTTTTAAACATTTTTGCCAAAACATTCCCCTCTGCTCATTTTTCACTATAATCAATGTACATCTGAAAATGCCAAACGCTTCTAAACATGTTTAGTCGCGTAAAGTGTTTTTTTTTTCTGCCCAAAAGCTTGTCACTTGTGATGGGTTTTTAAATTTTTTTTTTTTTTCAGCCTGTAAACGCTCCTCTGCGAATATGTCTGTAAATGCTCAAATGTGCTAACCTAGAGTTGCTTATACAGGCTGAAGAAAAAACTGCCAAAAGCCTGTATAAGCTGCATTTTTGTATGCCCGGTGTGCATGAGGCCTTACAGGTCTGCCTGGTGGTGCAGTGTTTTTAATTGCAGCAATGTGCCTGATCCATGTGATTACACTAAAGAATTTTCTGAAACTTTTCAGCAAGCACATTTAAGAGAACTGTCTGAACATTGGCAAAAGGGCACATTATATAGCTGACCTGGAATGTAGGGGACTTTTTTTCTCAGTAAAATTCATAGAGGTATACCTCATTCAGAAAAGCTGTCGAAGCAATTAAAAGATTACAGCAATAATAATAATTAACATCATTGCCTGGATTCATTTACGGTCATCCTGAAGGCAGGCCTTCAAAGCATCAGTTTACATTAGACTGGTTATAAAGAACTTTTACGACAGCCAAAGAACTCTAGAAGCAAAGTCTATATGCCAGTTTTTGTCATGATTACTGTCTGGCATAGTAGTGTACGGCAAGGCTTCCCTTTTTTATTATGAAACCTGCAAGACTAATTGGAAAATACATGAAAGAGCTGACCACATAAAACAGGGGTGTCAGACTTCATTTCATTGCAGGCTGCATCAGCATTATGGTTGCCCTCGAAGGGCCGGTTGTATATGTAAGACTATATACATTTATCTAGGGCTTTTTTTTCTCTCTGAGTATAGGTGCAGGAACTCAACCACACCCCCCTATCCCCCACCCCCCGCTCCTGCTGAACTGCATCAAACGGTGGGTGTGGCCGGATTGCACTAGGGAGGTGGGTGGCAAGAAGTGCGTTGTGTGGAGTTCAGGGATGTGCTATGTAACAGGGTGCAGAGTTGATGGATGCGCTGTGTACGGAGTGCAAAATTGGGGAGTGTGCTACATACAGAGTGTAGGGTTTAGGGGTGTGCTATGTACAGGGTTCAGCACTCTTTCACAGGCTGTCCACATCTCATGTCCAGCCCTCCTTGGCTTTGACCTCTGCACCACTCTCCCTCATATACCCCCCCCCCCCGCCAAAAGCTTGCATCTCCCCTATCTGGCCCGGCTCTAGTAAGTTGTCCTTGTAAACACAGAAGGCTTTTGGGGAGCGGAGGGCGCAAGTTGGATGTATCAAAACTTTGTTCTGGCTGAAGAAAAGCTCTGGGTGCGAGGGCCACTTGAAGTAGCCTGGTGCGCCAGATTTGTTGTTTGGCTTTGTGTTTCATACACATATTATAAAATATATGTAGGAAAGTGTAGCCCTGTGTGTGAACCTCAGAGATTTTGCTATTTGATTTCTTTCTTTTCTTTTTTTTTTTTTTGTATATATCTTGGCCAAATAGCATTATAATTATGCAAGTGTACAGTCACACTAATTTCCCAGGGAGACCTCTAAAAATAAGAAATTGTGATATATGTACATGGCATATTATCTTTTGCATTTAATTGGACCTACTGGTGTTTTTTTTTAAATTTTTTTTTTTGAAGACTTTTTTTTTGTTTTTTTTGTTTAAGACTTGAAACATTTTATATTCATAAAATAAACAATATCTTGTGCAAATGTAATCTGTATGCACTCATTTAGTTTTAATCCTCTTTCAGTGAGGGTGGACAGTATAGCGAACTATGGTATGACTGCAGACAGTTAAAACGCTGATATCCTCGTCTCATTATTGCCTTGCATGATCTAAAGTAACTCCCTTAAAGATTTTCTGTGTTCTATCATAATCCTGGTGTTCTTGTATACTGGGTGAAAGTGGTGCATTTATATGGTAACCAGGTGGTGGTATACTAAACAACTTTGTATGTTTTGTTTTGTACAATTTGACTGTACTTTAAGAAGGTATACTACCTTTTCTATTCCACAGAACAATGATAATGAGACGGCTCTACACTGTGCAGCCCAGTATGGGCACACTGAAGTGGTTCGTGTATTGTTAGAAGAGCTGACAGACCCTACAATGCGCAACAACAGGATGGAAACACCACTTGATTTAGCAGCTCTGTATGGACGCTTAGAAGTAGTGAAACTTCTTCTTAATGCACATCCTAATTTGTTGAGCTGCCACACACGCAAGCACACACCTCTCCATCTGGCTGCTCGCAATGGGCATCGAGCAGTTGTCCGTGTTTTGCTGGATGCTGCTATGGATATCAATTACCAGGTATTGACTGAGATACATACATTTTATATATATATATATATATATATATATATATATATATATATATATATATATTATTATTATTATTATTATTATTATTATTATTATTATTATATTTATGTACATAAATTATGTATTATTGAATTTGCAAAAAAAAAAAATTATATATAAATATAAAGTGAAATCTACTATGAAAATGTATTTTTAATGTGAATCACTACTGTTACAGGAACTCTAGCTGATCATTTATTTATATATATATATATATATATATATATATATATATATATATATATATATATATATATATATATATATATATATATATATATATATATATAAAACACAACTGCAGTTAAAAATAAATACACAGGCTCCTAATTCCAGTTAATGACTAACAATTGGTTATCAAGTAGATAAGGTTTATATAGAGTTATTGTAAAACATCAGACCCTTGTGCAGTCTAGTTCTTTCTTTTAGCCTTTCCCTTCATGTTCACCTGGTGATCCTATCAGTAATACACTTCCTGGGTGAACTACAGAATCTCTCCTTCTCTCCATAATGTAGGGAGGTGGGTTTCGGAGTCCTTCCAGATAAATGAGCATGTAGAACAATTCCATAAGCTTTTCTTTAATCTTCAATATGAATAAACACAAAATGCTGTCATGAGATAAGTGTTTAATTTTGAACTTGCATGTACAAGCCAGCTTATAGTAAAAGATTTACTTTTACAGACAAAAATTTCCCAGCACACTTACCAGATAGCCTGCAAAAAAAACAAAACAAAACCCAAATTGACCTTTCGTAACTATTCCCATTAAAGAATTGTAAGAGTTCTGGCACAAAAACAGATGCACACTTAAAGTTTAAGTTCACCTTTACAGAAAACCTGTAAGGTCAACTTACACTGGAACCCCCCCCCCCCCCCCCCCCAGTCCTGCCAACCTTGAGTCCGACAATCCCCACACTAACAGCTCGTATCGCCCCTGTACCGGTCCAGGGATTAGAAATCACAGCAGTTTACGCTCCTCTTCACCCGTGGTGACAGGATGGGCTACGTGGGTTCTGATTGGCAGGCGCTGCCCAATTAGAATGCTCCTAAATGTACCTCCTGACAAGGTAGGTTTTGGAGGTTAAGCTGCAGGGATTTCTAAGCCCTGGACAGTGAGGTGGCAACCCGATGATCGCCGTGCTCCAGGTCAGTGGGGGGGGGGATGTTGTGTGAGTTCACCATACAGATTTTTCTGTAAAGGTGAACTTACCCTTTCAGTACCCAGGATGAAGCAGAAAAGGGTTAAGTAATTTGGGTTGAATAGCTGCTGCCAATAGCAGAAAAAATTAGGGATTAGTCATTTACTTTAACCACTTTCCACCCGCCATATAGACAATTAATGGCGGCAGGGTGGTGCTCTCGTTCTTGGGCAGCATTATATGATGTTGTCCCAGAACCTATCACCATGCCTTGCGCGCATGTGCCGATCATCGGTGCGCTGTGTCCCTGGGACACGGCGCATCACCATTTTGGGTAAAGAGCCGATGACGAGGACTGTGTCCAATCACAGCTGATCACATGTAAACAAGGAAATGCCGGTGCCAGCGCGTGAAGAGAGCTGATCAGCGGAATTTCCTCACAGGGGAGATCTGCACAGATAATCAGGGCACTGATTATCAGTGCAGGCCCAACTGTGCCCAGCAGTGATGCCAATCAGTGCTCATCAGTAATGCCTATCAGTGCTCATTTATTGCTGCATATTAGTGCCACCTCACCTGCAGCTTATACTGCTGATGAGATAAGGTATTTAGTAGTTTATATTTACTAAAATACTGTAATTGTATTTCCATGTTCTGTGTACTGTGGGAGACCAGATAAAGTGAATGCACAGTCTTGGGTTGTGTAACACTGTAAAATTGCCCATGTGGACCTAGCCTAAGCCAGCTCATCCTGTTTTTCCACAGATGTAAACTCCGAGTCAGTGCTGGGAGGGGGAAGGAGAGTGACCTAAGCTGCTAAGAGAGCCAGCTAGAATGACTACAGTAATTCTGCTGTTAACTTTGCAGATTCATTGTTTCATAGAGCCCTACAAATGTTAATAAAAGCTTGTTTAAAAAAAAAAAGCTTGGCTCATTTTATCCGGAGTGCTGCTGGGGAAGCTGAGAATTTACAGTAGTAGTTCGTACTACATACATTGCTGGAGGGATCATGGCCATCAAAGTTCCACTCTGCACACTGAACATGCACGGCCTTTCAGAGAGCACTTTGTCTCTTTTCTTTCACTTTTTCTTTATTGATAAAGAAGACCTAACAACACTTATATATTGCATACAGTATGACACGACTTAAATAGCCAGTTTTATTCAGTTTTCCAAAAACCCAGATTAAGAGACATCCACTTGTCTCTTTTCAATGAATACAGGGCATTATCCGACTAGATGAGGTGGAGATCATGACATCATCGCTTTGCATTCATTAAAAAAATAAAATAAAATAAAATAAATACATGGTGTTCTTTGGCAATGGCATTGGGGCCAAGCAAGCAACACCCTGTGTTCAGTGTGCAGCAGGGAAAGCCACTGGTAGCCGCACCCCAGAGAACATCCTTCTCACTGTATGTAACATGGACTGCTACAGCGATTTTCTGCATCCCCAGAGGTCCTCTTGACATCAGATAGGATAACTTACCTTGAGCCAAGCTGGACCAATGATAGTTTGCAAAAAAAAATGCTTGGGCTTCCACTTTAGGCCCTAAAACATAAGAGTTTAATGTAAACCTATCATTGGAGAGACATGGAGGCTGTTGCTGATTATTTACTAACCTTAATCAGGATAGCCAGAGTAAGGTCAAAAGCCCTTACCAACTCTCAATTAAAAAAAAAAAAAAAAAAAAAGCTACTTGCCTGCATATATGTTCTGGGTTAGTGACACAGTATTGAGGCAAAGAGGGAGGTTCAGTACAACGGTCAGGCTAGTGATATCTTCAGAAGGAGAAGGCACAACCTCCATGTTTCTCCAATGACAGGATTTCTTTTTATTCTAGGTGTACAGTTCTTAGCTGCTCCATGGTTTTGTTTATTACTACATTTTATTTAGTTATGATTATACACCTTGCTTTCACAGACAGAAAAAGGAAGTGCGTTACATGAAGCTGCCTTATTTGGAAAGACTGATGTGGTACAGATGCTCCTAGATGCAGGTACATTATTTGTTAAAATACCACCTATTTTATATAATTTATATTATATATTTTATATAAAATCCAAGTTGTATATTTTATTAAATGGGATTGAAGTGATTGAAACTTACTGTTCTCACTGGGGATCCCGCCACACTTACGGTGAGTGTTCAGTATACAGAGCAGAGCCCAGATTTGGGTGTTCAGACCTGACAGTTGGTCACAGTATCAGAATTGCAGTCCTTACTCTTTTTGACAGAACGTGTGTTCTTCTTGATGTACAGTGGGGACGGAAAGTATTCAGGCCCCCTTGAATTTTTCACTCTGTTATATTGCAGCCATTTGCTAAAATCATTTAAGTTCATTTTTTTTCCTCAATGTACACACAGCACCCCATATTGACAGAAAAACACAGAATTGTTGACATTTTTGCAGATTTATTAAAAAAGAAAAACTGAAATCACATGGTCCTAAGTATTCTCCTAAAACCTTCTCCAGAGTGCTCAGGACCTCGGACTGGGCCAAAGGTTTACCTTCCAACAAGACAATGACCCTAAGCACACAGCTAAAATAACGAAGGAGTGGCTTCACAACAACTCCGTGACTGTTCTTGAATGGCCCAGCAAGAACCCTAACTTAAACCCAATTGAGCATCTCTGGGGAGACCTAAAAATGGCTGTCCACCAACGTTTACTATCCAACCTGAGAGAACTGGAGAGGATCTGCAAGGAGGAATGACAGAGGATCCCCAAATCCAGGTTTGAAAAACTTGTTGCATCTTTCCCAAAAAGATTCATGGCTGTATTAGATCAAAAGGGTGCTTGTACTAATTACTGAGCAAAGGGTCTGAATACTTAGGACCATGTGATATTTCAGTTTTTCTTTTTTAATAAATCTGCCAAAAAGTCAACAATTCTGTGTTTTTCTGTCAATATGGGGTGCTGTGTGTACATTAATGAGGAAAAAATGAACTTAAATGATTTTAGCAAATGGCTGCAATATAACAAAGAGTGAAAAATTTAAGGGGGTCTGAATACTTTCCGTCCCCACTGTATGATAGAAGTATTACTTGAAAAATCAAATGTGCCTCTTAAATCTAAACTCAATCTTGTGTTTTTCAGTGTAACGCCTATTATAGTCATTTTCTGCAGTGTTTTCTCTTGCAGGTCTTACTCCCACTGGCTACACTAGTGCTCTATCATTCCTGTGCCTGTTACACTGATCACCACCCCATTCTGTGTCTGTATGTTGCATTCATCACTACATGCTGTCTGATTCCCTGTGCTTTGTGCAATACCTCAACATGGAGTCCCTTGGCTGCTGCCTTCTCACCACTTTTGTGTTCCACTGTCTCAGACCTTCTTCGCTTCTTTTTCCCACAATTTCACATAGTAGAAAAAAAGTTTTTTTTATTCAGGAGGGAGAAATTACAGTTCAAGGCTGATCTTTTTCTTATGTCTGTGATCAGCTCCTTTCTCTTCTGGATGCTTTCTCAGTGAAACACAATCAGTAGACGTTTATTTATCCTTCCATCTCAGAAACTCTATTTTATTCTGCCTCCCTTTGTTCCTCTGCGTTTGTCTGAGCCACATTCTTCTTACCAATTCACCCAACCATGCTCCACCACTCCATATTTGATCACACTCTATCCTGCTCTGTTATGAGCTACTACTCATAGGGAAAAAAATTATGATCATGGCCCATTATCTGCTTACTCCCAGTAACATGCTACTTGGCCTAAAATTACCCTTTTTTTTACTATAACGCTTATGCTTGTAAATTTATTATAAATTAGCTTAGATAATTGTTATATAAACTACAGTAATATAAAAGACTTTGTTCTTGGAGGGTGGTCCTATGTATGTAATACATTTAAAATTACCTGGGTAATTTAAAGTGAGCATATAAAAAAAAATGCATAGCAGCATTTATATGCTGCACCCTAAATACAGGTGTAACATGTTACAGATGGTGACCCTAACCCTCAAGGTAATGGGTGGCCTTGCAAGACCAGTAGGGAGGCTTCGAAGGGGGTGGGAACAAGCTTGACTTTCTCAGGTAGTCCCACCGCCGAGTTGTCTCAGATTTACTGGAATCCTGTGTCCCTTAACAAATAATAAAGAAAACAGGATTTCTTTATCGTACTGGATACAGGCTGTTAATTAAAAAGGTAGGTTTATATTTTGCACCTTCAGGTGATTGGAACCTGGCAAAGCCAGTCAAAGTATTACCACTCCCTCATATAACCCCTCCCACCAGTTGATCCTAAGTTTTTAGCTGGTGCCCCTGGGTAATAGATGCATCTCTCTGTGATAATTTTTTAGTGGGAACAGTGGATTCTCCTAGCAAGAACAGTTAACTACACAAAGCCACTGCAGTGTAGTTTGTCTGTTTTCTGGATTAGGGCCCACCTGATTGATGGGCTGGTGGATACAGGTAACCCGCTGGGTAGCAGAAAGAAGAGGGTCCTGGGAGTGATAAGTTAAACCGCACAGGAGATAGACCGACCAGATAAAACATTTCTGAAAGACATATGAATTGTTATAATAAAAACATTAAACCTATATTTGTTTTTGATGTTTTAAGCCAGCGCTAAGACTGCTCAAATAACTCATTCAAAAATATCACCTTAGAAAAACGTATTTCCGAAAGACCCTCTACACCAGTGTAGGTGAACCTTGGCACCCTAGATGTTTTGGAACTACATTTCCCATGATGCTCCACTACACTGCAGAGTGCATGAGCATCATGGGAAATGTGGTTCCAAAACATCTGGGATGCCAAGATTCGCCATCACTGCTCTAGACCCTCCAGACGTTAATGCTGGATCAGCTTATACAATTTATAAGGATAGATAGATCTCGGATTACCTAGAACATCAAAAGGGAAGTGTAATAAATATAGGTTCCTGGATTCCAAAAGAAAGGGGTATAGTAAATGCCATTAATAAAGATATATGTGATCCCCAAAGTAGCAAGAACTATTGATCAATATGAGTCAAATGAGAGCATTCCTAGTAAGGGCACTGACTCTTTAAATGGACCATCAAAAATTTATAGAGGGAGACACACAAAAATTTATTGACCCCCTTTTTTTTTTTTTACAAAGTGAACCACACAGATCCAGAACCCTCCATAGGATCAGTCTGCCAGTCTCCTCCGTTTCCACCAATACCACAAAGGAATAGTGTCCACCACATTCAATACTCACTTCTTTATATAAATATTACTTGCAAACGCATTAAAAAAACCCATGTACCTTTTTAAAATCATATTAAAATAATAATATGGGATGACGTCACTTCGGTCTATGGATTTTGTCATGTGAATTCAGGATGTGATGTCAGCACTGGAAAGGCCTTTTATTTAACAGTTTGCCAGTCCTTTTGAGTCTACATTTCCGCCTATAGTTTCCTAATAACGGGATATGATGTAAAAAACGATAATACTCCAGGTGCCATTTTGTAAACCAATTCACCCTTATATTTGCCCATGCTTTGTTACTTACAAAAAATCGCACAAGCACTGTGCTGTTTAATCTGCTATAAGGGAACAGGATCTCTTCCCTTTTTTTTTTTTTTTTTAGTGTTGCAAACACTTTAAGGTCAATCTCCACATTCAAGCCTTTTGGTTGCATGTAAACTAACTCGTGAATCCATTTTCTTTTGAGATATTTCTCACACAGACAGTTTTTAATTTTATATTCCCTGTTAGTAGTAGTATTGAAGTGGAAACTTTTTTTTTCTATTTTTTCATGGCTTGCGTCCAGTCATCAAGCAGGCATCAGAAGTCTTGATGCTCTTAAGTGAAGCCAACTTGATCCTCTATAAAATATAATATATAAAATATATAAAATTAAAAACTGTCCGTGTGAGAAATATCTCAAAAGAAAATGGATTCTCGAGTTAGTTTACATGCAACCAAAAGGCTTGAAAGTGATTTTCCAGCAGAAAATACAGGATTTTTACTTGTAAGCAACAAATGTCAGAAAAGATTTAGCCTTTAAATGGTTAAACTGAGAGCTTCTACACACAGCTCAGTCCATTCATAAGTGTAAACATTGTATCAATTCAGGTTCTTTTTATCAGATTTGGCAGGCTGCCCAGAGAGGGGAGAGAAGTGCTTCACAGAAGAATACAGGCAACTTGTATTGACTTCAGAAGTCATTTGCAAGTCGCGCTGAGTTATATCGGCCTTTTTTATCAGCACAATCGGCCGATGCCGATTAAGAAAAAAAACACCAAATATCGGCCGATATATCGGCCGGCTGATATATCGGTCGACCTCTACCAGGGACCCTTGGACCTTTGCAGTGGATGCTCTGGTGATGTCATGAGATCAGTGCAATGTGATGTATGCCTTTTTCGCCACTCCAGATTCTCCCTTCCCTAAGTCACAGGATTGAGAAGAATGGCATCTTGGTGGTTCTCATTTTGCTGAATTAGCCAAGGAGAATGTGGTCCATTGACTCTTCTGAATTGTCTGGACCTTCTGTCCCAAGGGCCAGTTTTTTTTAATTCTGCTTCTTGGTCGTTGGTTTAATGGCAAGACTGTTGAGCCTGCAGTCCTAAACGACAGGGCTTTTGGATTCTGTCATCCCTACCCTCTTGAAGGCTAGGAAATCGACTGCTCGTAAAGTCTGCCATTGTACTTGAAAGACATACTTTGCTTTGTGTGAGTAGAGGAACTTTCATCCTATAAGGTACTCCGTGGGATATATCCTGCCCTTTCAGCAGCCCAATCTGGACCAAAAACTTCTTGAGCATCATTTAAGGGATGATTCTCTGCCTTGACTATACAATTTCAGAGACCTTTTGGCCTCACTGTCTACTTAAAGTGACATTAAAGGGTTATAAAATAAAAAACAACAAACCTGTCATACTTACCTGCTCTGTGCAGTTTTTTTGCACAGAGCAGCCCCAATCCTCCTCTTCTCAGGTCCACTGCCGGCGCGCCTCCACTTCAGCCAGTGCTCACTCCCAAACCCCGTTCTATCTGTCCATAAGACACATAAAGCTGTGGCTCGGCCCCATCCCCACTGTCTCCTCATTGGCTCACTGGCTGTGATTGACAGTAGCAGGTGCCAATGGCTCCCATTGCTGTCTCAGCCATTGAGAAATGAGAGACCCGGGAGAAGCTCTGGTTTAATGCACATCGCTGGATTGAGAGGGAGTTCACGTGAGTATTGGGGGGTAGAGGGGACCGCTGCACACAGAAGGTTTTTTACCTTCATGCATGAAGGTAAAAAACACTGAGCCTCTTAAACTGCTTTAAGGCTTTTGTTAGTGGCGTCACTCAAATCTCTCCCCCCTCTTAGTTCCCCTGTGTCCCCCAGGGATCCAAGTCAGGTTCTCTCTGCTCTTCAGAAGCTGCCTTTTGAGCCTACCAGGGATTTTCCCTTGTGTGACAGGTGTTCATAGAAAAGTGACGTCCGAAAAAGACAGAGTAGTCCATCAACTCTGCCCTTTTTTTTTTTTTTTGTTCCTTTTTTGTCTGAGTGTAAATATGTTTGTCCCAAGCATGTTTGAGGCCATTTACTGTTGACTACCTCTGCTGGTAGTTTATTCAGAAGAATCAACTACCCTTTCAGTAAAATAATACTTTCTAAGGTTAGTTTTGAACTTTACTCCAGTTAGTTTGATGTCATGCCCCTGTGTTCTTGATCTTGGTTTCATATTTAAAAAACTACCCTCCTGAACCTTATTCACCCTCCTCTGTGTATTTAACGTTTTCAATCATCAAGGTGTTAAAAGTTTTTCCCTAAGTCTGTTGAGCCCTTATTTGGCCTGATTGTTATGTGGACCTGTTGCGGTTGTTTGCTGTGTCTCCCGCCCCTCACTTGGAATGCTCTTTGATTTACCAGTAAAATCTGTTTTCAGGATTACAGTACAGGACACAAGACCCTCTCCTCTGTTATGCTCTACTTATTGATTGTAAAGTCTGTTATTTAAAAAACAAAATAAAAAAAAGGAAACATACTTTCCTACGCTGTGCAGTTGGTTTTGCACAGAGCAGCCTGGATCCTCCTCTTCTTGGGTCCTACTTTGCTGCTCCTGGCCCCTCCCTCCTATCGAGTGCCCCCTCAGCCAGCATCTTTCTATAGGGGCACCCGAGCCCGAGTCAGAGCTCTGTGTATACATTCAGAAAAGCAGCCCCGCCCCCTTTTCTCCCCTGATTGGCTGACAGAGTTTGATTGACAGTGCGGGAGCTAATGGTGCTGCTGCTGTGTCTCAGCCAATCAGGACATTCGTTGACATCGCTAGAGAGAGAAGGGGCTCAGGTAAGTATTTAGGGTGTGCTGGGGGGGGGGGGCTGCTACACACAAGGTTTTTTTTTTTTTTTATTAAAGAGGAACTGCAGTCTGCTCACATAATTTGTAATAAAAACATCTTTGCCATTCTGAAGCCTCCCTCCAACCAATTTGCATATATATATATATATATATATATATATATATATATATATATATATATATATACTGTGATTCTGTACTTGCCAATATGCTGCAGAAATCCCCCTCCACTAAGTCTGGCTGCAACCATTTTAACTGTGGGCAGCTGAAGCTGCTGCCTGTTCACTTCCTGGATTTTCACAGAGGCACACCTCCAGCTTTGCAGCTCTCATTGGCCTTTTTATGACTAAGAGAGAGCTAGGATTTTTACCAGACAAGAAACAGAAAGTAGGCTGTATAAGGTATTTACTGGCAGAAAAAAAATGTTTTACTATCCAGAGTTAAAACAACAAGGGCAGAAGATTTAATAGATTGAAGGTCCACTTTAATGCATAGAAAATTAAGAAAAAAAAAAAACCTGCCTTCAAAACTTATTTTAAAGAAGCCTGTGTCCTGTACTGTACTCCAGGAAACAAATTTAACTGATGAGTCAAAAAAAAGTTTTTTGTTTTTTTTTAAACTGCCTAGTGAACACTTCAACCCTGTGACAGGACAAAACTGTACCCTCCACACCTAAAGGTATGTAGATTTGATAACAACAGGTGTGCAAATGACAAGTCAAATAATGTGTAACTTGTCTTGTCATGATGAAAAGGTAGGTGGCCACAGCGACCAATTAGATTTCTTGTTCTTTTTCAATGCTACCCGAAAAAGAAAAATTTTATAGATTTATTTTTTATTTTTTGTTCCGGCACTTTATTTACATGCACAATATCACACTCTTTACGGTTGGTGCAGCTTTCTTCCCAAGAACATAACATCTTGATTGAAGAATGTTTAATAGGCTTGGCAAACTCTTGTGTTCCTTTTGTTGTCTCTGAATTATTAGTTATAGATTCATTTTATTTTAAATTACTCTATTTCTCACATTTTTATTTCTAGGAATTGATGTCAGCATCACAGATAACAAGGGAATGACAGCACTGGACATTGTACAAGAGGTGCCTTCACAAAAGAGCCAGCAGGTCACATCTCTTATCCAGGGTGAGAGCTTTGGGAAGATGTTCAGTTAATCCAAAGCTTTTGGAGTTCTTTGCAGAAACACCATATAAGTAGATTTATTAATGTATGTTGAAGAAAAACTCCAGCTTTTCCTCCCCAAAACAGATGCATTGTGCGTGTAAATGGATCACAACACCAGAGTCAGTTTATGTCCAACTTAAATCCTTTAGCTGTATAAAGTTTCTGTGTCTGATGTCACTCCTCCTGGCTTCAGAGATGTGTGACTTCCTGTTTCCTTCCTTTTGCCAGTCCTGACACTACGTGTCCTATGATCCTTTGAGCCTTTCAGGGCATGCTATGGGAGTCATTTGTAGTAGTTGTGGGAGTTGATGTGGGTGGGTCTATTGCCGCGTACACACGACCAGACTTTTCGGCATCAGAGGTCCGACGGAACGAATCCGTCGTACAATTCAATTGTGTGTGTGCTTCATCGGATCTTTTCTGTCTAAAAATGTGGCGGACCTTAGAAATAGAACAAGTTTCAAATCTTTCCAAGGGACTCGATTCCTATCGAAAAATCTGTTCATCTGTATGCTAGTCCGATGGACCAAAAACAACGCAAGGACGGCTACTGGCTATGAACTTCCTTATTCTAGTCCGGTCGTACGTCATCACGTTCGAAAGGATCGGACTTTGGTGTGATCGTGTGTAGGCAAGTCCGTTTCGTCGGAAAGTCCTTCGGAGTTCAGTCCGACGAAAAGTCCGCTCGTGTGTACGTGGCATTAGGGTTACTGTTGGGTGCTTCTGGGCCTTCATGTGGGTGGTGAGAGGGGAGGAATGGAATTGTGTTATCCCCGCCCAAACTCCATTCCTCTGTGCAGTGATTAGGGAACAAGCAGGAAGTGGAACTTTAGTCAGAAAATTAAAGTGATTCTAAAGGCAATTTTTAAATTTTTTAAGAATAGCAAACCTATTCTACTTACCTACTCTGTGTAATGGTTTTGCAGAAAGCAACCCCGATCCTCCTCTTCCCCCACTGCTGCTTGCTACAAAAACACACTTGCATGCTTGCTCATGCAACTTGCACAGAGAATGCATGGTTACACCCACCAAGCACGTGTCACTTGGGTGCCATTTAGGATTCGCATCTGTGTGTTTCTGAATGCATGGCAACCCGCATAGAATACACACGCTTTGCAAAAATGCATGTCACACTTTCATTACCATTTTGTGTTCTCATTTGTGCGTTTTAGAACGCCTGACAAGCCGCAAGAAAACGCATGCTTTGCCGTGTGTTTTGAAAACGTGTGACAACGTGCATGACGTTTGCGTTACCATTCGTCTGCATCTGCCTGTTACCAAACGTACAGCAACCCACAATAAAAAAAAATGCACGCTTTGCTGTGTGTTTTGAAAATGCGCAGCAACGTATTTCATACTTGTGTTACCATTTAGGTTGCGTTCTCGTTTACGCATTTCCGAACACAACCAGCACAGAAAAGCACACACTTTTTCATGCGTTTCAAAAACGCAGAGCAACTCATGCGTGGCAGCCCACACAAAAGCTTGCACTTTGCCACGCATTTTGAAAATGCATGGCAGCGCATATCACACTTGTGTTTCTATTCGTTTGCATCTGCGTGTTTCCAAATGTACGGCAACTCACAAGAAAACGCACACTTTGGTGAGCATCTTGAAAACGTTTGGCAACGTGTGACTTGCTTGCATTACCATTCGTTTGCATCTGCATGTTTCTGATCACACAGCAACCTGCAATAAAAAAATGCACGCTTTGCCATGTGTTTTTAAAAAATGCACAGCAATGTGTGTCACTTCACTGTTACCATTTAGGCTGTGTCCTCATTTACACATTTCCAAATGCACAGCAACCAGCAAAAAAAACGGCAACGCGTGTCGCGTTTGCATTACCATTCGTTCACATCTGCACATTTCCAAACACGCAGCAATCCACAAGAAAACACATGACGCAACATAGGTTACCATTCGTTTACATCTGCATGTTTCCGAATGCACAGCGACCCGCAAGAAAATGCATGCTTTTCCGTGCATTTAGTAAACGTGCAGCAATGCACTTGCATTATGATTCGTTTGCATCTGAACATTTCCAAATGCACAAAAAGCTGCAAGTAAACGCATGCAGGTTGTCACTCACTCACATTTCCAAATGAGTGACAACCTGCACAGAAAATGTGTGCTTTTCTGTGGATTTTGAAATTGCGTGGCCTTGTACGTCGTGCTTGGGTTACCATTCGTTCACATCTGTGCATTTCCAAACACAGGGAAATACGCTAGACAAAGGACTCTGTAGGTTTGACTGGGTGGGACTGAATGCTAATAGGATGTATTCAACCCCACTTCCCATCAGAGCTTTGAGGGAAGTTACATCATTTGTAGTCTGAAAGACTATAAAGAGGAGTGTTTATAGACTCTAGCTGCTGCAGGAAGTAGCTGTGGAAGGGACAAAGTCTATTAGCAGGATTTACAGAGTGTCACATGATACAAAGCTATAACTAAACCCAGAATATCAGGGGATCTGCAGACAACATGGCACAGAGGTATGATCTATGCTTGGATTGATGATTCCATTCAGTTCTAATGAAAAATTTGGAGTTTAACTTTAAGGCTATCCATTCATTTTACTTTAATTAGATTTTTGTTGAAAAAATATTACATGGTATACATGGTATATCAGAACTTTTTGAAATTGTCAAGAAGATAGTAGACAAACTGTAGCTGCCGAAAATGTAAAAATTCTCCAACAATATAAGGCTACCCATTAATTTAAATGGGCAATCTGACACACCAAAAATATGCAGTGCATGCTTTTGCACTTTCACATGGCCTCAGAGGAAGCACCTGAAGATGAACATCCCAGCTCTGTCTTTATAAAACCCATATTGTTTTATGAATCCTGTGTCATGGGTGTGTACCCTTTTATAAAATTAAAATTTTTGTAGTAAAGTGTGTGTGTGTGTGTCAGTGAGATGAGAAAAACTGCAGTGCAAGCTGTGAATATCTTTTTGGCTCATGTTCTTTTATTTATTCCTGTATGTCATCAAGGCCACAGTGCAGCCAGGCAAGCCGCAAAAGATCCAGAACCAGAACCAGCAGCCAAACCTAGTACATCTGTTTGTACAGATTCACAAGCAGGTAACCGTGAACTAAATAATCCATTTTCTTTTTAATTCAGTATTTAGCAGACCTACATCTAACTTTTGTGATGAAGGGGATTGTTTACTCACAAATTACAATCAACCACTTGCTTTTTAGGTGGAATGCAGAGAGCACTCTTGGATTTACGGTTGGACTTAGACAGCATCTCGCAGACAGAGTCTCCTTATGAAGCACTCTATAACGCCTCCTCCTGCCACTCTTTGGATAGCATATGCAGTGGACGATCCTCTGATAGGGACTCCCTGTGCCGTGAAATTGCAAAAACACGAAGGGTGAGCATAATTGTATATCTTTGTGCGTATTTACCCCCTTTTTGTTAGCAGGTTTCTTTTATCATAATATAATTGTTCCACAGAAGGAACGACCGCCTCCACCTGCTAAACCTCCACCAGAAGAAGATGAAGACTTTGAGAGGAGACAGAATGCAGGTGCTATCCGGGAAGTAAGTATACTTTGTTTGCTACTACTGTCTGTGAAATAAGTTGCCTTTACTGGATTTTATGAAAGCTTAGAGTTATAGAGCTGTGAAAAAGTATTTGCCCCCTTCCCGATTTATTATTTTTTTTGCATATTTGTCACAATAAATTTTTCACATCAACAAAGTAATTTTAACCACTTCAGCCCCGAAAGATTTGGCTGCTCAATGACCAGGCCATTTTGCGATTCAGCAGTGCGTCGCTTTAACTGACAATTGCGCGGTCGTGCGATGCTGTACCCAAACAAAATTTACGTCCTTTTTTCCCCACAAATAGAGCTTTCTTTTGGTGGTATTTGATCACCTCTGTGGTTTTTAATTTTTGAGCTGTAAACAAAAGAAGAGCAACAATTTTAAAAAACACAATATTACTTTTACTTTTTGCTATAATAAATATCCCACATTTTTTTTCAAAAAAACTAATTTTTTTCCTCAGTTTAGGCTGATATGTATTCTTCTAAATATTTTTGGTAAAAAAAATCGCAATAAACGTATGTTGATTTGTTTGCACAAAAGTTATATCGTCTACAAAATAGGGGATAGATTTATGGCATTTTTATTATTATTTTTTTTTTTTTTACTAGTAATGGTGCCAATCTGCGATTTTTTTTTTTTTTTTTTTTTTTTTTTTTTATCGGGACTGCGATATTGAGGCGGACAAATTGGACACTTTTGACACATTTTTGGGACCATTGACATACAGCGATCGGTGCTGTAAAAATGCACTGATTACTGTATAAATGTCACTGGCAGGGAAGGGGTTAACACACACAGATCCCGGTTCTTGCTCTGTCACGAGCGATCATGGGTGCCCGGCGGTCATCATCGCATCTGCTCTGGGCACACACTGCAGGCGCGCGCCCCTAGTGGCCAAAAGGCGAAGCGACGTAAGGTAATGTAGTTTCGTCCAGCCGTGCCATTCTGCCGCAGTAAAACTGCGGCAGTTGGTCGGCAAGCAGTTAATATTACACAAAGATAACCCGAGTAAATACAAAATGCAGTTTTTAAATGATTTCATTTATTAAGGGGAAAAAAGCTGTCCAAACTGCCTGGCCCTGCAAGTAACTCTTCCTCCAGACTCTGGTACCTTGATTTCCAAATGAACTGCTAAATTTACTTTCATCAGAAAAGAGGACTTTGGACCACTGAGCAACAGTCCAGTCCTTGTTCTCCTTAGCCCAGTTAAAAAGCTTCTGACGTCTCTGGTTCAGGAGTGGCACAAGGAATACGACCGTTGTAGACCATGTCCTGGATATGTCTGTGTGTTGGTGGCTCTTGAAGCAATGACAAGCCGTAGTCCACTCCTTTTAAATCTCCCCCAAATTCTTAAATAGCCTTTGCTTCACAATCCTCCCAAGGCTGCGCTTATCCCTCTTGCTTGTGCATCCTTTTCTACCACACTTTTTCCTTCCACTCAACTTTCCATTAATATGCTTGGGTGCAGCACTCAGATAACAGCCAGCTTTTTTAGCAGTTATCTTTTGTGACTTACCCTCTTTATGGAGGGTGTCAATGACTGTCTTATTCTTGACAACTGTCAAGTCAGCAGTCTTCCTCATAATTGTGTAACCTACTGAACCAGACTGAGAGACCGTTTAAAGGCTCAGGACACATTTACAGGTGTTTTGAGTTAATTCGTTGAGTAGAGTGTGACACAATGAGTCTACAATATTGAACTTTTTCACAATATTCTAATTTTCTGAGATACTGAATTTAGGGTTTTCACTAACTATAAGCCATAGCCATATCAAACTTAACCACTTGCCCACTTCGTTCGTTATAAAATTTTGCAAATTAGTAGTTTTTTTTTTTTCCATAAATTTTGGCCAAAATGTATACTGCTACATATCTTTGGTAAAAATAACCAAAATCAGTGTATGTGATTTGGCCTTTGTGAAAGTTGGTCTACAAGCTATGGTGCCAATCACTGAAAATTGATCACACCTGATGTACTACTGATGGCCTAACAAGCCAAGAAAGTACAAATACCCCCTGCTGCATTACCCAAGTGTACTTGAGCTTGAGGTCACTAACTGATGGCCAGACATTCTCCTTCAGGATTTTATGGTAGAGCTCATAATTCATGGTTCCATCAATTATAGCAAGTCATGCAGGTCCTGAATCTACAAAGCAGCCCCAGATCATCACACTACCACCACCATGTTTGACACTTAGTGTGATGTTCTTCTTACGAAATGCTGTGTTAGTTTAAAGCCAAATGTGACGGGACGCAAACCTTCCAAAAAGTTCAACTTTTGTCTCATCAGTCCGCAGAATGTTTGCCCAAAAGTCTTAGGGATAATTAAGATGTTTTTTGGCAAATGTGGGACAAGCCTTTGTGTTCTTTTTGGTCAGCAGTGGCTTTTGCCTTGAAACTCTCCCATGGATGCCATTTTTGCCCAGTCTTTCTTATTGTTGAGTCATGAACACTGACCTTAACTGAGGCAAGTGAGGCCTTTAGTTCTTTAGATGATGTTCTGGGTTCTTTTATGACCTCCTGAATGAGTCATTGTTGTGCTCTTGGATTAATTTTAGTAGGCCTTCCTGGGAAGGTTCACCACTGTTCCAACTTTTTTCCATTTGTAGATAATGGCTCTTGCCATGGTTCCTTGGAGTCCCAAGGCCTTAGAAATGACTTTACTTTTTTTTCTTATCTGTTCTTGAATTTTAGTGTCCTTCACTTTGTCAGACAACTTCTATTTAAGTGATTTCTTGATTCAACAGGTCTGGCAGTAATCAGGCCTGGGTGTAATTACTTAGACATAGGTTTAGGCAGGTTTGGAAAGCCTTTTTCCCCTTAATAAATGATATCATCGGCAGGTCAGCTCCTACGTCAGTCCAAGCATGTTAAACTGCGGACGCGCCAGCAGACTAGATGTCCACCAGCCACCCGCAATCGCGGTGGGGAGAGGCAGAACAGGGATCTGCCTATGCAAACAAGACAGACCCCCGTTCTGTCAGGGAACAACTCTGAGATCTGATGTTCCTAGTGATCAGGAACAGCGGTCTCTTTGTTGTTCCAGGCAGCCCAGCTGCCACACAGTTAAAACATAGCCAGGGAACATAGTTAACCCCTTGATCGCCCCCTAGTGTTAACCCCTTCCCTGCCAGTGTCATTTATACATTGATCAGTGCATTTTTATAGCACTGACCAATGTAATAATGTCACTGGTCCCCAAAAAGTGTCACTTGGGGTCAGATTTCTCCGCCGCAATGTCGCAGTCCCACAAAAAATCGCAGATTGCTGTCATTACCAGTAAAAGCATAAAAAATAAGTCTATAAATCTATCCCCTATTTTGTAGACGCTGTAACTTTTGCGCAAACCAATCAATATATGTTTATTGTGATTTTTTTTTTTTTTTTTACCAAAAATGTGTAGCAGAATACATATTGGCCTAAACTGATGAATAAATTATTTTTTTTGGATATATTTTTTTGGATACGTAATATAGCAGAAAGTAAAAAATATTAGTTTCGAAAAAAAAAAAAAAAATTGTCAGTCTTTTTTTTGTTTATAGCGCATAAAATAAAAACTGCAGAGGTGATCAAATACCACCAAAAAAAGCTCTATTTGTGGGAAAAAAGACATCAGTTTTGTTTGGGTACAGTGTCGCATGCCCTTGCAATTGTCAGTTAAAGCGACGCAGTGCCTTATCGCAAAAAATGGCCTGGTCAATAAGGGGGTATAACCTGCATTTTGTATTTACTCGAGTTATCTTTGTGTAATATTAACATTCGTTTGATGATCTGAATCATTTAAGTGTGACAAATATGCAAATTAATAAAAAATCAGGAAGGGGAAAATACCATATTGGCACTATTAACTGGGCTCAGATCACTTACTAACTGGACATATCACAAACACTAACTGGCTTACTGGTTACAAGTTTTAACACTTCAGCTGTTGCCCGTAAATGTGGCATGTGTGGTGATTAACATTATTGTTATATTACCCATTATTTATTATTAGCCTTGCCCAAAGAGAGAACTAAAATGCTAAACTGCTTCTTTTAAGGGGTCATCCAAAATGTCATAGTGTACCTTATGGCTTTGTATCTCTGTTCCCTATTATCTTATTATGCAATACATATACTGCAGATGTGTTGTCAGTTCAGCACTTCACTGGGCAACTGTCATAAACAAGAATGAAAACAAGTTGCCCTAACTGTTATGTAAAAGGATAAAAGTCAAACATGTCCTCCCCGTTAATGCTTCATTCCGATTAGACCAGATCAAAGCCCAATGAACACAGAAATTTGCACTGAACCATTCACAGCATGCATTTTATACCGTATAAGTAGAGCAGCAAAGCATCTTATAAGCGTTTATGTTCCTCTCTTTACACTTTGGTTGTCTGCTGTGGGTACAGACCTTCCAGTTATTGCTCAGTCTTTAAAATTTCCTTAGGACCTAGAGAAAACCATTGCATGTCAGTGGAACCTTTAACATCCCGCATACCAATTTTATCTGGCTGTTCTTAACCACTTGCCGACCACCACATGCCGATGTACGTCCAAAGTTTGGCTGCGGATATCGTTGTTATGGCAGCAGCTAGCTGCCATAACCCCGGTATCCCCGTTTTCGTGCGGCGGTCGGCTTTAAGATAAAAGTGGTCTCTGCAGCGGATTCACCGCGAGATCACTTTTATCGGTGGCGGGAGAGGGCCGGTGCCCTCCGCCGCTTACCGGAGCCGTCGGTAGCGGCAGAGGCGATCGCATCTGTCCCCCTTCTGTGCCTGGAGACGAGTGAGGCTAAGATGGCGCTCACTCGTCTCCATGACACTGCTGGGCGGAAGCGACGTCAAAACGTCACTTCCGCCCATACGTCTTAAAGGCATATTTTTTTCAATGTCATTTTTTTAAATGACTTTTTTTTTTATTTTATTGCATTTTAGTGCAAATATGAGATCTGAGGTCTTTTTGACCCCAGATCTCATATTTAAGAGGTTCTGTCATGCTTTTTTCTATTACAAGAGATGTTTACATTCATTGTAATAGGAATAAAAGTGACACAATTTTTTTTTTTTTTTTTTTTGTAAAACAGCGTAAACAGTGTAAAAATAAATAAAATCATGTAAAATAAATAATAAAAATTAAAAATTTTTTTTTAAAAAACCTCCTGTCCCAACGAGCTCGCGCGCAGAAGCGAACGCATATGTGAGTAGCGCCCGCATATGAAAACGGTGGTCAAACCACACATGTGAGGTATCGCCGCGACCGGTAGAGTGAGAGAAATAATTCTAGCTCTAGACCTCCTCTGTAACGCAAAACTTGCAACCTGTAGAATTTTTTAACCGTTGCCTATGGAGATTTTTCAGGGTAAAAGTTTGACGCCATTCCACGAGCGGGCGCAATTTTGAAGCGTGACATGTTTGGTATCCATTTTTCTTGGCGTAACATTATATTTCACAATATAAAAAAAAAATTGGGCTAACTTTACTGTTGTCTTATTTTTTTATTCAAAAAAGTTAATTTTTTCCAAAAAAAAGTGCGCCTATAAGATCGCCATTTTATTCTCTAGGGTGTTAGAACCCCCAAACATTATATATTTTTTTTTTCTAAGTAATTTTCGAGCAAAAAAAAACAGTTTTAAACATGTAAACACCTACAATCCAAAACGAGGCTGGTCCTTAAGTGGTTAAAGTGAACCTAACCTGATCGAAATGGTTTAGTCTTTTCCTAGGTTCCAGGAGTACGTATAGGGATCAAAAAAAAACTTCAGATAATAATGCATTGTATAGGCAAGTGCAGACCATCAGGTTGACAACCCAAGAGTGCTGGAATAATTCATGATGCCAGAGTTTTTACCAACGAGGTTGGTGGCAAAGGGGGATCAATAGAGGGACTGGAGTCTAGGAAGAGGGATGGTGTCTACTGAGCAGACTGTTGGGAAAGTAGGACCTGGAGGCAAAACATACCTAATATTTTTTAATCTATGCAGTGCTGAACAGTTTCTAAAACTTTATATAGACTTCAACAAGACAAACCTAGACTTAAGGTCTAGTGAGAACTTGTAAATAGAGATTTATTTGTTTCATTGACTACTTTTTTTGCTAACATGCCAATTGAAAAGAGAAATGTTAGATATGTATTTTTATTGAAAAATAAATATTAGTAATGTATGAAGGTTACCCTGGGTTTGTGCTGAAATGTCAGGCCCGCCATATTCCTGACTGCTTTAAGCAAGGAGTAATTTCTCTACTTCCTAGCCTTTGATGTTAGACGCTTTTATGTAGTCTGAGCTCCCAGCTTCTGATGAAATGTCAGACAGAAATGTGCCATCGGAGTGATGCAAGGACACCAGATGGTGCTGCAAAGCAGAGGATCAGGGAGCATTGCTTAGCAGCACACAGCCCTTGGGTAACCATTTTTTATATATATCTTACAGTACATGCTACTGGTGTGCTGTCATTATATACATGTTTATCATATATTACTCAAGTTAAATCTAGGCAACTTGCATGTTTTTTTTTAAATTCAAACAATTTTGTCTAAATTTGATATTGACGTTTGGAAAGGTTAAACACCACTATATCAAGATTGAAGCTGAAGGGTGAATTTTAGGACCTTTTAGGTGGTGTATTGGCTGTAATTAGATTGCAATAGACAGTTGTTATGGATCTAAGACCCTTTTCATGCTGAGGTGCTTTTCAGGCCCGAAAAGCGCCTCTAATGCCTCCCCAGTGTGAAAACCCAAGTGCTTTCACACTGGGACGGTGCGCAAGCAGTGTTTTTGGGGCAGTTTGAGAGCAGTGTATGCACTGCTTCCACAACGCCCTGGCCATTGAAATGAATGGGCAGCGCGGCCAAAGTGCCTGCAAAGCGTTTTGGCGGCACCACAACACGGGCTCTTTTAACCCTTTCTTTGGCTGCTAACTGGGGTTAAATGCCCCACTAGCAGCCGAAAAGCGCTGCTAAAACGACAGTAAAGTGCCATTAAAACTAGCGGCGCTTTACCACTAACGTACCCCTTCCCCAGTGTGAAAGTAGTCTTAAAGCAGAAGTAAGCCCATTGGTTTAACAGTCTCAAAAGACGCTTACATTCCCGGAAAGTGCTGGTTGAATCCTCAACCAAACTGTCAAACCATCAATGGCTGGTGTCATATCTGATCACATGTACGGAATCATGGCAGTTGAAGATTAAACAGAGGTCAAGATGGCAGCTTCCATGGCTGAAAACAATTAGAGGGTTTACTTTCTTTTTAAGTCTGTGGAACATTGACAGTACATGTCTGTATTTTAACCTTTAAAAAGTCTCCATGCCACAATGCATCATTGTCTTGTGGGTAACAGGCAAGCTTCACAGAGCTCTCATTGAGCAGAAATTTATTTTGTGATTTAGAGTTGTTGTATTCAGAGTTTAAAGTATAACTAAAGGCAACACTTTTTATTTAGTGTTGAATAGAGTAGAGCGGGATTAGAACACCTGTCAGTTTTTATTGCTGTCTATCACCCCATTATAGAGATTCGCCCTCTCTATTCGTCCTGTTTACCATTATCATTGAAAGTAAAAGAAAATTCAAAATTTTGAGTTGTCGCCAAGAAATTTATAGAGTGTATATCTCCCAATTGGTACACTAGTTCTGGTGCCCTGGGGGTCCCCAAGAAAATCTAATTTGCAGGGATTTCCTCTCACTCCCTGTTTTGACTATGGGACAGGAAGTGAAGGGAAAAAAAATTAACAGGGGTTCTAACCTTCCCATGCTCTGCCCAAAATGGGGGTGGAGGTAGTTTTGCCTATAGTTTTACTAAAGAAAAAAAAAAGCTATAAAGGCAGTTGTATTATCCATTCCAGGATTTTTGTAATTGCTTCATGATTCTACTGCGTATGTTTTTTTTAAGCAGTATTATACCCAACAGCAAACCTTTTATTAAATCGGAGCTTACCAATGCTTAGATGTAATGGTTGTATTCATTTCCTCTTTTGTCTTTCTTCTATTTTCATGGTGATCCAGCCAGTAAGTTGTTTTTCACAGCAAAATCAGTTTTTATGGATGAGACAAATCACTTAACACAGGCAGGGATGATTAAAATGATCAGCTTTTATTTATATAGGCAAAACCTTTATCTGAAAAGGAGGAAAAAAACTGTTGTAGCTGATTTATAAATATGCTGATTGGCTAATACCATTTAACACCCCCCCCCCCCCCCCCCCCCCAGAATGGCAATGCTGCTGTGCCTATGCTCATGTCTCCAGAGTAGGGTCACACTAATACAGGAGTTGTGTTACTGGGCAGGTCACTAGGTGAAAAAAGCCACCACAGCTAATAAGCTGCAATAGAATACTTTTTTGGTTTTGGGTCTAATACCACTTTAATTCATGTCTAGATAGCTGTTTGAAATGTTGTTTATAGTTTTGTGAACTGGGCCATTCAAATATATAGATTTTATACTAGTTACTGATTCCCGTGTAAGTTGCAGCTTGTAATTCAGATGCTCTGGGCAGTAAATTGTATTACAGTTTGCTAGCAACCATACAAAAGCACATTTACAGGTTCATCAAAAAGTTAATTTATTTCAGAAATTCAATTCAAAAAGTGAAACTCATATGGTATATAGATTCGTCATACACAGAGTGATATATTTCAAGCATTTCTTTTTTAAATTTTAACCACTTGCCAACCAGCCGCAGTCATTATACTGCGGCAGGTCGGTGCGATCCCCAGGTCGGCTCCTTTAAGCGAGATAGCGGGCATAAGAGGCAGAACAGGGACGTGTGTGTGTGTGTGTGTGTGTGTGTGTGTGTGTGTGTACACACACACAAATCCCTGTTCTGTGAGGAGAGGCAGATCATGAGTTCCTAATAGCTAGGAACCACTTTCTGTCATCTCCTATAGTCAGTCCCCTCCCCCCACAGTTAGAACACACAGTCAGGGAACACCGTTAACCCCTTGATCGCCCCCTAGTGTTAACCCCTTCCCTGCCAGTGACATTTACACAGTAATCAGTGCATTTTTATAGCACTGATCACTGTATAATAGTCAATGGTGTCAAAAGTGTCCGATGTGTCCGCCGTAACGTCGCAGTCCCGATAAAAATCGCAGATTTCCACCATTACTAGTAAAAAAATAAAATTATAAAAATGCCATAAATCTATCCCCTATTTTGTAGACGCTATAACTTTTGCGCAAACCAATCAATATACGCTTATTCTGATTTTTTTATTACCAAAAATATTTAGAATACATATTGGCCTAAACTGAGGAAAAAATGTGCTTTTTTTTAAAGAAAATTGGGGATATTTATTATAGCAAAAAGTACAAAATATTATTTATTTTCTTCAAAATGGTCACTTTTTTTTGTTTATATCGCAAAAAATAAAAACCGCAGAGGTGATCAAATACCACCAAAAGAAAGCTCTATTTGTGGAGAAAAAAATGCCAATTTTGTTTGGGTACGGTCGCAAGACCGCGCAATTGTCAGTTAAAGCAACGCACTGCGGAATCGCAAAAATGGCCTGGTCATTGAGTAGCCAAATCTTCCAGGGCTGAAGTGGTTAAAGATTATGGCTTACAGTTAGTGAAAACCCAAAATTCTGTGTCTCCGAAAATTAGAATATTACATAAGACCAATAAAAAAAGGATTTTTAATACAGAAATCGGCATCTCCATAAAGCTGGTTGGCAGAGGGAAGCATACAGTGCTCTAGAATTTCCTGGTAGAGGGCTGCACTGACTTTGGACTTGGTATAACAGTGGACCAGCACCAGCAGATGACATGGCTCCCCACATTATCACTAACTGTGGAAACTTCACACTGGACCTCATGCAACTTGGATTCTGTTCCTCTCCACTCTTCCTCCAGACTTTGGGACCATGATTTCCAAATAAATTGCTTAATTTACTTTCATTCGAAAAGAGGACTACTGAGCAACAGGTCCAGTCCTTGTTCTCCTTAGCCCCGGTAAAACACTTCTGACATCTCTGGTTCAGGAGTGGCACAAGGAATACTACCGTTGTAGAACATGTCCTGGATATGTCTGTGTGTTGGTGGCTCTTGAAGCAATGACACAAGCCATAGTCCACTCCTTGAGAATCTATCCCAAATTCTTGAATAGCCTTTGCTTCACAATCCTCCCAAGGCTGCGGTTATCCCTCTTGGTTGTGCACCTTTTTCTACCACACTTTTTCCTTCCACTCAACTTTCCATTAATATGCTTAGGTACAGCACCCTGCAAACAGCCAGCTTTTTTAGCCCCGGTTCACACAGGGGCGGCACGACTGGTAAGAGGCATGGTGAGTTTTTTGAAGTTGTACATTTTTTTCCCACAATTCTTTCCAAAATGAAAAAAAAATTTTTTCTTTTTCCCAAAATTGTCATTTTCTCTCACATGGCATATGCCACTTGCAACTACACCCCAAAATACATTCTGCTACTCCTCCTGAGTATATACCACATGTGTGAGACTTATACTTTGGAAGGCCCTGGAGCACCAGGACAATGGAAACACCCAAAAAATTACCCCATTTTGGAAAGCAAACACCCCAACACATAATCTAGGTGGCATAATGAGTCTATTGTACATGTCATTTTTTTACACAAGTTTTTGTGGATAGAAAATGAAAATGCATTTTTTTTTTTTTTTCTCACAAAGTTGTCAATTTATAAGATATTTCTAACACATAGCATGTACAGCAAAAATGACACCCCAAAATACATTCTGCTACTCTTCCTGAGAATGGCAATACAACATGTGTGAGACTTTTTTCCACAACCTGGCCTCATACAGAGGCCCAACTTGCAGGATGAGCACTGATGTGGCACGGATGAGGTCTGGATTAGTATGGATGAGGCATGGATGAGACAAGGATGCGCATGGATGAGGCATGGATGGGCATGGTTGAAGCATGGATGAGGCATTGAAGGGCATGAATGGACACAGATCAGTGCTGTGGGTACTTCAGATCTAGCCCACTCATGCCGCTGCACTGGCTCCTTCCTCTCCTCACACGGTGTACAGTTGACATGTCAGGAGAGAGAGCTGAACTGGACATGGGCCAGTTTGTTGACAAGTGATCACTCCGTCATTGGAGCGATGACGTGGTAAAGGGCTGCTGTCATCGGCCCTTTACCCTGATTCGTGATGCCGGACCCAGCGATCACGGACACTTCTGGGTGTGCAGGGAAAACACGAGTTTGGGAGGACGTCATAGTATGCCCTCCCAAAACTAGCCGACTGCGCTGTAGCCGTCATTTGGCTATGGCCCGGTCGGCAAGTGGTTAAAAGAAAAATACTTGCAATATATTACTCTATGTGTAATGAATCGATTTATTATATCAGTTTCACTTTTTGAATTGAATTACTAAAATAAACTTTTTCATGATATTTTAGATTTTTGAGATGCTCCTGTATTAATAAAAGAAGGTGAATTGGCGTTAAAGCATTCATAACCTTGTGGGAGTGCTTTTTTCCCAGCAAAATTGTTGCTGAAAAGTGTGCCATTTTGGAAACTTTTTCAAGCAACTCTTCTTGCTCAGCAGCACTTACCCACCGAAATCCCTTGCATGGATAGTACAAAGCCTTATTGCTAAGACACCAGGAAAGCTGATGCCAGATTAGCTGGTTCTACTGTTAAGGGTTAAGTACGTCATCACTGCATAAGACCTTGCAAAATTCCAGCATCTCCCCAGTGTTGAGAACAGAGTATGAGGATTGCAGGCGAAATAGTGCTGCATTATAAAAAGTGCACATAGTTACTCTCCTACTGCTTTCCTTTGGCGATAAGAGAAAGGGGAGTAAATAATAGCTACATTTTCAAGTTGCCTACACTGGCGTGTATGTTTCTGGTTTAACATTTTAAGTTCAGTTAAGTCTAGACCAGGGGTCTTGACTTAAAATTTACGGAGGTCCGGTCAGCAAAATTTACTTCCAGCACAGGTCCTCAGTTCCCCTTCACAACACTGCTCCCGTTTACACAACTCAGTGCCCTTTACACCATACATCGCCCCTTAGCAAGCCTCCCCTGCACAGTCTTATAATACTTTTGTCAGGGCAGAGGAACTAATCATCATTCCTGGGGTGTCCTCTCCCAAGGCTCCAGCCTGGCCACCGATGTTCTACTTGCAGGAGTTGTAGATCGGGATTGAGGGAGGGGAGCTGCCCAAGTTATCATGTTAACAAGCAGGTGATTATCTGGCTTGTTAATATGAAAGATGCCAGCTCTGTCCTGATTTGCAGCTTGCAGTAATCGCCCGCTTATTAACATAACTTGGGCAGCTCCCGCCCCTCAGTCCCGATCTGTAGCTCCTCCCGCCTCCTGTGAGAATGACATCGGTGGCCGGGCGGGTAGCACAGGAGAGGACACCCAGCCGTGGCAGTGACATGGCCGTGTCCGGACAGGACTTTCACTCGGTCCTTTTCCAGACCGCGGTCCGCCATTTAGTGACCATTAGTCTGGACTGTCATTATGTATTGTCATAGTGAGAATTTAAGAAAAAGAGAACTAAAGGATTATTTCTCTGATTTCTATTAACAGATATCTGTTATACCTGCCTCTTTGCAGAGCTTTGTTGTTGCATTTACAGTACCTGTTAATCTAGCATGCACAAAAACCTGGGTAATCTCACTTTTATTTTGTTTTTTTGTTTTCCACAAGGCTCTTGGTCATGCACATGTTAGTCGGGAAGAAGAGAACCCCTATGAGCTCCTGCTTACTGCCGAGACCAAAAAACCTGATGATCAAGGTGGAGTAAATTGTTGTCTTAGTTCAAAATATTAATAATTAAGTATCAGCAGTGCAAATGCTAACTTTACATATTTCAGTATTTTTAATCTGTTCATTTGACAACTTAAGTACAGCATTGTTTTTTTTTTTTCCTTTTATTTTCTGAAGTTGCTAATGATCTTTGCATAAAACACTTTTTAGGCGGTGTTTGACATAGTGATGAGGTGTTATATTGCCTCCTCACCACCTGTTTTTAGCCTTAAAGTGATTGTAAAGGTAAAGGTGTTTTTTTTTAATTATTATTAGTAAAACATGCCATACTTACCTGCTCTGTGCAATGGTTTTGCACAGAGCAAACCCGAACTTCCTCTTCCTTCCCCCTGAGTGCCCCTATAGCAAGTCGCTTGCAGTGGGGGCGCTTGTGCGGGCTTAATACTGAGCCGGGCTGAGTGCGTATATTGATACACACGTCGTGGTTTGGCCCTTGATTGATAGCAGCAAGAGCAAATGGCTCCTGCTGCTGTCCAAGCCTGTGTGGAGAGCATTGAGGTAAAACACCTTTAGCCTTTAGAACCACCTTAAAAACCTGCACCATCGTATTGCAACTGTATGCATTGCACATGGTTTGCAGAGCACCCAATTCAGTTGAATGGGTCAGGTTTGGTGTGCGGGGTGAATAATCTTTGCATAGCATCGTGGCTGCGACATGTGTACACCCCCATCCACTACCTTCGCAGCTTAAAGGGGGAGGGTTGAAGTAAAAACGCAGCTCAACTGCATGTTTTTATTACCCCCATCTGCAAATGTAAACAAGGCCTTCAGAAGTTTCTTTTGTGTCTGTACCTGATTACATTCTACTTGAAACAGAAACGTTTTAGGCTAGGTTAGGTACGCTTTAAAGAATATTAATAAATGTTCCAAGTTAACAACTGGTGTTGCACGTAACATGTTTTCTAATGTGGAAAAGTTTACTGCTGCCGTTCGAAAAGCCTTGATCTTGTGAAGCTTGATTCTCCTCCATCTCGTCATGCCCTTTTGGGCATGACGAGACCTATAGTCCCTATTGTCTTTCATAACTCAGGGACTGCCTGTAATAGAGGGGGAATCTTCCAAGGGGGACACATGTTCTGGTCAACCTTGTGACACTCTGGAGTTCCCCCACTTTGTAGGGATTTTTTTCACTTCCTGTTTTGGCTATGGGACAGGAAGTGAAGGTAAATCTTCTCCAATGACATACAGATGGAAAAACAACCTGACCAGGGTTATAACCTTCCTGTAGTATATCCAAAAGAAAAAAGTTTTTTTCTTTAGTGACACTTTAACCAAACATCTCATTGTAACTGAAACTGTTTCTTCTTTCAAAGATTCTGACGATAGAAAGTTTTAGACCCTCTTATAGGCTCTCTACGCTTGTAGGCCCAGCCCTGCAACCAACTTTCGTTGCAATTTCAGCATGTCAAACTGCAGCTGACTAGATAAGGGCAATGAATAACTGACATGACCCTGCGTTTCAGCTTCTACTCAGGCTTCAACTTCATACTGTACCTTCAGTACTTTTGAGCGCAAGCTTTTGGCCACAAAGCCCGTTTCCCAATATAAGGACACCCTCACTCCTAAGAGTGAAAAGACATCTGTTGCAGTTTTCCCATCTATGGGTCACAGACATCCCAGATCTGTGGGTTCAATTGGCAGTTTCAAAAATGTACACAACTTTAAACTTTCTCCGCTTTCTTCTGTTAAAGAATATGTAAACCCAATGTTTCATATTCCTCATATGTGCCTGCTGTACCATGTACTTGTATGAAAAAAATATCCTGCCCTCTGTGTATTGCTTCCTTTGTGAGAAATCCCTGGTATTCCTGTCAGTCCCTCTGCTTTCCTCTTAAAAACGGAACACACTTAGTAGGAGAACACATCGTAGTCAGTTCCGTAGCTATGCTGGGAACTCTGCCTACTCTCCTCCAATGATCAGATTTGTCCCAACATACAGACACTTTCACTGGGAAGACCAGTGTGCTTTTTCCCCTCCCCCAACTCTTATGCAGCTGAGAACAGAGAAAATGTGACTACTAATAAAAAAAACGGAAAAAAAAGGTTCATATTGAATGTGAATGTCAAATCGGCGGCAATTGCCGTCAATGGCACCGTCCTAATCGGTGCGACGCCACATCTGCGGTGCTGCACTGATTTCAAAAAGTAGTTTCTGTACTACTTTTTGAGATTTCGGGCTGCGATTTACATTGGCATCTGTGCAGAAACCTGCACAGATTTCTCTGAAATCCCGTCCGAAATCGAGACTGACATGCGGGAGTGAAATCGTGCAAGTTCAGCTAAAATCGCATGGCTTCATTCCCGCAGCTCAGTGTGAACCTGGGCTAAGACCGAAAAATAAACTGAAATCCTGAGTGTGCATAAATATTCACCCCTTTTTCTATGATTCCTCTAAGATGTGGTTATACAAATTAACTTCAGAAGTTCAATGCTGTAATTGGATAATTAGTAAGGTCCACCTAGGTGCAAAGTGTCACATGTATAAATAAATTATGCCTGTTCTGAAAGGCCCTTAAATCTGCAACACCACTAAGCAAGCAACATGAAGACCAAGGAGCTCTCCAAACAGGCAAAGTCATGGAAAGGCTACTGTAAATCAGGGTTGGCTTATAAAAAAAAAAAAAACTTTAAACCTATTACAGAAGACCATGACATACACTTTTTTAAAATAACAAAATTAAAATAATACGGCACTGCTACAAACCTGGCGAGCGAAGCTGCTCACCAAAACAGACTGGACAAGAGGGGCATTTTACATAGATGCTCCAAAACCACCAAATATAACACTGAAGGCAGAGATGGAAGCATTTGTCCGTAGGACTACTTTAAATCGTACATGTCACAGAGTTGGGCTTTATGAAGGAGTGGCCAGAAAAAAGCTTAATGGAAAAAAGTGGTAGCAGTATCTTCCTGTAAGGGATGATTTATTTTATTTTTTGTCAGGGACTGGAAAACTGGTCAGGGTTGAAGAAAGTTGGAAAGAGCACCACACTCCTTCTCTAGAGTCAGCTGACTGTGTAGTGTCACAGGTGCCTGGTTAAATCGTGGATAAGCTCATAGATATCTTGCTGCCCTCTAGGACCGGGATCGTCCCGACAGTGCAACAGTGGGAATAGAAAAAGAAAAGAGGATGCACTGCCCTAGTGCATTATCCAACAGATTTATTAAGATATGAATAAAATCCTAAAGATTTCTACTCACAAACATAAGTTAACCGTTTCACGCAAACTGACGTACCCGTACGTCGGTACTTTCACTCTAAATACCGGGGGAATGGCAGCAGCTGCCATAACCCCTGTATTTTTGGGAATACTGTGCATTTCTCAAAGATAAGTGGTCTCCGCAGTGAATTCGCCGCAAAATCACTTTTATCGGTCGCGGGAAAGGTGCCCACCCTCCTCCCACTGTTCTCCGGACATCTCCGCCGCTTACCGGACCTGCCAGTAGCGGCAGAGACGATCACATCCTTTCCCATGGATGCCTGGCTGCCGACTGAGGCAAACGTCAAACGTCACTTCTGGCCATAGCTCTTTAAAGAAAGCATTTTAAGTGACGACTTTTTTTTTTTTTTTTCCACAAAAAATTTTTTAAGAAAGAAAAAAGTAGCAGGTATACAGCACTGAAAAGGTATTACAAGAAAACAATCATGACACTATTATACAGTGGCAAAAGGACAAAAAGTGTTGTTACATACTAAATTATAAAAATACAAGTACAAAACTAGTAAGCATAAATGGATCGAAAGGGAAGTAATCATAATACACGGAAATACACGATGTCTGCTTACTCTGTGATGAGACAGCTAGGATACAACAAATAATAGAGAGATTATTTATCGGCCTTGCAGGTTGGTAATTGTGGGTAAGAAAGGTAAGGCACGAATGTCTCTGGTGTAGGGTTAAAGCATGTATGATCGGTTGTTTCGGTAGAATGGTACCCATAATATGGGTGATGTGGGTAGATGAATAGGGGAGGCTCGGGGATGGGGGGGTATTAGGTGGTTAAAGGGGGAGGGAGAAACAGGTATGGGAAAATAGCAAGAGGGGGGAAGAAAGGGGAAGTGGGGGGGGGGGTCAGGGGACAAGTGAAGGGGGGCCGCTCCTCATCTCAGGCCTTCTAGAGGTATTTAGAGGACAGTTAGGGAGGTTAAGACTGGAAAAAAGATCTATAGTAGTCTGTAGTTTTGAATTGTGTCCAGCATGCCCATATGGCGGTGAATTTCTGTATATGGTCTTGGGAGATATAGATCAATTCTTCCATCTCCTCCATCTTTGCAATCCTAATTAGCCATTCCCTAATTGTAGGGGAGTTGGTTGAACGCCAGTGAACAGGGATACACAATCGGGCCGCATTGACCATGTGCATGGCTAATGATTTATGATAGGTTCTTTTGGTCAGGGTTGTATTATGGAGGAGATACCGGGTTAAAATCTAAGGTGTATGTAGTCACTCGTGCAATAATGGAATGTACCTCTTTCCAGTATGGTTGGAGCATTGGGCAATTCCACCATATGTGAACCATGTTTCCTTCCTCTTTATTGCATCTCCAACAGGTGTTTGGAATGGAAGGCGAGAATTTGTGTAGGTGTGCTGGCGTTCTGTACCATTTTGTGACTATTTTGTAGCCATTTTCTTGTATTGCTACATTCAGTGATCCCTTGTGGGCATATGTGAGTATGGACTCCCATTCGTCATCAGTAAAAGTTATGTAAGTCTTTACCCCAAGAAAGTCTTGAGGTTTCTGTCTGTGGAGGTTGGGGGTTGTCTTGGAGAAGAGAGTAAATCGTGGAGATCAAGTGTCTTTGTGGTGTAGCCTGGGAGTACAGAGTTTCGAATGGTGTGAGTGGTCTTGTCCAGATGTTGTTTGCGTTGGTCAAAGTGAAAAAGTGTCTTAGCTGCCTGTACGACCAGAAGGGAAAGTCCTTTGTGCGAGATATGGACCTTAAATTTTCATACGAACGTATTCGACCTTCGTTGAAGAAGTGGCGTGTTTGGACTTCATCATGTGGCCATTCGTGCAGTAAGAATGTGTTCGATTCCCCTGGGGGAAAGTCTGGATTTGCTCTTAGAGAGGTCAGTGGGCCTGGTTTTGAGGATAAGTGGTATAAGTTTATTGCTGTGGTAAAAGCTAGTAACGAAGGGTAAATAAGTGGGTGCGTCTTGACGATGTGAGGGCAGTGTTTCACTGAAAGCCAAGTCAGGGTGTGTAAAGGTATATTACTGAAGGAATTTTCCAGTGTGATCCAATTCTTACCTATTTTGTGGGTTTTCCAGTCTACCACTCTAGTCAGGTGGCATGCCAGATAGTATTTATGTAGGTCTGGTAAAGCTATTCCCCCCTTCGTTTTGGAGCATGTCAACTGTATATATTTAATGCGCGGGGAATTATTTTTCCAGATAAACTTTGAACAGGCTTTTTTGTAGGACATAAAGAAAGATGGGGGTAATTGAATTGGGATAGTCTGCATAAGATACAGAAGGCGGGGCAGGACTATTATCTTTATCGATGCTGATCGCCCAAACCAGGAAACATTGAGAGTGGCCCAATTTTTAAGATCCGTCTGGACTTAAGTCAAGGTATGAAAGAAGTTGTGTTCATAGAGATCTGTTAGCCAGCTGGGAATTCGAATGCCAAGGTATGTATTAGCATCTCCTTTCTATTGAAATGGGAAAGAGGATTGGCAGTGAGTAACGTCTTGTGGGGAAAGAGAGATATTCAGGGTATGGGATTTAGAGTAATTGATTTTGAGGTTCGATAATACTCCAAAGTGTTTGATGTCTTTCAAAAGATTAGGGAGAGTTGTGCGAGGGGCTTGTAGTGATAATAGAATATCATCCGCAAATGCGGCTACCTTGAATTCCTTGCGGTTAATGGAGATTCCCTGAATGTCAGGATTGGCCCGTAATCTATTTAGAAGGGGTTCAAGGGTCAAGATGAAGATCAGGGGGGATAGGGGGCATCCTTGGCGAGTTCCGTTGCTGATGGGGAAGGCGTTCGACAGAAGACCGTTTGCTCTAACCCTTGCTGTTGGGTTAGTGTAAAGAGCAGAAATATGTGCAAACATGCGTGGTAGAAGGCCAATGCCTTTTAGTACCGCCTGCATGTAGTCCCAGGCCACCCTGTCGAACACCTTCTCAGCGTCATGGGATAAAAGAAATTCTTTAGTGTCAGATGAAGAGAGCCAGTGATAAATATTCAGGGTGCGAATAGTATTATCCCTGGCCTCCCTGCCCGGGACAAAGCCCACCTGATCGGGCAGGACCAGGCCAGAGACAAGGGGTAGTAGTCTGTTTGCAATGATTTTTGCATATAGTTTGATATCTTCATTGAGCAGAGAGATGGGTCTGTAGTTGGATGCAAGGGCTGGGTCTTTGTCTGTTTTCGGTATAACTGCTATGTGTGCTGCTAACATGTGGCCGGTTGGAGTGAGTGGGTTTGAGAGGGAGTTGAATGCTGACATTGTGGGCGAAAGCGTCTCCAAGAAGGTTTTATAGTAAATTAGAGGTAGTCCATCTGGGCCTGGACTTTTGCCAACTTTCATTTGCTTAATGGCAAGATTAAGCTCTTCCTCGGTCAGAGGGTGCTCCAAGGTTTCGGCTTGTTGTGTGGTGATCGGTTTGGGGCGGTATTGGGTCAAGAAGTCACGAATTTGTGCTGACCTGTCGGGTGCAGCAGGCACCTCTATGGTGGTTTTGTGGTAAGTTATAGAGCTTAGAGTAAAACTCTTCAAAGTGTTTGGCTATGTCCTCGTTTTTGGAAAGAAGTGTGCCTTGAGCAGTGCGGAGATGGTGAATTGTAGAAGATGCTTTGGCTGTTTGTATGGTACGAGCAAGAAGTCTCCCACTTTTGTTACCGTGTTCATAGAACACTCACTGTCCGAGAATGTAACGTCGCCTAGTGCGTTTCCCTAGTTCGTCCAACAAGGAGGATATAGCGTGTGTGAGGGCCTGTAATGTAGATTGGGAAGTAGAGTGTTTATGGGTTGCTTCAAGTCTGTGGATCGTTGTGATAAGAGATGTAATCTGTTCCTGATGTCTCTTTTTTTTTCACTTGTGGCTAAGGCTATAAGATTCCCCTGTATGACGCACTTGTGAGCTTCCCATAGCGTGATAGGAGTAATACCCGGGGTTGAGTTCTCTTGGAAATACAGTTGAATTCAGGAGTTTATCTGTCGGATTGTTTCAGCGTCTTTTAGGAGGGATGGATTCAACCTCCATGTTTTAGTGAATCTTTGTGAGTCTGGGAACGTGAGAGTTATCGTGATAGGGTGATGGTCAGACAAGAACATGGGTTCTATTGTGGCTTGTGAGAGAAATGAGAGGTCTGTCTGGGATAAAAATATGTAGTCAATTCTTGAGTATTTCTGGTGTGGAGGGGAAAAGTATGTATAGTCTCTGTCCGTTGGGTACATGGTGCGTCAGGTGTCATGTAGGGTCAGGTCTTGTAGTTGAAGTTTAATCTGTCTTAGTGCGCGGTACGGGAGTGTGGAAGTACCTGTAGAGGAGTCAAGGCTAGGGTTTAGTGGGACATTAAAGTCCCCTCCTAGTATTAATATGCCCCCTTGAAAGGTGGATAGTAGGTCACAAATTGTCCGGAAAAAGGTTACCTGATGTTCGTTTGGGTAGTAGATATTTGCTATTGTGATTGGTTTAGATGCGTATGTGCCTTTTAATAAAGATATATCTACCTTCCTGATCGATCAGTGAGTCAGACATTTGAAAGACAGCGTTTTTGGACAACTTTTTTTTATTTTTTATTGCATTTTAGTGTAAATATGAGATCTGAGGTCTTTTTTTACCTCATATTTAAGAGGTCCTGTCATGCTTTTTTTCTATTATAAGGGATGTTTACATTCCTTGTAATAGGAATAAAGGTGACCCAAAATGTTTTTTTCAAAAAGATAGTGTTGAAATTTTTTTTTTTTTTTTTTAAAGTAAATAAATCAAAAAAATTAAAAACGTTTAAAGCGCCCCGTCCCGACGAGCTTGCTCACGGAAGCGAATGCATACGTGAGTAACTCCCGCATATGAAAACGGTGTTCAAACCACACATGTGAGGTATCGCCGCGATCATTAGAGCGAGAGCAATAATTCTAGTCCTAGACAGCCTCCTCTGCAACTCAAAACTGGTAACCTGTAGAAATTTTTAAACATCGCCTATGGAGATTTTAAGGGGAAAAGTTTGTTGCTATTCCACGAGCGGGAGCGCAATTTTGAAGCATGACATGTTGGGTATCAATGTACTCAGCATAACATTATCTTTCACAATATAACAAAAAAAATTGGGCTAACTTTACTGTTGTCTTATTTTCTAAATTTAAAAAAACTGTATTTTTTTCCAAAAAAAAGTGCACTTGTAAGGCCGCTGCGCAAATACGGTGTGACAGAAAGTATTGCAACGACCACCATTTTATTCTCCACAGTGTTAGAAAAAAATATATAATGTTTGGGGGTTATTGGTAAATTTCTAGCAAAAAAAAATTATTTTAACTTGTAAACAACAAGTGTCAAAGGAGGCTCGGTCCTTAAGTGGTTAAAAACACGCTTGTCAGGCCACATGTGCGGCTATCTCTCATCGGTTGCTTGAACCGCAAACTTGGGAGTGGGAGGTCCTGGATGAGACCAGGAGAGGGAAGACGTCCAGTCCTTCGAAGCGCGTCAACCTGAGGGGTCTCATCCAGGACCCCCCACTCCCAGGTTTGGTGATTCAAGCAACGGATGAGAGATAGCCACACATGTGGCCTGACAAGCGTGTTTTTAACTTATGTTTGTGAGTAGACATCTTTATGATTTTATTCATATCTTTTAATAAATCTGTTTGATAATGCAGTAGACCAGTGCGCCCTCCTTTTTTTTTTTTTTTTCTATTGAAGAAAGTTGGATGGCACTTAAAGCGGAGGTCCGCCAATATTTTTTTATTTAAAAGTCAGCAGCTACAAATACTGCAGCTGCTGACTTTTAAAATAAGGACACTAGTCCATCTTGGACTGTTATTATTATTATGCAGGATTTATATAGCGCCAACAGTTTGTGCAGCACTTTACAACATGAGGGCAGACAGTACAGTTACAATAATAGTTTTATGGTACCCATATTTTATGATGTCTGAGCACACTGGATGTGGAAGATTATTTTGAATTTGGACCCTGAGGAAGATCATTGAAGGAGGTTTCCCATTGAGCACAGTTGACAGATTTTCCTGGGTGTTCGATGAGCATGTTGTGACCTGTTAATGAGGTGTATGATGGAGGTGAGCATGTTTTTCACCTGTTTAGTGGAGTGATTGGGAGCCGGTAGGCAGACCTTTTCTTTGGTCATGAGCCTTCGACAGAAGCTGGCTGAACGGCTGGCTGCCATACACGTGGGCCGATTGTCGGTCGGTTTCTATTGAACCTGCCAATGCCAGCCGACATTCGGCACGTGTGTACGGGGCTTAACTGGCAAAAAAGATGCAGGAGCTACTTTGGTGCATTTGCGAGACATAGGACAGCTCATTCAAGTGAATGGGCTGCCCTATGCTGTCTTGTGACAAACTACCAAAAAAAAAGCATTGTGCAAATGTGAATGAAGCCTTAAATTGTTTTAAATGATTTTTATTTTTATATATTTTTGTAACACTTTTTTTTTTTTCCATTTAGCTTTATTGCTATCATAAGGGGCTAACAAGAACCCTATGTGATTGCATTGGCAGGTGACCGGTCCTCTTTATGGAGACATTAGGAGTCTGTTAGTGGGGGTTGGGGGGTGGGGTACTTTCATAGCTCCAAAGTGTTTGGGCAGCTCTAGAGCTACCCAGATCAATTTTACCTGAAATTTGATTGCCAGCTGTAAAAATCAGCAGTTCATGGCTGCAGCAATAGCTGTGAGCTCATTTTAAGCCCCTAAATACCAGGATGTTTATACTTTTTGCCTTGATGGACAAATGGTTAAATAGCCGGGCCATCAAAGCCAGAGATTGAGAAGTAGGGTGGAAGATTGGTCCTTGAGACAACAGATCTGATTGATCAGGTAGAGGCCAGAGTGTGTCAGCAGACAGAGGAGGTTGGCTTACCACTCTCTGAGGCCAATTTGAAACTATGAGAATGACTCGAATGCCTAAGGGCTTGATCCTTCAAGGTAGATAAAGTAAAAGCTTCAGTGGAGGAAAGGCCCAGTGCTTAGATCAGGGCATACTGATACAGCGGCCCCACGGCCCCAGGTTCCTGAAGACAAATCTGTTTAGTTTATTGTTGAACTGAGAAAGGAGAAAATCTACATGGTCTCCCCCAACGCAGACAATTGTCCCAGAACACCTCCTTATTGAGGCGTAATTTCCCCTGGGTCCAGATGCTATAACATAATACTCTGACAAGATAGAATCTGCATCTGTTGCTGCTGCAACACTCCTGGTGCCCCCATGCAAACCACAGTGGTGGCATTGTCTGATTTAAACATGCGCGAAATGATCGGTCAGAAGAGAGGTCCAATGAAGTAATGACAAACAAAATGCTGATAACTCTAGGATGTTTGATTGGAGGCTTTGATTTCCTCTAAGACCAACAATCTGAATATACAGATAATCCATAACCTCGCCCCAACTAGCATCCATTGTGACAATCTTCTAGTGTAAGGGAAGATAGACCCAGCCCTTGGACACTGCCAGGGACAGAAGCCACAATGACAAAACATCTTGGTTGGGAGGTAACCGGATTATCTTTTATGCAGAAAGATGAGATTTGTCCCACATGAGCATTTTCTGCTGCAAAGTTCTGGATTGCAATTGAGCAACTGGGACCTTTTTGAAGGTGGATATTATGTGCCACAACACTCACATGCAGCTTCATAAGCTGCGTGTGAGTGTTGTAATTTTCGGCCTGTAATTTTTATTTTTTTTGTTCTTTTTATTAGTTACTTATATAGCGCTGTTAATTTGCACATCGCTTCACATATATATTGTACATTCACATCTGTCCCTGCCTTTGAGGAGCTTAGAATCTAAGTTCCCTAACTCACATTCATACATACACATACTAGGGCCAATTTAGACAGGAGGCAATTACCAGCAGCGTTTCTTTTGAGTGTGTGAGGCAACCAAAGTAACTGAAGGAAACCCATGCAGGCTCAGGGAGAACATGCAAACTCCAGGTAGGCAGTGTCATGGTTGGGATTTTAATTGTTTTTACATACGATATATATATATATATATATATATATATATATATATATATATATATATATATATATATATATATATATATATATATATATATATATATATATATATATATATATATTACAGCTACTATCATTAATTGTGTTCTGCCAGCTGGGAAGGCTCCCCACCTCTTCTGTCAAGCTATGGCTGCTGCATAGCCACTTGGGCTCCCTCTTGCAGCTTTATGGATTGTTGTAAATCCTGTGCTGTTCTTTACCTGGATTCCCTTGGTGAGTACCTCAGGGCTCATCCCTTTTCCCCGGAAGCCAGCCACACCCTTCTTTTTAAAATCTGCTGCTATTCTTGTACGGAACACGCATATCATGCAAGCTGTATCCCTGCCCCTGTAGGGGCTGCAACACTGTAGCTCAAATCTTTGTCTGCATTCTTGCGGTTCCAAACTACAGCTGGCTCCCTCAAGGCCTGCCCAGTGACATTGGCACAGTCTATTAGCCCTTGCAGGTATCAAAAATTAAGGTGGGGGATGGGATAGGGAGTAGGGAAAGGGAAGGGGAATGGTTACCACGAGTAACCACCAGTACTTGCTCAAAGAAATGGCCCGTACTAAATCCTTAACCCGTTTGGGTACTGTTGCTGTAACCATAGGTAATTGGCATAAAAAAGAGGGGAAGGGGGAAGGGAAGTAAGCCCAAAAGACGAGCTTAATTCAAGGGGTTACCTTTGGCAACAGAGTAGTCATAGGATATACCACTTTAAAAAATCAACTTTATTATGGATAATATCCAGCAATAAAAATCACATGGTATTTGAGAAATGTAGTGATCGTAGTAACAGAAGTATGACCGCGGACAAATACTAGACAAACAAGACTGACAATTTAAAAGAAGTGGAGCTTGCCCAGTCCGGGCATATTGCTTTGTACCTCAGGGACCTTAGGGGGCCAATAAACCAAATGGTAACGATGTCAATGGGTAAACCATTTAAAATTAAATCTAAGTTCGTAATGGTATATACCGTAATGGTATTTACGGTCAACTGTGGTCCAAAGCAATAAAGGGGTGGAGAGGGAAAGAAAGTAGAGGCGTGTGTGCTGATAGAGAAGCAGGAGATCATAACCTAAATGTGCTGCTTAAAGGGTATTAAGCTGTAGGCAAGGCTACTAAGGCTATAAATGATGAATCCAGGAAATGATGCTACATAATGGGGAATAATAAGCAGTCCAGTAGGTCAATCCTGGTATAAAGTGTGGAAATTTCCAAGTAAATCCTCAAAGAAAGTCATTAATGGTCAATCGTACTGGTCTTTAGCTTTCCCTAAAGATCTCCTGGTAAGTGCAAATAGCTTAGTCCTCTAGACTGTAGCACTGCTGCACAGGTATATTATTGAAACGTTGCTGACAAAATACAAGCATATGGGCTGGTATACAATCCTATGTATCAATACGTTACCACCTCCGCCAGGAGCTGCACCATATAGTCCGCTGCAATCCTTGAGGCCGTAAGACTGTCAGTCCCTTATCATTTCAATAGTGGCTTGCGATGAGCAGTGAGAGAGGGCGGCCTGTGCGGTATAGATAGACTGTAACGGTCATTGGAAGCTTGAATCCTGGTGCTGTAGGCGGTATTGGGGATCTCAGTCACACACGCTGATCTCCGCTCCCAGCGTGTGCTTCAGCGCCTAACACTCTCCACCGTACCCGTGACGTCCGCGGACTGGACAGCGTTGTGATGTCAATGCGTTTCGCCGTGGCTAGTGGCGTAGCTTCATCTCAGATGCAACGTTGTAATGTATTGATACATTTGGTTTATTGGCGGCCCCCTAAGGTCCCTGAGGTACAAAGCAATATGCCCGGACTGGGCAAGCCCCACTTCTTTTAAATTGTCTGTCTTGTTTGTCTAGTATTTGTCCGCGGTCATATTTCTGTTGTTACTATGATCACTACATTTCTCAAATACTTTGTGATTTTTTTTTTTTTGGATATTATCCATAATAATGTTGATTTTTTAAGGTGGTATATCCTATGACTACTCTGTTGCTTAGGGTAACCCCTCTTTTGGGCTTACTCCCCTTTCCTCTTCCCCTCTTTTTTATGCCTATTAGCCCTTGCAGCTCCGCAGTGGTCTGGGAGTTACCCATCGTTGGTAATATCTCACTGTGTACTTTTGATAGAGTAACCTATGGTGGCCTAGTCACGGCCTGCCATTAACCATTCCTGCTATGTAGTGATCTGGGAGTAACCTTGTTGGTAATGTTATCACTTTGTACTGTGACCTAGTCACAGATGGCTAATAACCCCTCCTGTTCTGCAGTGGTCTGCAGGGAACCCTTGCTGGTAATGTCTCAATGTATACTTTTTGTATAGAAACCTATGGTTTGTTGTTGGTTATTATCACTATGTAGTGATACAGCAGCCTAGTGATGCATGGCCATTAACCCCTCCTGCTCTGCAGTGGGTAATGTCTCACTGGATACTTTGGTACAGCAGCCTAGGGTGACCTTGCTATGCACAGCAATAGAGCTCCCTAATCTTCAGAGGTTCTGGTGAGCACCTTGTATACTGTTCGTACAATGATCTGTGATGAACTAGTCACCCACACTCATTAACTGCTTCTTCTGTTCATTAGGTCTGTGAGTAAACCTTGTTGGCAATATCTCATTGTCTATTGTTCTGCAGTCTATAGTAATCTAGTCACGCATGTCCATTAACCACTCCTACTCTGCAGGCAAACCATGAGCACAGTTGTATCATGATGAAAAAACGGCACTTCGGTAATATCACAAATAAATCGCCTTTATTTGTAAGGAACAACGCATAAAATCCACTGAAAAGGCTAACCCGTTTTGGTCATTAGGCTGCAGTGAAAGATCGGAAGGAGCAGCATGCTGCAGCTGGCTCTCTGGAGAAGCTGTTGTCAATCACCATACTAGATACACTTCCGCTAGATGATGTGATGTTAGTCATGGAGGAGTAGAAAGGGGGGGCGTGTCGATCAACATTGAGCCACCCCTAAAGGTGACAAAATTGTACATGGCGCTTATAGGGAGTGAATGGAGAATTGGTGGAGCATGTGCAGTAAAAGTGGTAGTGCAACAGCTAGAGGATCAGGTATTGCATTGCTAAAGAAAACAAGCAAGTTAAAACTAAACGGCAGGATCAACCAGGAATTTACTGCTTTATTTTATCTGACTATTAATGCTTAACAGGTAAATTATGTAAAAATAAAGAAAAAAAGACTTAATGACACTCTAACCCCCCAAGGGGATCCTGGCACATAGCCCTTGTCTCCACTAACATCAGAGCTGTGGGTGTTTAAATATAAATAAATACTTTCTTTTCTGTCATTGCTGGCTGTAGATCCACCCCTCCTGAAGCCTAAAAATATTAGCATTCCCATTTGAAATGTTTTTGTTAGTTTAACTAGGTATTAGTGTAGTTCTATACCCTTGGCTGCTTTTGCCTTATCCTGCAATGGTGGGCTCACATGTTGTGTGGCTGCAGTTTGCAGTATCATGGCTGATCAATTCCCCATTCTCCATATATTCATTCACCTAGCTTCTTCGTATTCGCTAAAGGGTCAGGCAGCTTCTTGTTCAGGGTCACATAGGGTTTGATTTACTAAAACTGGAAAATGCTAAATCTGGTGCAGCTCTGCATAGAAACCAATCGGCTGCCAGGTTTTTTTTTTTTTTTTTTTCTGTCAAAGCTTTAGGCCGGGTTTACACCAGTCCAGTGCGAATTCCAGCCCCGTTTCCTCTGTGAAGAGAAAAAGCAGCTGTTCAGCGGTGCCTCCTCTGTTCTATCTGTGTAGTGAGGAGAAGGAGAGAATGCTTGTTCACAATGGAATGCATCTGCGAATAAGTAACGTTCACATAGAAGAATATGTGCCTTCAATTCGCACCGCGCTGATTAGAAAATACACCCGTTTTTTGGGCAATTCGGAGTGCGAATGCAACGCCCATATGCGAACCAGATGCATTCAAACTAATAGATTTTAAAATGTTATGCAAATTGGATGCAGTGTAAGCCACATCCAATTCGCATAGGTGTGAACCGGGCCTCAAAGTGGTTGTAAACCCGAGTCATGAAATCTGAACAGAGCACCTATATCTGCAGTGTTTGCTTGTCCTCAAAGCGCTAAATGTAGTTTCTCTCTGGTGCTTCAACCCTCTCTTTGTGACGGGGAAGGGAGATAAGCACAAAGTTTGTCTATTCAGAGTACAGCTCTACATGTTCCTTCCTCTGTGAAGGGGGATGTGTGTCCCATTCCTCCAATCAGCTCTCACATAGTGTGAAAGAGCTGTAACTGCAGCTCACCACCCCCTCCTCTGTGTTCCTCACAGATGCAGATGGGTTTTTATCACAATTGTGCTCATTTGAAGGGTTGTAGGCAAAAGACTGCAGCTAAACACGTAAAACATATGTAAGAAGATTTCATTTCAGGTTTCATCTGTGTATCACCTGAGGCTATTCACTTCACTGGATGTATGAGAGGGTTTCCAACCACTTTAATTGAACAAGCTTGGCTATCATGCACAGCTGAAACCTATTTTGCACTCCAGTTTTAGTAAATCAACCCCATAGTGTCCGATGCATTTGCAGCACTAATGTGGACGTGCTGATGTGATTAACAGTGATCTCGGCGCCTGTCTGTCATTGTCTGTGTAATTACTAGCTCTCACCTGCACAAGCAAAAGACTGCGAGACCCAGGGATAATGAGATATGTAGTTTCTTCAAAGGAAGTATCAGTTCTTAGACTACAGACAGAGGTCATGCATTACCTATGCAGTGCCATGCCTCCTGTTTGAACACAAACTGAAACTCTACTCTACTGTAGGCTATGTGTACAGAGAAACATATGACACTATGAAACGATATGCTCAATGCACATCTTATGCAGGTGAAAAAACACAGGGTGCAGGTAGGAAATTTTTCATAAAGGCAGCCCTATTCATTCAAATTGGCTGCCGAACACATCAGAACACATTTAAAAAGTGCAAGGCAAGTCTGTTGAAAAGGTAGATTGGGGTGCCATTCAGAATGAATAGAATCACATCAGTTTCAAATTGTTTACAAATAACAAGAGTCTACCTTTTTAGGGCCTTTTCACATTGTGCTGCTTTAGTGCCCACACATTATGCTAAGTTAACGTTTGAATGGGCTGCCTAACACCCCATGCATGTCTGTTGCTAAGGTGTGTTGGAGTTCCATGCAGCATGAACTGCACCAATGTGAGATTGTATGAACAGGCCCTAAATTGCTATTCTAGAGTCTTTACTGGTTTGTCAACTGTCTTGGCTCTCAGAACATGTTAATGTGACAAAAACTGTACTTAGTCGGCAACTTGCAGTGAACTCTCAAAGCCTATTCACACTGTTGCATAGCGTTAATGTGTGCTGCATACACAAGCTATGTGGTGCCATAAATGGCACCCCAATGCATTTTGGTGTGGGATGTGCACTGCCAGAAATGGTACATGTGCTTTTAGCAGCCTGTTTAAATGAACGCTTCCTTTAACGCAATGCACATTAAAGTGGTTGTAAACCCTCTCATATACCCAGTGAAGTGACTGGCCTCAGGTGATACACAGAGATGAAACAAAGCCTCCTACATGAATTGTACCCGTTTATCTACAGCCGTCTTTCCTCTACATTCATTCAAAGTGCAGAGTTTACACGGACTCTCTCAGCTCTGAAAAGCAAGGGAGAAGAGTTCAAATTACATCAGCGAAAAGCACTATGAGAGCTGATTGGAGGAAAGGGACATACTCCCCTTTACACAGCACACCGGAACAGAGCTAAGACTGTCAATCAGCTGGAGGTCCTTCCCCTGTCACTATTTTTCTCTTGGTGTCAGGAAAACTTGCTTATAGCAGAGAAATGAGGCAGCGGACAAAAGAAAACAAAAAAACACTTGGTGTACTAGATTGAGACGAGTACACACTAGGGATATACCGATACCGGGTTTTAAACGGCAAGTACGAGTACTGATACTTTCGGTCAACTACTCGCCAATTCTGAGTACCAATACCTTTGTGGTGCGATTTGATCCTATACTAAATGAATGGGCTCAAGTCGCACTGCAAAGAATCAAATACGTTTTGAACAGGAGCGCAGTTTCCCCGCCCTGCTCTTGTGTGAATCCAGGCTGAAGTCACTATGACAAGCCTGAGTTCACACAGGAGCGGTGGGGGAAACCTCATGCGATTCAGACCAGAATCTCACCGCATTCCTGTTTAAATTACAAGCAATTCTTTGCAGTGCGATTTGAGTCTGTTTTTATTTGTATAGGCTCAAATCACACCGCAAAGGTATTGGTGTCGGGTATTAGAGCATTTGTACGAGTACTTGGGCTAATGCTCAGTATCTACACTGGTACTGATACTGGTATCTATGGAACCCTACTGCACACTATAGATGGATATGCTTTCTTCATGTTTCATGTCTGAGGTTTACAACCACTTTAACCACTTCCCGCCTGTCATATGACGTCCTTGACTTTGAGTGGGGATATCTGAATGATGCCTACAGCTACAGGCATCATTCAGATATCGTCTTTTGGAGCTAGTGATTCCCTACACCATAAGAATGATTATAGCGGCTGTTCGTTAGCTTGATCGTTTTTATGTGTGGCGAGAGGGGACGCCCCCGTTCCCCTCCAGCCGCTTCTACCAACTCACCCCTGCCATCGGTGATTTGGAGAACGAATCAGCTCGCCGCGGATGTTGACCATAGAGATTTCTGGCGGACCACATGGTCCCCGGAGTCTCTATGATCTTTCTGAGGCTGGGTACGATGTTATGATGTCACGCCCGGCCTCTGCATTAAAGCAAAGGGCGTCACCTCGGCTGGAACAAATAAAAAAGAAAGAAGGACGGCGCCCTCTAAGTGCAGCATGTATGTTAAAAATGTTTATTACAATAGATAAAAACACTCACATTTGAGTTGCTAAAAACCAGCATGTAAAGTAGTTTCATCCGCGTGCTCTCGGGGGATGTGGGTGTCACGGGCCAGTGGAGGGGTTCCTGGGATGTGAGTCCTGTAACCTGGGTCCTGGTAGCTGTTCCGGTGGTGCCGAGGGTCCTCAGAGCCTCCGGGCGGCCGGGATATCGGTCATGGATCCTCCGTGGAGCGCCGTGCTGACCTGCGTCTTTACTTCCGGGAGCGGGGTGAGGCGGGCTCGCCTCACCCCGCTCCCGGAAGTAAAGACGCAGGTCAGCACGGCGCTCCACGGAGGATCCATGACCGATATCCCGGCCGCCCGGAGGCTCTGAGGACCCTCGGCACCACCGGAACAGCTACCAGGACCCAGGTTACAGGACTCACATCCCAGGAACCCCTCCACTGGCCCGTGACACCCACATCCTCCGAGAGCACGCGGATGAAACTACTTTACATGCTGGTTTTTAGCAACTCAAATGTGAGTGTTTTTATCTATTGTAATAAACATTTTTAACATACATGCTGCACTTAGAGGGCGCCGTCCTTCTTTCTTTTTTATTTGTTCCAGAGCTTCTTCTAGCTTTTATAGACTGGCTGCCTTCCATTTATTCAGCATCATTTTATCCTTACATGGACTAATACCCGAACTTGTTGTGAAACATTAACTACCACCATCAAGTTCCCCCTCTCAGGAACCCCCAACCCACCCCCTTCCCCCCACCATTTTTTAGTTATATGTACTCGGCTACCTCCATTGTGCGCCATATTAACCCCTTGATCGTTTTTTTTTTTTTCGTCACCTCGGCTGGGAAGCTGAGATCGTGTTTTTTTTTTTTTTTTTTTTTTTTTTTTTTAACTTCAGGCTTCCCAGGCTAGAAGTGAGTAAAAATGTTTTAAAGCGTCGCCTATGGGGGTTATTAAGTACCAATGTTTGGCCCCATTCTACAAGCGTGTGCAGTTTTGAAGCGTGACATGTTGGGTAGAGGTCGACCGATATATCGGCCGATATTTGGCGTTTTTTAATTAATCAGCATTGGCCGATAACTTCAGCGCAATTTGCAAATGACTTCTGTAATAGAAGTCAATGCAAGTTGCCCGAAGTCTTCTGTGTAGAGACTTCTCTTCTCTCTGGGCAGCCTGCCAAGTCTGATAAGTGGAAACATTGTATCTTTTTAATTTCTTTTACCAATGAACTGAACTGTGTGGAGGAGTTCTCAGTTTAACCATTTAAAGACTAAATCTTTTCTGACATTTGTTGCTTACAAGTAAAAATCCTGTATTTTCTGCTAGAAAATACCCCAAAATTATATATATTTTTTAGCAGAGACCCTAGGGAATAAAATAGCGGTTGTTGCAATATTTTATGTCGCACGGTATTTGCGCAGCGGTCTTTCAAACGCATTTTTTTTTTGGGAAAAAATACACTAGTGAATTATTAAAAAAAACTAAGCAGTAAAGTTAGCCCATTTTTTTTTTCGTCCAAAAGTTTTGATTACCTGTTTAAATGTAAGAAATTTTCTGTATCACTTATTACTTAAGGCTGCTTTCACACTGGAGCAGGCGGGCGTTGACGGTAAAACGTTGCTAGTTTTAACAGCGCTTTACCGTCATTTTAGCGGCGCTATTCGGGTGCTAGCGGGGCGCTTATAACCCAGCTAGCGCCCGAGGAAGGGGTTGAATGCGCCTGTGAAGCGCCGCTGCCGCTTTGCAGGCGGTGCTCATTCATTTCAATGGGCAGGAATGGTGGAGGAGCGGTATACACCGCTCCAAAGATGCTGCTTTCAGGACTTTTTTAACATCCTGCCAGCGCATCGCCTCGGTGTGAAAGCACTCGGGCTTTCACACTGAGACTGCAGGGGAGCCGTTTTGCAGGCACTTTACAGGCACTATTTTTAGGCCAAAAGCGCCTGAAAAACGCCCCATTGTGAAAGGGGTCTAACTGTTAGATTTTATGAGATGAAGGGGGAAAAAAAAAATCGGCTTAACATGTCGGCCCAAAAAAATCGCCATCATAAATCGGCCATTGGCCGCCGCAATTTCTAAATATCGGCTTTGGCCAGAGAAAAACCCATATCGGTCAACCTCTAATGTTGGGTATCAATTTACTCGGCATAACATCATCTTTTACATTATGCAAAAAAATTGAGCTAGCTTTACTGTTTTTTTTTTTTTTTTGTATGAAACTTTTTTTTTCCACAAAAAACACGTTTGAAAAATTGCTGCGCAAATACCATGTGAGATAAAAATTTGCAGCGACTGCCATCTTATTCTCTAGGGTGTCTGCTAAAAAAAAATATATATATATATATATAATGTTTGGGGGGTTCTAGTAGTTTTCTAGCAAAAAAATAATTATGATTTTTACACGTAGGAGAGAAATGTCAGAATTGGCCTGGGTGGCAAGTGGTTAAAGCACGTGCTAACACACCACCATGTTTTGAATGGGCCCTCAAGAAACTCTAACTGAAATATTGGTTATGAACCTGCATTTAACTGAGTTAGGTACAATTTAATTGTTAACTGAATAATTGATTGGCAAAGGCGGGTACAAAAAAATCAAGTAAACATTTTAGTATCTATTCATTTTTCACAGGGTTGATGCATTTGGAAGGGGATAATGCTAACTCTCAGCCTCAGGTAAAATGTTTTACTTTGATTTCCCTCCCTCTGTTTTTGTGCCTTATTGTTCTGTTGAAAACTGTTCTCAGTGCTGTAATTTTGTAACACCTTGAACTCTAGGTCAGAGCACGTCACCCTGCACATGATCCATCTTATCCTGCAAATCGCCGTGGTTCTTCTGATTTGTCCAGTGGTCATTCTGAAGGGGAATCGCATGCATCTGAGAGGCCAAACAGTAAGAAATTGCCGTGAAACATGTCTGCAGAATGTTGTTCTGTTTAGCCTCCCCCTCTAAATGTCAGAGAGCAGATATGCACAATAGTACTTAGTGTTCAGCAGCTCACACCAGTTGTGCTGCAGTCTGTGTTACAGAATGATTGGAATGCCAGCTTTAGACACTTCGCAGTATCTCTTTGCTTAGTCTCAGTCACTTCTTGATTTTTTTTGTTTTGTTTTGTGCTTTGGTTGTTTTGTTTTTAGGCTTTGCTCTTCTTATATTATTTTTGTCACTGCCTTCATCCCTCCTACCGCAAAAGTTTTATTTTGTCTCTTCATTTTTTCCAGGTGGGCAGCGGAGGAGTAGTTCAGGGGGTTGGAGTTTGACGTCTGCTGACAGCTCTGACTCCCATCTGCTTCAGCATTTCTCTGGGCTCCTTCATGGTTCTTCTCCAGTGTGTGAAGTCCGAGATCCGCCTGTACCCTGTGAACCCTCCAGCATGGACAGCTGTAGAAACGGTGCTGCCTCTCGCATGGAGTTGCCACTTCGTCGTAGTCTGTCCAAGTCTGATTCGGACCTGTTAACATGTTCACCCCCAGCAGTTGGTGAGGGAGAAGACTGGAACCGCAGCGAGTCTCTCACCAACTGTGCAGCTGGGGGCAGCAAGAAAAGACTAGAGAAGTCCCCTTCCTTCACTTCAGAGTGGGATGAGGTCAGTCAGAGAAATGGGGAGCCACTTGAATGACATGTGAGTGGATAGTAAAGGCAAGACAGTTTTGTGAGGTCACAGACCTACAAAGCTGTCATTTTGTAAATCTTAGTGGGTAAATAGCAGTAACGGGGGGGGATGGGGTTTTAGATTTTTGTTAGAGAAGAAAAGCGAGTGAGTAAATGCAGGATGAAATTGGTAAGTTAGAATGATTCCTTAAGGTCTTCAGATTTATTTGATAAGAGAACAAAAAAAAATGATTTGTATTAATAGTTCTATCAATGCTTTTCCAGCAGAGGCTCCAGTTGGCCCCAGAATCTTCCCCCAAGCAATACGTAAGACAGACAGCTGGGGGCAGTTGTTAGAGGGGCCGGGTGCTGGTAGCAAGGTTGTCTGCTTCTGTTGAGTGTTGCTTTTTCTTGTTACTTTGTTGTATGTTGCTGCCTGCTGCTATGTAGTCTGGTGGAGGAAATCATCTACTTATGTCTGTGTCAAGATAAACTGCTTGGCTGTAAAGTTTTGGCTATAATATTCCTGCGGTATTAATGGGATATCTTCCAATGCTTAGTCATGATGTTATAAATGTTCCGTTTTAGTGTTTGCTTGAAATACCCCAAAAGGAGAAGCAATTTTAAGATTCTTATATTTGCATTTCAGATATTTCTTGAAATGAGTAAGTGGTGGAAATGGATCTTTCAATTGATATTAAAAAGTGCTATCATTTAGCTAATTTAATAAAATGGTAAAATGAAGGGGGGTATGTAGTAACTTGTGGCTGGTCATCAAAAGTTTTACAGCAAGCATACTAATATCTGATTTTTGGTTGACTACTATGGAGTTACTGCATACTGCTTAAAATAATAAGTGCTGGTGAATTTCCTTCTATGGGTGAATATAAGCAGACATTAAACAGTAGACTTTATTTTTGCTTCTCTTTCTACACATTTTTATGAATTTGTTATATTCCTTTTCTCCTCTCTCTATTCTGGATTTTCATTTTCCACAGATCGATAAGATAATGAGTTCTATTGGTCAGGGTATAGAGTTTTCCCAAGAGCAACAGGTCATAGCAGGTAACAAAGTGTAACAACATTAGTGAATGCAAAGAGTGTTTGTTGTGATTCATAAGTTAGTAATATTGTTCATTCTTTAATGCTCACAGGATCCCGTGTACCAGGTCAGAGTGTAGCTCAGTGGTTAGAAGCTCTTGGTCTCCTGCAATATGAGAGCAAGTTTGTGCTAAATGGATTTGATGATGTGCGCTTTCTGGTAAGTACATAATCTAAAAAGTTAGGGTATGTCTGTAAATGTTATATTTGTTCCAAAATTACCTCCTGGAATTCATGGTCATGCTGCACAGCAGCGGCGCCTAAATTTAGGCCATTGGTCCTGGTTAGTGTTTCACAACAAGGGTTATTGCTCACGCTTGTCTTTAAACACATTTCCCCATAAAGGGTGGCCTAGTCCAAAATTGTTTGGAATGCACTCTACTAGCCTACAGTAGCCACAGAAATGGGCAAATCATGGGGATAGTGAGGGCCTTTATTTAAAGATCAGCTCCAGCCAAAAGTAAATTTTTTCTGTTACATTTTAAATTAAATAGTGGTTCCCATAGTGGATATTTCTTTCTTTTTCCTGTTCTGTTTCATACCTGTCACCTGGACAGGAAGTGAGAGGAATTGCCCTTCATAGGACACAGACAGCAGTAAAATATTGGGCTAGGTTGTAAACCCTCCTCATTGCTGCCTGTCTCTCCATTGAAGGGATGGTATCCACTTCCTGTCTTGTCTGTCACAAATCTCCTGAACAACAAACACAGTAATAAAAAGTTGGCAAAACATCGAGCCCTTTTGTGTTCTTTTCAAAGCTAATGAACAAAAACTACCATGGTTTGGATATTTGTGATGAATTGCATAATGCTAACTGGATCCGCACGTCTACACAACTATATAACTTGGGCACACCATTTAAGCACCTTTTGTGTCCCTGGAAAATGATTCTAAAACCTTAATGACCATGCAAAAACCAGGAATGACCAGGAACAAAGAACACAGAGGAGAGATGAGTTTGCTTTAAGAGCATATTAAATAAGGGCATTAGCCAATGCATCCCATTGGGTAATAAATT